>CM057106.1:19057454-19559954 GCA_029959045.1 Taenioides sp. WSHXM2023 | reverse complement strand
AGCTATATCCAAGAATCCAGCACCACAGAAAGATCCATGAAGAGCACAGTCAGAGCGGAGAACCTGAAGGGTGAAACTCACTGTACAAGAAGGCTACAGTTCTGAACCCTTTGGAGCACAAACAAACAGCTCATCATCATCATCATCAAATACAACTTCTGTCACTACAGACAATTATCGTTGGCGCATGCTTGTTAAAATATTAGTACAGAATTTATAAAGTTAAAGCATGAGATAAAAGGAGAGAAAGTGAGTAATAAGAGTGCAAAAGATAAAAGCATATTAGTGGAGTTAAAAACAAGGATTGCTGTTTATCTTCTTGGAGGTTGGAGGTGAATGGACGCCAGACCATGCTTGAAGTGGTCAAGACTGGACGCTGTAGCTATTTCTTCAGGGAGCTGGTTCCATAATGGAATGACATATGGGAAGAAGGTGAACTTATAGTAGTTGGTTCTGGCTCTTATCTGTATGAACTTGTATTGATGACCTCTTGTAGAAACTTTGACTGGAATAAACTGTGTAGAAGGGATGGCAACGAGTTGGTGAATGATCTTGTAGAGGATGATGACTCTTGCTTTCATACGGTGCTGTTCCAGGGTCTCCCACTGTAGCTCGGACAGCATGGCGGTGACACTGGCACGAGGATCATAATTGCGGCACACATACCTGGCAGCTCTCCTCTGAACTCCCTCGATAGTATCAGACAGTAACTTCTCTGGGGGATGCCATACTGTAGCTGCATATTCAAGGGTTGGTCGAACTAATGTTTGATAAGCACGCTCTTTGGTGGTTTTTGAAGAACTATTGATGTTACGTTTAATGAAACCAAGTGATCTATTGCCTTTACTTGCTGCTTTATGGACTTGGGTACTCCATGATAGGTTATTACTTATGTCTATTCCAAGGTAGGTTACAGAGTCCACAACTTCTAGGATTTCTCCTTTAAGGGTGTAGGTGTATTGGATGGGTGATCTTTTTCTGGTGATACGGATAATGTTGCATTTAGATGGATTGAATGACTGGACTCTTTGTGAAGCTGACACTTTATAGTTTTGGCCTGATGTACTCATTGTAAGTGGGGACAAGCTGTACACAGAGGAAAGTCAGATTTCAATTTCTGCCTGAATTCCTTGGGGTAAATATAAGAATAGGTAAAGCTGGTGTCCCTGGGGACGGCCTGATAGACAGTAGACTGAGAATTTGTTGGGTCTTTCTATGTCAAAGCTGAAGCATATCTCACTAAAAGTGACATTTAGGGACTTGAAAATACTTTTATGGTGTAAATAACTGGACCTGTCCTGCTTTGTTAGGCCCCGTACTTGTTTACCAGTGCAGAGTCAGCAGCGTTTAGTTCTTCAACACTCCCCAAAGTGTGGCCCCTTTACCCCCTAACACTATTTCACTCATGTTTGTCCTTTTACACTGACATGTTATGACATAACTGTATTTTTATTACACATTCAAAGTCATAGTGTGTTTCTATATGGTCAGTAGCGAATGTTCCAAAGCTAAAGGCCGTGGCAGGTTGTACTGAAATACCAGTCCTGTCAGTCCTGACTAGACTTGGTCTCTAATGTAAGGCTGTGGACAGCACATTTGAGTGGAACATTACAGTGGACTGGAGATACTTAGGGGAATGTGTGGTCTTCATTTGGTCTAGAGTCTCAGAAAATCAGGTGCACCTTTAAACATGAACTATAGAAGTGTGGCATGAGGGAGGTGTGAAGCAGTGATTTAAGTAACTATTGTTGCTAACAACGCCACCTAGGATAGGCCTAGGACCCTGCAGAAGGCAGACAGAGGTTTGTTTTACCCAATGATGGGGCAGAGACAAACCAGATACATTACAAATATAACATTTATTTAGTTTGTTCTGTTTCTTTTAAAAGTTGTTTCGTTTTAAAAATATGCAAAATGGATTAACACAAAAAAAAAAACTCAAGTCAAACTACAAACACAAAATAACAAGCAAAGAAAATGTATAAATTCACACAAAAACAAAACACCAATAATATTTACAGTTAAAATATACAATATGTACACTGTGCAATTGGAAACAGTTCAAACATTACCCAAACCTTTTCTCCCTTGACGAATGGCAAGTTTGTGTTAGTTAAATCTCATCAGAACAGCCGTAGAGGGAGGAGCTGTGCCTGAAGTGGCAGCGCTGTGATTGGCGGTGGCCGTTTGTAGCCCCCAGTGGCCACGGAGAGGTGCAGCTCAGTCCCCTATGGTGCAACACACCAAAATTAGGGGAAAAATACTATAGAATTTGGGCAGCGACAAACAAATAATGGCAACTTACCGATAAAAGAGAAGCACCAGTCCCCCAGACCCCGACGGGGCGCACTCCCAGTCCCCCAGCAGACCGCGCGCGTAACAGCGCGTCGAAGCACACACAAGTGCCAGGACTAAACAAGGAAGCCAGCATTAGAAATATTGAAGCGCAGCTGATGGGTCAAAGGAGGGAGGAGGCATGCCGCTTACCCACACATCCGATGTTGGAAAAGTTAGAACAAGCTGCTCCGACCGGGTTTTATTGGCAACATGCCACAGTCACACTGAAAAGAAAGCAAAGCGTGCGTGAGTGCCAAATGCGCACAATACAAATATATAAAGCCGCCACTGTGCCAAACTCACCCACGAGGAGCAGAGCAGGTTTCATCACACTACAGCCTCAAGGGTAAAGGCTGATGAGGTGGACACCCACACCAAAACGCTGAAAGAAAGTTCCGATAAGCACCGGCATTTGAGCATAGGGAATAAATATACAAGGCCACCAAACTCACCCAAGACGCAGTGATGCGTACTTGAAGAATGCCACGCCAAGGACTGGCACAGGCACAACTCCAGACCAGGACAAGAAAAGAGCCCAATAGTGATGGCAGTTTTGAAACACGCTTTTCGACACTGCTTCGAAGCCTCGAAGCGCATGCGCTTCGAAGCAGTGTTCCAAAACGCGAGTCAAAACACTGGTCACGTGACTTAGACGTCTCATGAAACGCGTGACGTCACTCAAGTGGTTCATGAAACACTGCCGTTTTGAACGCGTTTCACTAGAGGCTCACGTCTCGAATCCAAAGTTTGATTGACAGGGATTTCAACGAACCACAAAGCAGCGCACCTGTCTCAACCTACTCACCTGTCTCAACCTACGCACCTGTCTCAACCTACTCACCTGTCTCAACCTACTCACCTGTCTCAACCTACGCACCTGTCTCAACCTACTCACCTGTCTCAACCTACGCACCTGTCTCAACCTACTCCCACAAAGTTTAAAAGATATTTTGGCGCGCTGCCCAATGTGGGTTTGTGAGAGGCGAGAGATCGTGAGATTTTGACAGAAATACTGATACTTTGATTAATAGTGAGATAGTGAGTTTATGCAGCTAGTTTAGACCACAGATTAGACAGACTGTAAAGTTACACTACTGCTACAGTAGCACAGCATAACTGCAGACGCCACAGTTGAAGTGGGAAATTATTTGCAAGACCCGTTTATTCCCCGCACCGCGGACCCACTTCTCTATTGGAAAGAGAGGGCAGTTATTTTTCCTCATTTATACAAACTGTCAAAAAAGTTTCTGGGCATACCTGCAACCAGTGTTCCATGTGAACGAGTCTTTTCAAAGGCAGGGGAGGTATTAAACAAAAAAAGAAACCGCTTGCACCCCTCCACTGCCGAAAAAATTATATTTTTGAACAAAAACCTTGAAATCTGATTAATGCATAGCTTCCATGGCTTTATTTAATTTTATTTACACAAATTAATTCATAACATACACCTGCATACGCTTACACAAACTTTATTAGAACAAGCTTTATTAGAAACCATGTCAGATCAGGATGTGTTTTGTTGAGCCACTGTGGAGAAATACTGGGACATCACCACCAGAGGCCACTGTAGAGTCGTGATTCGAACAGTGATTCGAAGCCTCGAATCATTTGTTTCGAGTGCTTTGCTGGTTCATGAGGCTTCGTTTTGCCCATCCCTAGAGCCCAAATGTGCACAGCCCTAACCTAAATAACCTCTGTCCCTCCCCGCAATCAATGCCCAGCCAGGTGCACCAGCAGGTGCGCTCCAGGCAAAAGTGGGTGGAGGGCAGGCACACTACACACTGCCACAGAAGCCTAAAAGTCCATGTTTAAGACTTTCTCCTTCTCTCAGCTCAGAATAGTCACTATGAGGCTGTAGTTGTGCTCAGTGCTGTTGCCTGCTGCAGGTACCTGCTTTCATTTGAGCTCACGTAAAGGAGATCAGAAGCACAACAGCACACATTTCTTTCAGTAAACTTACCCTAAACATGATCTAGACTTTGATAAAAGACATTTGAGCTTAACTAGTGGAACAATAACGTCATATGCATGATTGTACTTCCATGGTCAAATCCCATAGGAACTAAGGTGAACGAGAAACAGACAAACCACACCTTTTTCATCACACAAGTGTTCTAGTCCGAGTCAGGGGGTAGTCAGAAGAAATCTGGTCAAAAATGTCCAGAAGTGATGTCCTCTTTCTTAGGAAAGCGTTGTATGTAGTTCTCAAGTGCACAGGTTTTAGCGCAGCCGAAGTTGCAAAATTTGCAGTGGTTCAAAACACGCACTTATATGCGCTAGGCAACAGGAGCGCAGTGCGTGCTTACGTCATGACGCACGCGTCTGCGGACAGTCCGTCTCCGACAGTCTCCTAGAGGTCACTGCCCTGCATGTGATTGTGAATGTTTTTGCGCTATATTTAATTGGCTTATTATGGTTGTTTAATACAGTATATTTTTATAGTTTTATTTTGAAGTGCATTTTTAATTTGTATTTTAAATAGTCTAGGCTTCACGCTTTCCTGTTTTTATAAGCTCCGTTACGCGCTTTACTTTGCACTCAGCTCTTGTTTGAGCAGCACCTGTGAGACGCTCAGGACAAGTGTGGAGAAGGAGGAGGGACGTCTCTGCAGGACAAGCTGCAGGTTAGGTGCACGCACCTGGGACCAGTCCGATGGGAGCGCAGAGGCGACACATGACCGGGCACCGAGCCCTTTCAGCCGTTGAGTATCTTGCAGCGCGGGTCGGAGTTGTATTTGGACCGTGTGGTGATCCAGCCTGGAGGTGGATGGGAGTGAGTGAAGGTGTCACTGTCATAATCCAGGGCTCAGAAGTCCTGTATCTTCGTGCTGGTTTATTCTGTATGTTTCTCCAAAAAGCAGCAGAGACAGTGGGTTTACACGAACACTTTATACACAAACAGTGCGGCTATAAAGAGTCACACTGCCATGTCCTTTGAGGGGAGTTGTTGTTCTAGCAGCAGCCTTGTCTGAGGCCAGTCCTAGATGAGAGAGGCCAAATAAAATTCACATTGTTTGGATCTGATGCGAGTAGCCGCATTTCAATCCCACGACAACTCTCTTTGTCCATATTGATCTCTGTGTATATCCATTTGCCTTTGCAGGGCTGCGAGCTTCTCCATGATGTTATCCATATTGCGTTTTAAAGTGTATAGCCACAGTCTGAATACTGACAGCTCTACCCACCGTTTCAATCAACCTGGGTAACCTAGTGGGGCTTTGAACAACTGCCTCGGTATTCTGAGTTTTCTGAAAAATCAGGGCCATGCGTAATCCAATCAGCAAAAGGCATGAAATCGTGGTTCTGAATAGGTAGATGCCTTCTATGTCCTCCACGGAAAGCGCCACCAGACACACGATGCGCCACTTTTTTTAACCGTCCATCGTGTAGCCTGCTGCGAACATCCCGGCAGGGCATTCAGGTTCCCCCGAACCCAAGTTCCTTGCGTCAGTTGCATTGAGAGACCAATTGATCCAATCCATGATTAATTTTAGGTTTGGAAGAGCAGGGTGGCGAGAGTCTCTCAAAAGTACAAGACAAGACTAGAAGAGAGAAGCGAACCAGGGAAGATAAGGGCAGTAGAGGAGAGAAAAATGCGACCGCCTTCGTTAAGAGCCAGAGAGAAAGAGGATATCTTATTGAATATTTAATAATAATATTTAATAAACTAGAGCTGACTGAAAATTTGCCTAAAAATTCAAATGTTACCTAATTTTTTGGAGTTCAGACTTGAATAAATCAGACTTGGAATTAGATATCAAGAGTGTAAAGTTTGATGGGTGTAGGTGCTGCTTTAAGGGCTGATCTTTAAATGCATTTTGAGAAACAGACTTTGAAGTTACAATGTCCCAATAATGGAGTCAGGCTGATTAAATTAAATACTAGAACATCTTAGGACATAGTGCAGAGTGGACAATGTTGTTGTTTCCACATGAAAGCTTGTACACTCAGATACCAAAATGACAAAAAAAAAAAAAAAAAAAAAAAAAAAGGTTTGCCTGTAGTGTCTTGCCTTAAACAGGAAATGTAACAGTTAGACAAGAGACAAGATGTGATATGAAACCTGCCCTTTTGCACTCGGTACTACGTGTAGAGCTTGGCCCATTTGTGGTTAGCTAAAGAACACTGGAGCCTCTGCACAGAATATGTAAAGCAAATCTAAACAGTCACATTTATACAGCACTTCTCTACTTCCAATGGGTACTCACACACTTCACACCAAGGAACCAGTTGTCATTCACACACACTCACACAGCAGTGTGCACAGACACTGGAGGCAAGGCAGCTAAATGTCTTGCCTATGGATGCAACAACAGTATGCACCTGTGAGAGCTGGGATCAAATGGCCAACCTGTGAGCTAATACAGCTAACGGCTTTAAAAATGGAGCTACTGCCAGGAATGGGACAAACACTACCAACTCAGTACTGACTATGTAATGGTTATGTTTTTTCCACTCTTCTTCAATCCTATAATTAAAAAAATGCATAAATAAATAAATAAATAGACAGCTGATCAAATGGAAAAAATAATATCAAGGTCTATGTTTGTTCTGACTGTTAAAGTACAAGTGTACTTTTACAGTATAGTTATTGTGAAGGACCTTGGCATTCTGAGCTTGTTTGAAGTTTGTGCCTCTGCAGCAAAGCTTGTGGTTTCCATCAGGAAGTCATACTGAGTTTAAGAGAGTCAGACTCCCAGGCAGTGCTGTATCTGAACACACCAAACACAGTGAAAATATCAGTCATGTCAAAAACAGATGAAGCTCCACAATCAATTCAGTTCAATCAGTGAGTTGGATCATTTTCTGAGTCATAATGCGGAAGATATACAATGGCTTAGTCTAAGTCTACATATCCCTGTTCACTCGCCCTGGCAGCCAGCCACAGCTACTTCCTGTTCTTCCTACTTCCTGAGGCTCTGAAAGGGTCACTACAAATCATTACTCCCACCTGATTTTGTAGCACAGTGTGGGTAGCACTCAAATGCAGAGAATAAATCTCCGACAATAAACAATAAAATGGATCTAAACCATAACCCATCACAGACACTTAAGTGAAGAAGGTGTTTCCTCTTGTATTATGAAGCTGCTGCAACTGTATCTGCATTAATATCATGTGATTTGGATATGTGTGTGAATGACTGATGGACTGTATGTCCTAGAATGTATGAGTACTATAGCACTGTAATAATGAACTGTGCCCCCCTCATGCCTTTATTTCTATGATTATTTGCATTGTAGATTCTCACTGAGGGCATACAAACTATGAATGAACATATATGGAATGTAACAAACAAAAGATAATAATTACTCTTTGCTTTGAACCCTGGATGCTACATTTTGGTCTTTCTTGGCCTGCACATGGCACAGCTGTAAAATGAAAACCATTTCAGGAGACCTCATCATGAAGCTCATTGAGAGAAGGCCCAGGGTTTGCAGCACTGTCAACAAAGCAAAGGCAGGCTACTTTGAGCATTTCAGTAATATTAAGAGTTCAAAGGCATTGTGGATGTTAATCAGCTATGTGCTAACTCATATCCACAGCACAAGTTGTTTTAAGTCCAAAGAGCATGTTGAAAATGCAAGATTCTGCTAAATGTTTTAATAACTTCACAGTTTATAATGTTTCAGAAAAAGAGTTTAAGTAAGAGTGTAAGTGTTGTAGTCATACATTATAGGTATTGTAGTCATTAGTTACCACTATTTACTATACAAATTCATATTGTTTTCCAGAATATGTATGGGGAAAAAAAGATAAATTAGGGCTGGACAGTCACAGTTGAGCTCCTTAAGAAAAAAATAAATAAATAAATAAAAAATTAGTGTGTGTCCAAACATTTGAATGGTAGTGTATTGACTTCTTCCTAATATCATTCTTCTGCTCCTCACTCCCATTGAAGTTGCACAAACAGATGTTAAATCTTAAGTTTCAGCTCAGTGATCCACTACAGCTGAAAGAAACTCAACAAACTTTCTAGGTGGATTTGTTAATCTTTGACTTGCGACACCATGATGAGGTCACACTGTACATTACATTACAACGAATCATTTTCCTAGGCAACTTTTTGACAAGCCAATCAAATGCAAGCTTGACAGTTTAGAGCAGAGGTGGTATCAATAGTTTCCACTGTGCACCTGATTCTCAAGATGATCCAACCATCTAAAGTTCTGTTAGTCCTAAGTCTTGTGTTAGCCATCAAAGGTGAGCATTTGTTTTTGTAAGTTTCTTGCTTTTCTGTGTCATAGACTAAAACATATTTTGTCTTTTATCTCTTCAGCTCAGGTGAATCTTCATGAAACAATTTCCTCTTAGCTGCGGAAGGAGACGACATCACCTTACCCTGCTCCAATAAAGACAAGTCAGACAAGCTAGTGCTCAATGCCACGCGTTACTGGTACGATTGCAAAGGAATAAATATCCTTGGCACATCCATTTGTTTATGTGTAATTTGGTAAAACTAGTCTATTATGAATCCTTTTTCACCCTGTGTGTCTTTTTGTTTTCCTTTTTGGGTATTCTGCTTCTCTTTATGTACTTTTCTGTTGCCTCACTGCTATTTTTTTAATGTAGGATTATTATTATTTGAGTTTTAATTTTACTCTATGCTAAACATGCAGTCCAATCATATAACCGAATCCAAAGTTCAATGGTGTTACACTCACAGGTAGCCCCCTAAATTTGCAGAAGGGAGGGGGAAAGGGAGAAACTGGAGAGTCATGACAGCATCTTTAACTTCATCTTTTCATCCATCCGTCCATCCATCCATTTTCTTCTGCTTATCTGGGGCCGGGTCAGACCGTACTAGAGATCAGGATCAATTTACTGTGACTTGTTGAGCGCTCTGATGACTTGGTGGTTGTTTTCAAAGTTTGACTGAACTGTTGTCTGTGCAGCTGGTCCTGCCCACGTTGCCCCGCCCACATGAGGTTGGCCTGTACATCACTGCCTCTTGCTGCTTCATGCTGGCGACTCCCCCTTGGGTGCCCCGCTCCTCTGTCCCGGTGCTCCAGGAGACCCTGACTGCCGGCCTTTACCACTCTCCCTACAGCTGCGAACTGTGAGGGGGTGTTTAACCCTTTCACTGTTCATAGGTGCAGCTGCAGGTGAGTATGGCTCCAAGGGCCCAGGTGAGTACGACTCCTTTGTTTAACACTGAGCATTTCAATTGCTGATTTGAAGTCTGTGCTTCAGAGGTCGTGATTGTCGGTGGATCTTTGGGATGTCTGTCCTGTGACCAGAAGAGCCCGTAGGAGGAGCCGTAGGAGGAGCCGTAGGAGGAGCAGTGCTGGCGAGACTTGAGGAGCACCAGGTATACACTGCAATTAGGTCCATTCAAACATGCTGTGTAAAGGCATGAAGCCTGGCAGCAAGGCTAGTGTTGCAAGTATTACAGTATTCACATTAGTAACACTCATTTCTGAATGACATTCTTCTATGTCACAGCGTCCTGCCCCAGATTTGCCAAGAGTGTCTGTGCCTTCTTTCCTGTTGTGAGCAATCGTGTGCCAGCGGACATCACAACAGAATGCCCTGGGACTACGCCAGAGCTGGGTCATAACAGGCAGTCGATCATGGACGTTAGTCACTCAGGACCATCACAGCCTCAGCCTGTTTCCAGCAGAGCAGAGAGAGAGCAGTCAGTCCTTTTCCTCAGAAGCACAAGACCATGGCTGACGCTGCCCCCTGCAGGAGATGTCCATGATGCTCTGACACTGTGGACTCGTACCATCTCAGCAGTTGACACGTGACAAAAAAAATTGTAGCTTTACTGCAATGTGACAATGGGAAACACGAGTCTACAGTTTGTCTGTACAGATCCTACAGGTTTGTATTGTCATGTGTACGTTCAGCAGAGTATGTCTGCCTTTTCTCTAATATGCGTGTGTGTTTTAGATACCTGAAGTGTCTTGTCATTGGAACAGATATGACACAGTCCATGTGAATCCTGGAGGTGCTGCGTTAAAGGTACGTGTGAACTGTGGCATTTTGCAGAAAATGTATATTATGTCAATGCAAATGTGACTGTACGTAATTCTAATCGGAAGTCTCTCTTCACAGTGAAGGAGGCCAATACCCCCCCTGCTGGACACTGAACAGGGATCTACCAGGAAGAATTGAAAGTATAGGACAAAAAACAGGCTCTACTACAACACAGAGCAGGCTACAGTTCGACACAGAGCAGGACGTACCGATGACTGAAGGACTTGAGAAGAAAACAGGTAGGTCCGCAGTAGAAGGCTGCAGAAGGTTGTCTCAGTCACTTGTTCATGTGCTGGAGGTACATTCTGTATGTAGCTCATGTTTGAATCTGACTCTGCAGGTGCCTCCAGAGCGACGTGGAAGCGGTGAAACGGACCAGTGCACCCTCTGCTGGACATGCTCTCAAAGTGCACTCGTTTCCAGCCCACACAAAAGTCTACGAATGTGTGACAAATAAACACACAATTTGAAGAACATTTAAATGCTGTTGTGCATACGCTTGGGGCAAAAAATACAACAGGAGACGCACAGTTTCCTTCAACCTACTGAGCACTGATGAAGAGGAGGATGACCAAACTTGCCCTCTCAGAATAAAGTTTTTTTAAATATTTTCTAACAGAGTACCCTTTTTCATGAGCACCCTTAGTTATATAGATACCATCAGCTCCCTGTTTTTGTACTCTTGGTTTTTAGTCTTTATTTTACAATGGTTCTCACATAAGCATCAGTTCGCGGTCTTTATTTTAAAAATGCATTCTGATATTATTAATAGACCAAGGTTATTACAAAGATTTAGTTCATCGAGGCCCTGAAAGTTCACCAAGTGAGGGGGAAATGTGTAACATGGATATAAATAAATGTAGATGAGTAAATGACAGAAATAAGAGAATAAGAAGAACCCAGATCACATGTAAATATTGTGTTCACACTCCTCAGTTTGTGTTAACAGTTTATTTAAAAGGCCTGATATTGAGACTTGTTGTTGTATTGACAGTTAGGGTTAGGATTAGAAGAACAGATTTGAAGGTTTGTTAGTAGATGTGTTGATGTTGACACAGTTGAACTAAATCAAACCTCATGTTAAACTCTAATGAGCCTTACAGAACATGCTGTGTGGCACATCTGCGGCGGTGCTTGCAAGACGTCGTAAAAAGAAAACAGTACAAAAATGATATGATGATTGACAGGACATAGGCTTATCTGTTACATAAGGGTGAATTCTGTACAGTTGTAGGGAGCATTATCTGTTACATAAGGGTGAGTTGTTGTACAGTTGTAGGGAGTATTGTCTGCTTGCGGGGCACGGCATAGGCGCATGCGAGGGCCGATCATCATATATTAATAATAATTATTATTACTTCACTTGGCTACTCTTTCCTCCAGACACAAAGGCAAGTTAAAGTTAGATCACATTTGTGCAATACCGATATACTGCTACAGAAAATACCACATTCAATTCTAATATTTGAACTACTTTATGCCTCTACACACATGCACACCAAAATCTGATTCTGCTCTGATTTCTGGAACCTACTCAAATGGCATGTAAACGGCAAAATCTGACGTGAGTATTCAGAGGCCATGATCAGAAAGAAATGAGTTGATTTGCCTTTTTATATGTCAGTTTTTGCCTCTGCGACCGCCCGGGCTGCAGCACGCTTGGCTCGCCGGTACCTGTCAGCTGCCTCAGGAGTCCCATGAGCCAACAAGGCCCGATAAGACTCCTTCTTCAGCCTGACAGCATCCCTTACTTCCGGTGTCCACCACCGGGTTCGGGATTGCCGCCGCGACAGGCACCACAGACCTTACGACCACAGCTATGAGCAGCCGCGTCGACAATAGAGGCTGAGAACAAAGCCCACTCAGAGTCCCTGTGTCCCCAGCCTCCCCCGAAATCTGGGAGAAGCTCTCCCAGAGGTGTGAGTTGAAGGTCCCCCTGACAGAGGGCTCTGCTAGACGTTCCCAACAGACCCTCCAATACGCTTGGGCCTGCCAGGTGTTTCCGGCTTCCTCCCCAACCAGCGGACCCAACTCACAACCAGGTGGTGATCAGTTGACAGCTCTGCCCCTCTCTTCACCCGAGTGTCCAAGACACGTGGCCAGAGGTCAGGTGACACGACAACAAAGTCGATCATCGACCTCCGGCCTTGGGTGTCCTGGTGCCACGTGCACTGATGGACACCCTTGTGCTCGAACATGGTGTTCGTTATGGACAAACCGTGGCTAGCACAGAAGTCCAATAACAAAACACCGCTCGGGTTCAGATCAGGGAGGCCGTTCCTCCCAATCACTCCCTCTCCAGGTGTCACTGTCGTTGCCCACGTGGGTGTTGAAGTCCCCCTAGTAGACCAACGGAGTCCCCGGTCGGTGCACTGTCCAGTACCCCTCCCAAAGACTCCAAGAAGGCCGGGTACTCTGCACTGCTGTTCGGCCCGTAGGCCTACACAACAGTGAGAGACCTGTCCCTGACCCGAAGGCGCAGGTACGCGACCCTCTCATTCACCGGGGTGAACTCCAACACACAGTGGCTGAGCTGTGGGGCAATGAGCAGGCCCACACCAGCCCGCTGCCGCTCCCCGCGTGCAACGCCAGAGAAATGGAGAGTCCAGCCCCCTCAAGGAGTTGGGTTCCAGAGCCCAAGCTGTGCATGGAGGTGGAGGCTCAACCTCCCGCACGAGCTCGGGCTCCTTCCCCCCCAGCAAGGTAACATTCCATGTCCCCAGAGCTAGTCTCCATGTCCATAGATCTGGTCGTTGAGGCCCCCGCCGTCGACTGCCGCCCAGATCTCTCTGCACCGGCCCCCTATGGATCCTTCTGCGGGTAGTGGGTCCACGGGAGGACGACCCCACGTCACTCCTTCAGGCTGTGCCCGGCCGGGCCCCGTCGGGGGAAGGCCCAGCCACCAGACGCTTGCCGTCGAGCTCCCACCCCAGGCCTGGCTCCAGGGTGGGGCCCCAGTAACGCCAATCCGGGCGACGTAACTGGCCTTGATGGTTTTGATGGCCACTCATTACAGTCTATAGAAAATGTGATAATAATTCCCCTGGTTATATATGGTCCTGTTTGCAGATACTTGGCAGTGAACACACAGATCTAGGACACAGAAGTCAACACAACTCATTCTGGACAAATATACAATGAATCTCCTCACATGGACACAGGGCAACTCAACAGGGAGTACCAGGCACAAGAGGTGAACCAGGGATAGCACTGGATAACTGATGCTATGGACTTTGAATGCACATGGACTGGCCAAGTTTGGTACAGTCATCATTTTTTCCTATTTCCACAAGGAGGTATTAGTCATTTCTTTGGAGAATGAACCCACTGTAGAGGGAGAGAGGGATAATATACAGACGTCACTTTCATTAAGTAGTTAAAGGTCCTATATTATGCAAAATGGACTCTTGTGAGCTTTAAGTCATGTTATAATGGTGTTATCTCATCAGAAACATACCTGAACTTGTGTTTTGTTTCATTCACACATGTTTGAGTAATCCTGCATTATTAGTCTATCTACATCTCCAAAGCTCCAAATGTTCTGTTCTACCTTGTGATGTCATGTGGTAGTTTTCAAGTGAACAGCTACCTTATGGGACCTTTAAGAATATGTTATAGAATTGTAAATATATGTTATCAAAGTGTGCTGTGCTCATGAGTCTGGAGTCACAGGCCTGGTACACGAAAACAAGATAAGGGGACTAAGACAAGGTGGGCGGGGGGACTGAAATACCAAAGTATGATGATCATGTGTTACAATATTCTGAACGGCAAATAAAATCTGAAGCAAGGTTCGGATGAGACTCTGGTGAACAGGCATCGCGTGGCTGCATGTCTCAGAGTTGTCCCTTGCAGCAAGTAAAATAACTCACATGTCTGATCTGTGTTGTCTCTTTTCACTGTAAATCTGTGGCAGTAGGTGATTTGGGTTTCTCTGGAGCGCGGCGCTCCGCCTTGACATTCTACTTGGTCCTTCGAGCCGGATTCCAGTGCTGTGTCGAGAGGGTGACTGATGGGAAGCTGAAATCTGTGCACAGTCTGGAGGAAGAACATCTCCAGGATTAAAGACCACTTTTCCACGTGGCCAGCGGACCTTTACCCATCCTTTCTTCACATCAGACGGAATCCAAACGAGTCCCATTTGGGGAAACCAGCTGACAACTAAACAGGTCAGACAGACGGGGAAGTGGCTTCCCAAGATACTAACACGTGTGAATGTTTGTATGATTGGAGGAAGACCCCTGAATCTAAAATTCTCTGAATCTCTGGGATTAAACCCTAAGACTAATACCGCAGGCAAACTAGGTTTCCTGTAGAAGCTTGTATTGGTGGAGATACACTGAAGTCCTAAGAGACATTTTCTTGCGGGTCTTACTCATAACCTCATAGTAATAAAATGGTAAATTGTTGTACCAAAAGTCAGGAAGAAGAATTAGAGGGGGACGCTAAATTTATGAATAATGTGTGTCCAGGGTCAGCATGTTATGTGACAAAATGGAAAAAGAAATATGGGTTCAAAGGTCAATTGAATGTGAAAGACTGTAGTCTCTTAACTTAGAAAATTGCAGCCAAAGAGGCAGAGGCAGTGGATAGAGAGAGGGAGAGAGAGAGAGGAGAGAAGAAACCAAGTGCAGAATATTTTCTTGCACAAAAATGGTTAGAACAGGCAGTAAAGAGACAAGGAAGTAGAAAAAAAACAGGAAACAGTAAGATAAGATAAGATAAGACTTTATTGATCTCACAGAGGAGAAATTCACTCGTGACAGAAGCTCACAGTCAGGGGACAGTATAGTGCAAAAAGTTGTGAAAAATTGTGCAAACACTCAGAACAATAAGTAAATAAAAAATAAAATCACAATAAATATTAACATATTTACAACATCAGGTAGTATGTACAGTAACATTAAAGGAGGTAGGTTAGAAGTCGTTTTTAAAGAAAATAGTGGACTGCGCGATGATGGTGATGAAAATGCACCGTACAGACAACAATTGAAAAATACTATTTTCAATAACTGTCGCCCAGAAATTAGGGGGTATCTCCAAAAGTACTTCATCGAGTTGTCTGCGTCCACTCTTACTCAATTTATGACACATGCCGTGCATGCTAAAAGGTTGCCAGAAATAAAAAAAAGAATAAACAAAAAGAAAAAGGAGTGTTTCTGCTAACTGGAGATGGTACTGAAATCTTTCTGAATAAAGGCAAACCTAAGTTTAACAGCAAAAAGCCTAGAAATGAAGGTAGGCTCTCCAACAAACAAAAACAGAAAGACAGAGAAGACAATGCTTATTATTTATGTCACAAAAAAGGGCACTTTGCCTGAGACTGTAAAAGCAGAAAACAGAGAAACAAAAAAGATGAAGATGAGGACTCTGAGGGGTGTTGAGAATTGGGGGATATGTAAATAATTTTTGTTGAGTGAAGTTGGTCTGCTTAATTTTAAAATATATATACAACAATAAAAATTATGCAGCATTTTAGAATGTAGACACCAAACCTAAAGAAAAATATCTTGATGTCAAAGAATTGATTTATTATTATGAACTAAACTTGGAAGTAAAAAAGAGAATCACACTTTAAAGCAGACTTATGCCAAGAGGGAATCTGCCCGTTTCAACACAACAGTTTCACTATAACATAAGTTCTGGCTAATAGCAGCACGTGGCACTGAATAAAAGGGCCATTAGAGGAGGTATGTGACTCAAACTCAATCTAAAAGGACCTCTAACCCTTCTCTAGTGACAGAGTGAAAAGCATTCATATAAAAAATATATATGTATACTAAAAATGGACAAATAAAAATGAATAAAAAATAAAAATAAAACAACAAATAAATAAATAAAAGTATACTTATATTAAGCAGTATAATTAGTGTTAGGGGTTTTGAGATCTCTCAATTAGAAGATTAAACTCCAAGGAAGATCAGAACAAATCCTGATGTGAATACAATAGCAGGTGAAGTTGAAGTTGAAATGGAAGTGGGCCTTGTGAAGCTAAAAATGTGAGGTCAGAGTAAATTAGGTAATAAAAATCTAAAAATAATAAAAAAGAATGAGAATAAAATAATTCGGGAGATGGTTTTAGAGAAGTGCATATCAAATTGAGTAAACAACTTTGTATAAAGGATTAACAATTAAACAACACACAAGGGAGTTAGATTGATAAGTGAGTATGCTGAAAAGAAAATAGAAATAGAAAATAGAACTACCCGGTGCATGCTACCCTGGATGGGTGCATGTACATTTATTAGAAGTATAGCTAATATTTACAGTTATACAAAACATAATGCAACAGGTGAAATAGAGAAGAATTTTTTTGTGTAAAAACTAGGCACGACTATGCGATACTAGTAAAAAAAAAAAACCCAGAGATAAGGATCTGAGAGCTCCGATTGAAGAGCTTGATCTTTGAAACGACTTTCAGTTGAGAACAAAATAAAAAAAACATTTTTGTTTAAGTAACTGCAGTGCATAGGTAGAATGCATGGTAGTTAAGTGATTTAGGTCAACTGTTGCAGAAAATACATTTATTTTATTTTTTCTGACGTGGCTGATAGTTCCAAATAAAACCACAAAAGAATGCTATATGAAGAAATCTGACAAAATATGCATATGGAGTTTGGACTACTTAAGGCTGAGTGCAAATGAATATACTATAAGAGACATAGGAAAGATAGAACAAAATAATAAAAAAAGAGGAGAAAAATCATAATTGTTTGAACTACTAATAATGTTTGCTTTATTTTACTTGTTTCTACTAATAATGTTTGCTTTATTTTTCTTGTTTCTGATAATAACATATGTGTTAGGAAAATTGTACAATGTTTTGAAAATGATGTGTAAGAATTTGAAGGAATAGTCTGCAAAATTTGAGTATGCATGTTAAGTGTTTCGCCAAGAGCTTGGTTACCTTGTTTAGCCATTCTAAGACATATTGATTTATTAACATTTATTAGAAAAATATTTTTTGAAATGGGAATAAACCTAGAAGGACCTTATACATACTGGAAAAAAACCTAAGCAGTCGAGACAAAAAGAGAGACTCTAGAGAATGACTTGTAAATTCTTGCAACGGACAGGAGAATATAATTATATATATATATATATATATATATATATATATATATATATATATATATATATATATATATATATATATATATATATACAAATATATATATATATATACAAAAGTGATTTATGATTTGATGATTTATCATGTCTGAACAGGGGGCAGACTAAGGAAGGAGAAAACGGAAAAAACTGTAACAGCAAAGTTCCATAGGTACTTTCAGACCTTGCAGTCGTCTGGGTGAAACCTGAGACTGAGGGTAAACAGTAGTGAGATAAGGAAGTTTGGTGAAAATGTCACGAAGCGCAAGGTAATGAAGACGAACGAACTGAAAAGTACAAGTTAATTACCAAATAAGGCGAGGGGTGGACAGGTTGTGGGTCTGGATGTAGGTGTAGATTTACGACCTGTAAACTTAAAATATCACTGGATGTAATTAACATAACTGGGATGGAACATTCTGTAACTCCCTTATGGGACTTTGCGTGTCGGGTTGTGAGATTGTTAACCACTTTATGTGGGAAGAGAAATGGGTTACTGAGCGTACAAATAACGGAGATGGGGTCCCTGAAGGTTGTTCACGCCTTGACCCCATGACAGGAGCGCGGCTCCCATCGGGCATGGTGTGTTCCAAATTTTAAGGGCTCCCCGGGCATCCTTCAGCATTGGTTGGCGTGCCCCTAGAAGACTGGACACGTAAACAGGTATCAATCTAAATTATTTGATTTGAAGAGAGGATATTTGACCTAATAGAGTAAAGTGTCTGCTACCCGATTGAGGGGCACACCTGAGGAATCAGGTTGGACACATCTCTTTCAGGTAAAATATCCTTAAAGTAAAGTGTCTGCTACCCGATTGAGGGGCACACCTGAGGAATCAGGTTGGACACTTTATAAAGTGACAAATTGGCCGAAACAAAAAGGGGTTTAAACCCAATTTGATACCTGGTGAAAGGTTTTGGGACCATGAAAAGTGTAACTCGAATCCTGTCAAATTGTATTGCGTGCAAATACAAATAAACAAACAACCTGTGAACTGTACATTGTTGTCTGGAGAGAATTTGTTTGAGACCACCATCAGGAGCAGTGTGCTGCACGTTATCGTTACGAGGGACTCTGGCCAAGGTCATCACCAGGAGCTGCGGACTTCGCATTACTGTTTGGGAGAGACTGCGCTGGACTCTGACCAGGGGCCATCGTTTGAAACTGCGCTCGTGTCCATCACCAGGAATCGGTGAGTGCGTCTTGATTTCCAGGGAAATAATAGGGTGAGAATGAAAATTGCTAACATTGCAGTGAATAAGTAGTGACAGGGTATTGCTCATATGAGGGTTATAGGGTGAGCATTATTTATAATGTGTAACCGCAGTATAGTTTTAATATTGCTTGTAATACGGCTCTGTTTATAATGTGGTATTTAGGCAAGATGTAAAGTGTAGGAAGTAAGGCTTGTGGTCACATTGATGTGTTATGGGAGAGAGCGTGCTGATGGGTCAGGCAGAATGTGGTAATATTTAAGTAATGTGTAAGTTAGAGTGGTAATGTGTTAGGTGGGGATAGTGCTGGGCTATCTGAGGTCTGATACAACTCTGCTCTACGCGACAAGGGGGAACAAGCATGACTAGATAAACCCCACAGACAGAAGCCTAAAATTAAACAATATCCATTAAAGCCAGAGGCAGAACAAGGCATTGAGCCAATTATTAAAGAGTTAAAAGAAGCTGGCATAATCGTTCCGTGCACTGACTCTCTGTGTAATACTCCAATATTACCAGTCAGAAAAGCTCCACCCTCTATAGGTTGGAGAATGATTCAAGATTTACATGCAGTAAATTCAGCAGTGACACAACGTGCACCTAATGTCCCAAACCCTCACACATTACTCAACTCTCTCAGACCAAATTCTAAATATTTTTCAGTGATAGACTTGAGTAATGCCTTCTGGTCAATCCCAGTAGAAAAAGAGAGTCAGAAATGGTTTGCATTTTACATACAAAGGGCAAAGGCTCACATTTACCAGATCACAATTAGTAAACGATTTATATATAGGACCTGACAATAAACCTGTTATTATTATTGGAAAAACTGAGTACAGGCCCAAAATTAAACAGTACCCGTCAATCTTTGTTCAACTGGGCAACAATAGTGACACATGGGCCTGGCCATGTGTCAACAGGAGGGATGGTGGGGCGGGTACAACAGGGATTCAGTGGGATTGGATTTAATGCTTATTCAAAAAAATTTTGTAATCAATGTGTAACATGTATAAAACACAATCCACAAGGACAGGTACGACCTAAGCGAGGGCAATTCCCAAAACCAACATACCCGTTTCAAGGGATACACATGGATTTCATACAATTAACAAAAATTAAAGGAGTTGAATATTGTTTAGTGATTATTGACGCATATTCAAAATGGGTTGAAATGTTTCCATGTGCAAAACCAGATGCCCTAACAGTAGCCAGAGCATTATGTAAAAGAATAATTCCCACATTTGGCATTCCTCAAATAATCAGAAGTGATAATGGTTCACACTTTGTGAACGAAGTGATCACTAAAGTTGGAGAAAATTTAAAAATACAACTGAAGAATCATGCAGCCTACCACCCTCAGTCAGCTGGCCTAGTCGAACGCACTAACGGAACTATAAAAAATAAGTTATCCAAATGCATGACTGAGACAGGACGCTCTTGGCCTGACTGCATTGACTTAATACAACTCAATATGCATAGTCTACCTGTCGACGGAGGACCACTAACCCCATTTGAAATACTCTATGGAAGACAATACACCATACCAGACCTACACCTTCACACAAAAGACACACCTGACTCTGAGCAAACACTTGCCGACTATATGAGAAAAGCATTGACCACTCGAGAATGTTATAAAGCAAATAAACTGCCAGAAATTTCTGTTTCTTCACAGGAACAACGACCAGTAAATGCGGGAGATCACGTGTTCATTAAAGTCATCAAACAAAAGTGTTGGTCCAGTCCACGGTGGGAGGGACCCTACTGCGTCCTACTTGCAACCCCAACTGCTGTGAAAATAGAGGAGAGAAGCAGTTGGATTCATCTCAGTCACTGCAAAGTCAGACACCTCGACGATCTGGCGCCAACCGCTGGTGGAGGAAGCCTGGCTTCAAAGGGGGTCAGACAGGATAGGTCTCGACTGTCTCAAGGCAATGGCCGTGCCAGTAAAGAAATAAGATTCCACCAGCATAGTGGACGCACAGAGACTCTGGTGTTTACAGAAAAAGTGACATATTAGTGACTCCTCTTCTCCAACATGTCTCAGTTAGGTTTTGTTTGCTACTTTGGACCTAGAGTACGCATCACAGTTGTACTCTTGTTGATTCTGACGCTCCTCCCGTGGCTCTTGCTGGAAATTCAACGTCTCAAAGAAACTGAAAATGAGACAAGAAGAACACGTGCTGAAATTGATGACCTCCACCACCCGTTAGACAATAAATGGTGGAAGTTGGCAAACTACACAGCAGCCAAGGTAAATCTCTCTAACTGCTACATTTGTTCCATACTCCCACATCATGGACTAGAGAACCCCACTATGACTCCAGTACCGGCAAGTGCATTTACAACTGTTTGTGCTGTGTTTAATAAAATGCTAATTTATTATAATAAAACCACAGATCCAAATTTTTCGTTTTGTAATGACAGATACACAAATCAGATTGAAAATTGGCTTGACCCTCGCACCTGGTCCAATTCTACTAATGCTGCTGTAACAAAAGGAATGCAATTTTTACGCAATTTGGAAGTTGCTCCACTAGCCTTCAAACATCAATGTGGGCGTAGCCAAGACCGTTATTTAGGCCAGTCCAAAGTTGTCCCACATTGGACTATCTCGGGATATCCATACGGGTTTACCACAGCCTATTATAATGCTACAAATACTTCTGAGCATATAGGAATATATAAGCTCAATCTGACTGCTTTTTCTCTCGAACATAACGTTACTATTGGTAAAATAAAATCTGTAAACCTAGTAGTACCTGCCCAATTTGTTTTTTCCAGTATGTGTGGGTCTGTGGTCGAAAAGCATATCTGTACCTACCTAGGGACTGGTGTGGTACATGCCATCTGGCAAAGTTAGCCCCCACATTCTCCCTTTTGACAGTTACAAAGGATGAAGTCACCCACAGTCACAAGTCCCTACAGGTCAGTAAACGCTCTAGCGCTAGGGTCCACCAGTCAGTCGCCTTTGGGCAAACTAGAACTCCAGTTATCAGTGACTTTAAAGGTGTTATGATCACTGCCTTCCCATGGTATGGTAATGCTGTAGCCGCACACCAGATAAACGAGTTATGGTGGACATTAGAAAATATTACTGCTGTACCTGGATCCCAGATTCATCACAGAACTGGACTGAAATCCATGATAAGGTCCTCGAACTTCAGGACCACATCCAAAGCATGAAAGTCCCTAGCGGGATGAATTTTGATGTAATGTCGTGGTTTACCTCTGGTTCTTGGTGGCAAATACTCCTGAAAGTTCTAACTCCTATATGTGTTATTCTTTTATTATTCTGTGTTTTTACTTCTTGTATTTTGCCATGTCTCCGATCTATGATAACTAAAATGGTTAATGGATCTGTGCATATTATGATCCAAGAAGAATATGCTATGATGCTCGCAGCTACTGATGAGTGCCTCACCCCAGAGAACACCTCATTATTATCATCAATGTTGTGTAAAATGTCACCTAACTGTTTGATGTCTCTTTTGAAAACCTCACCAAGGAGTGAAAGAAGACTGATGTTTTGTTTTATTGTGTGACTTTGATAAACAGGAGGGAATTGTTATAGAATTGTAAATATATGTTATCAAAGTGTGCTGTGCTGTATGTGCTTATGTGTGTTAAAGAGTGAGGAGTCACTCAGTGGAAAAATACTGTGTCTGATAAATCATAGCTGTAACTGTGTCTACTCAAACCACAGCTTCAAGGCTGCAGCTGCAAGGCCGAGGTACAGCCTGGTACACGAAAACAAGATAAGGGAACTAAGACAAGGTGGGCGGGGGGACTGAAATACCAAAGTATGATGATCATGTGTTACAATATTCAGAACTGCAAATAAAATCTGAAGCAAGTGGAGGTTCGGATGAGACTCTGGTGAACAGGCATCGCGTGGCTGCATGTCTCAGAGTTCTCCCTTGCAGCAAGTAAAATAACTCACATGTCTGATCTGTGTTGTCTCTTATCACTGTAAATCTGTGGCAGTAGGTGATTTGGGTTTCTCTGGAGCGCGGCGCTCCGCCTTGACAGAATACAAAAGAAGTGGTTGAAGAATGCCAGCACCAGCCCATCTAATTAAAGGAAGTGCTTTCAATGTTGCTGTTTTATATTTTCTAAAAATATGCTGCATTTCTTTACCTTTTTCTAAATGTTTGCAGGGTGAAAATAAATCAGTGAACACTAAATCCTGAAGTATTACTTAATGTTTTGTTTGAATAAAATAAGATTAGCTTTTTGAACATTTTATTGTGCTCCTCCACTGTGTCCTAGCTGAAACGCAGCCACTTCCCACTGCTTAATGGACTACTAAATATCTGCATCTATTCTAGATGTTATGATTTATAAATACTAGACTACATTAATAATAAAAGGTAGGCCTGGGTAAAGCTTAATTTGTGCGATTCAGATATGCTAATCTTGTAAAAAAATAAAAATAAGTACCACACAAATAATAGATAAAAATGAAAGCAAAATCTCACAACACAGTATTTTTTTTATTTATTTATGTATTTATTTATTTTTAATGCAATAATAGTCAAATTAAGCGAGGCAGATGAGGCAAAGACTGTCAGGACATCAGGAGATCAGCCAATCAGGACATCAGCTATTCAGGTGGTCAGGACATCAGCCAATGAGGAAATCAGGACATCAGCCAATCAGGACATCAGCCATCCAGGACATCAACCAATCAGGAGATCAACCAATCAGGAGATCAGGACATCAGCCAATCAGGACATCAGCCAGCCTTCATGTCCTTTGTAAAATCCTCAGTCGTCCAGGTAATCGCCAAAAGTTTTTTTTTAATTGAATACGTTTTGCAGCTCTTTTTTTTTTTTTTTTTCAATACAATAATGGCGAATTGAAACGAGGCAGACAAGGTTAAGACTGCCGGGCCACCAGTCAATCAGGACATGAGCCAATCAGACATCAGCTCATTTTTTTTTATTAATAAATGACCAATCCACCAATCCAGGCACTGGCCTAGTTTTTCCTGAAAAAAACAACAAAAAAAACATTATATTTACTCTTGTAACATAAATCTGCAACACTTTGTATTATGTGGCTGCCAGTGCTGTGAGCCTCGAGAATGTCAGTATATTTCTTTATAAGTAAATGTAAGTCTAATTTTCAAACAAACTCCCATAAAGATCTGCAGTTCAGATGATTAAAATGGTCTTACCTGTGGAATTTGGTGGCCTTCTTGATAATCCTGGGTTTAGACTGACCGGTTTGAATGGCTTGTCCCACCGGAGATGAGCTCTGCAAACAAAATATATTTTTAAATCACATTTACTGTATTCAGCACTCCGACAGGGTGGCATTTTTAGTGGCATATATAGTATTAAGAGCATAATAACAGTTCAAATGTCTGATTAAAAATGGACAAGTGCAAAAGTTGACTTATGCATGCACCTCTTTTTTACAGTCCTTTTTTTTTTTCTTAGTATTAACAATCACAAGGTAGTATGTTTTAGTACCTGTTTTCCTCTCTTGGCCTCGGGTTCGGCGTCCGGAGTGCGGGGGCGCTTGTGGGCAGATCGCGTCTCCGTAGCGACCGCAGCAGACTCCTCCTGTGTCTCTCTTAATGCAGGAATGACAAGTTTATAAGTTGTGTCATTCGCATACTTTGCCTCCATCTGCATGCCTTCAGTCCAAAAACTTTGAGCCTTTGCGTACACTGCAAAAACACAGTGTACACAATCAGTATTACTGCATAAAACACAGTGCAGTATTTAGCAGTAGATATACACTTACCAGACTGGATGAAGGTCAGGAAAGTAGGGTTCAGATTCAAACTCTTGGCTGCGTTTGGGCTGAATTTAAAGCCGATGACCCAAGCTGTGCCAAGTCCATTCCTGAAAAATAAATATTTCATTTATCATTTAAAGTGGGTTCAGAGGAGCTGTTCATTTTGACAGTTACTATAAAAACAGCAATTTAAGTCCCACTTTTCATTTTTATTTATGACTTTTTACTTGTCTTACGCTCAGCTGTAGACATTATGTTTATTCCTGCAGTCAACTTAAATATAACTTAATTATACTTAATACAACTGTAATTATAAAGACACCCTTTCTAAACATACACTAGTTCACTGTCCTACAAATGTGTACTTTATGTCTACAGCCTTAGCAGCCTTTTTTTTCCTAAATTGAAAATAATGAGATGCAGAAAATGTGTACATACTTTTCAGTAAAGGTCTGGAGACTGGGACAGGCCACGAGGATGTTGGGGTTCTTCTCCAAGATGCCCACCAAGTGTCTGATCTTAGACTCTACGTAACCAGTCCTATAAAAAATACACAGAATACATTTGAAAATGATCAGATTTCAAATGACAATACAAGCTAAAATAGTAACGGATACACGTGAATCACAATAAACTGAAATACAAAATCTATAAAAGTCGAATACTCACCATTCTTTATGCTTTAACTCTGTTAGAGCAGTGGCACGCAGCACAACATAGTGTCTGAAGGAATAAAACAACACTCTTAATATATTGGATTTTCTTATTTTTCAATGAAATAAGTTGCATTTGTTTGTCAGTATGCAAACTTATAGGAGAGGTACGTACTTGTATTCTTGGAAAAACACTGACTGTTGAAACAGCTTTTTCCATGTTGTTTTGTTTGCAAACACCTCCTCTATAATATTGTGACCTGCAATAGAGAATATACAATATAAATGAATGAAATTCCTAAACATGTGTGTAGTTTACTTATTGTTCAATATTTGAAGTAAAAACATAAAAGGTACATACCGCGCTTGATCTCCTCCATCATGATTTTCTGTGTGGATGTTGTAACATTGAAGGAGGAGTTCTGGTGCGGATATGAGGGCGTGATGATGGGCATCCGGTGGAATCGATCACTGACATTTACCTGAGAATTTAAAAACATGAACATTTCAACATGTCAGCGTGTGTCACATGTCATTCTGGTGCTGTAGCTCTTGCATTTCAATTCCAAACTACAGTAGATACTATAATAACTGATGTTCAAAAATGTAATTCAACCAAAACTAAACTACTGAACTAACCTAACCACACTTGAGATCCCTTCCTGTTTTAAAATCTAAAGTACATTTGGCACTTACTGTTGGATTCCACACTGGGAAGTTGAATTTATGCTCCTCCGGGTTCCTCAACAGGACTGGAAGAGGCCATTCCCTATTTCACAAAAAACACAAATAATTCAAATTCAGTAAAGTCATGGCCAGAAAATGTCTTAAATATTCTCTGTTAACACACTGTACTTACCACATGGAGTACACCTTAAAGAACTTGCTCACTAACACAGCCGCAGTGGCGTACGGGTATAATTGGCAGATCCTGGCGACTAAAATGGCCCAAGACACTCCACCCAGGAAGCCCATCTTATTGGAGTAGATGTTTCTACCTGAAACATAGAATACATGTTAGTTTAATATGGCCATGGTTATAATTTACATTTAAAAGTGTGTGCTATTTGTCGTGTTACTTGGTTGATTTTACTTGACGAGTTCATTTGCAGCACTGTTTTATGTGTTTAATATTCAAATAACATAGTATGAAATTAAAAGTATATTCTATATATATATATTTTTTTTTCAGTGAAACTTTGATGCATTTGATCAGAAAAAAATGATTTTGTATTTTTATTGCAGTAAAATAATTTAGCGCTTGAAAACACTACCATGAAAACTGTTTATTACAAGCTAGAATGGATTTTCTAAGTGCGTTTTCATTCATATTATATGCTAACTGATAATACAGATCATTTCTTCTGTTTAATTTGATCCAATGCCCTTAAATATATTGAATATTTTGTTCTATCTTGTATTGTAGTGTGTCTTACATTTGGCCCAGTGCTTAATGGCAGTAAGCACCACTCTGAAGGTGAACACGTTTGGGACCAGGCTCAGGATCTCCTGGGTAATGCGGTAACCTTGGAGACTGCGTGCACAGTGGACCTCCATCTCCTGCAGGTGAGTGGGATCCATCAGGTTCAGCTTGTTGGAGATGCTTTTTCTATTGATTTTAGCATAAACCAGATCGACCTGCAAACACAAATATAAGCAATAAGTCATATTTATGGATAACTGATATGGATAATGAGCAATAGTTTATTAAGAGTGCACTGTGTCACTTTTCTGGAGAGGGTCCGCAACCTGTTTGTTTCAAAGGAGATGTTAATGCTTTGGTTTAAATAGTCCACAGTATGGCATTAAACTAATCCATCTTGCATTTATTCAACTACAGCTGTTATTCATTGCTAAAAATATCTTTAAAAAACATCCATTATTACTGTGAATGTGGTCGCCTCTCCACAAATCTAACCTGTAATTCGCAAGTCTCCATGGAGATTCTTCAATTTATGGTCATACCATGGACTATTCTACGCCCGTTTCCATGGAGACAAGCAGGTGACAGACCCTCCACCGCACAAGTTACACAGTGCACCTTTAAAGCATGTAACAGACCCTCCTCCAGAAATGTGACATGTCATTTACAACAGTGCAATTCAATCAAGACTGAAGAATGAAGAACACACAGTTTTCTAGAACAACGTTGTGTGTCTACAAATAATTTATACACGACCAAAGTAAATCTTACAAATGTATTTTTTCATTACCTCAATCCCAGCAACAACCAGCTTGATGAGCGGCACAAAAGCATCCTCGATAACCTTAAACATATAAAAGATTATGAGACATTGAACAGTAAAATGAAAATACAAACATACATTGTTAGTATGGGGGACTTACTTGAACGATTTGGATCGTTTTTTGTGCCTGTAACTTCTCCACAAACGAGGAGAAGAAGGCTTGGCGGGGCACAAATCCTGGTCCAACGCACAAGACGTCGATGTCTGAGCTTTTCATGGTCAGACCGAGGGCAAAAGAGCCAAACGGGACCACCCTGCCCCCCACCGCCTCGGTCACATACTCAGGGACATTCTGAAACAAGACATACACATATTTACATTACATGACACTTAATACATGCAGTATAAGAAGTGTCAAATACTTGAAAACTGTAACATACATGGGAAAGTACAAGTCATGATAAAACTAGGCGAGACAGTGATTATACAGTAAGGGATTGCTGTATGGTAGTAGTAGTAGTAGTAGTAGTAGTAGTAGTAGTAGTAGTAGTAGTAGTAGTAGAAGGAGGAGTCTTAGTAGTAGTAAGTGATGTTTGTTTCACACCAATTTTTACTTTATTTAGTAAATACATGTCCTAAAAATCAAATATTACAACATTTACTGTGTCCAAGTCATTTCCATTGTGCAATAATAAAGTGTGTAATAAAAGTTGAAATAGGACATGATATGAAGCCAAATGAAGCTGTTTTCCTAGTAAATTGATAACCATTCCATTTGAATAGGCAAAGAAGATCTGATGTGTGATTTCTGATGACGTATTTTGTAACAGTTACAAGGTCTTACCATGTCGAGGCAAGTCTCCGTCAGCCACTGCTTAAACAGAGACTCCAGATTTCTCACCACCATTTCACTGCAAATGAAAGCACATCAAGGACACATTTTAGATTCTACACTTGAACTGAATGATTTTATGGTCTTAAAGCAGGTTATGTGTCTTACCGGTGTTCGAGCTCTAAGTGAGACTCAAATAAGTTGGCCGTCTTCAGAGTTTCCGTCAGTTTCAGGGTCTGGCGGAGTTCCTCTTCAGAAGGGAATTCAAAGCTGATTGGTCCAGAGACCCCGTACCATTTAGGCACATCAGCCAATGACGTGATCTCGAAAAACCTGAAGGGAAATACAAAAACATATTTAGTTGAGCATCTCAACAACACTGAAGGCCAGACATGAACTTGATCTTAGTATGACAGTAGTTCAAGGACAGCAATATCCTGCAAACGTTAACGGTGTGGTGCTAGTTGTAGTGGTGGTAGTTGTTAGTAGTGGTAGTAGTAGTTGGCCAGTAGTAGTAGTAACCCAAATCCAATCAAGTGCAAACGTTTTTGTGTAAAATGTAACAAGTTCATTACTTCCCCCTGTTTTGGTTCAGGTCAGACTCTGTGATAAACCAGGCTAATTTCACATCAAATATGCATAAAAGTGTAACATACTCAGACATTGCTGCAAACAGAGCAGTTGTGTTGAGGATTTGGTGGTTTTGCAGTAAAAACGCACGAGGAGCACAGTTTTGCAGCTTACTCTGATCAGAAACAAGTGTGGACTGAGCTTTTCACTGACATAGTTCTAGACCTGACCTGATCTGAGGGTGTCATATCGTCATGGTGATTCAGTTCTATTCCATAAATATTCAAATGACGTGTTCAGTTGAGATTCTATTGCGATTAAACCTGCAGCCCTGATCTGTACTGTTCTTGAATATATTTTACAGCCATTACTTTTCATTTTACTTCACTACGTTTGAGAGCAGGTATCTGAACATTTTTTGAACGGGACTGAAAACCTTTTCTTTAAGGTTTGAGTCCGTCTGAGATGACTGAGGTGTCATTATTAGCATGTTCATAGTTTGAGTTCTGAACTTTAAACAAACAAAAATACAAATAAAAACAGGAAAACAAACATTAAATGTACAGATAATTATTAAAGGGCCAGTACCCAATTTGTTTTCCGTGTATCTGAGTAAAATGTATAAGCAGCTCTTGAGGTGCTGTCTGCATTATATTAGATTGTTGTTGTTATGGCAAAAGGAGAAATTCAATTTGTCAACTGGACAAAGTTTATTTGGTCCAATACGTTTCACAGCTCATCCAAGCTGCTTCTTCAGTTCTGGTCAGACGCTGGTGGACACTGCCTTATATCTGCCTGAAGGGGGCGCTAACTACAATGAAATTACTCTGAGACTACCACACCTATTTGTTTACAGTTTCTGTTAGTTAGGTGGGTCTATTCAATATGGAGTGGGAGTGGGGTGTTGTTAGCAGAACCATTCAGGGCCATGATGGTGTTTTCACACCTCTGGACCTGACCTGGCTAGTCCCATTGTTTTCTCAGTTTGTTTTGATTTAGGTTTGAGGATAGAGTTATAAATGGGAGACAAATGATGTCTGAGACCCCCATTTCTGTTCAAGGAAGGATTCTCTTTCTTGATAAAAAATAGCTTCTTTAACTCCCCTCTCAAACCAGTTCTTTTCTCTGGCCAAGATCTGGACCTCGCTGTCCTCAAAGGAGTGGCCCGTGGCTTTTAGGTGGAGATGTACGGCAGATTGCGGCCCACTCTAGCTCTCCCGTCTGTGTTGATGCATTCTTTTGAAAAGTGGCTGTTTTGTTTCTCCAATGTAGCGCTCACTGCAGTCTTCACTACACTGAATGGAAACCACATTGCTTTGTTTGTGGCTCGGTGTTTTGTCCTTAGGATGGACCAGTTTTTGTCTTAAAGTGTTTGTGGGTTTGAAATAGACTGGGATTTCATGTTGTCTGAAGATCCTCTGTAGTTTTTCGGAAACGCCAGCCAGGTAAGGAATAGTTACACCCCTTCTCCTGGGCTCTGGTTCTCTGTTGTCCTGTTTCTTTGTTCTCTTCGTTTTATTGAAAGCCCATTTAGGATATCCACAAACGGAGAGGGCTTTCTCCACGTGTTGTTCGTCTTTCTCCTTTCCCTCTGCGCTTGTAGGAACCACTTGGGCCTTGTGTTGTAATGTCCGAATGACTCCAAGTTTGTGCTGCAGTGGGTGGTGTGAATCAAAAAGCAGATATTGGTCGGTGTGTGTGGGCTTCCTGAAGACCTCTACCTGGAGTCGCCGGTCTTCTCTTATCGTTACTGCACAATCTAAGAAGGCCAATGTGTTGTCCTTGGCATCTTCACGTGTGAATTTGATGTTCGGATCTTGTTTTTTGTCTTGTTTTGCTCCTGAGAAGAGTTAGAAGTATTAGTGAAAAATGCTATGAGTCATAATGATGAACTCGTTACAAGTGAAAATGGACCACTAATGTAATGAATAATTTGACTGTATCCAAAATGAGTGCTTATTGTGAGTGCCTTCATTACAAGAGGATGACCAAAGCACTGGTGGAGAAACAGCCCAGTGTAAGGGATCCTGGTTTAAGGCTGAAGCAAAGCAACATGGTCCCATATCTTAGGAATTACAAACAAGTTGTGTTCAGCAGAGTTCAAAGTAACAACAAAAAAGTAATCAAAAAGAAGTGCTTTTTTTTTTTTAATCTAGAAATAATGATGTATGTAAAATCCCTCAGTCGTCCAGGTAGAATCCATGGCAAAAAAAAGGAGAAAATTTAATTTGTCAACTGGACATAGTTTATTTGGTTGAATACGTTTCGCAGCTCATCCAAGCTGCTTCCTCAGTTCTGGTCAGATGCTGGCGGACACTGCTTTATATCTGCCTGAAGGGAGGAGCTTAATTACAATGAAAATTACTCTGAGACAACACATATTTAAATACAGTTTCAGTTGGTCAGGTGATTCAATATGGAGTTGTTAACAGTTTCTGTTAGTCATGTGAGTCTATTCAATATGGAGTGGGAGTGGGGGAGTAGTTAGCATATCCATTCAGGGCCATGATGGGTGTTTTCACACCTCTGGACCTGACCTGGCTAGTCCCATTGTTTTCCCAGTTTGTTTTGATTTAGGTTTGAGGATAGAGTTATAGATGGGAGACAAATGATGTCTGAGACCCCCATTTCTGTTCAAGGAAGGATTCTCTTTCTTGACAAAAATAGCTTCTTTAACTCCCCTCTCAAACCAGTTCTTTTCTCTGGCCAAGATCTGGACCTCGCTGTCCTCAAAGGAGTGGCCTGTGGCTTTTAGGTGGAGATGTACGGCAGATTGCGGCCCACCCTGGTTTTCCCGTCTGTGTTGATACATCCTTTTGTGAAGTGGCTGTTTTGTTTCTCCAATGTAGCGCTCACTGCAGTCTTCACTACACTGAATGGAGTAGACCACATTGCTTTGTTTGTGGCTCGGAGTTTTGTCCTTAGGATGGACCAGTTTTTGTCTTAAAGTGTTTGTGGGTTTGAAATAGACTGGGATTTCATGTTGTCTGAAGATCCTCTGTAGTTTTTCGGAAACGCCAGCCAGGTAAGGAATAGTTACACCCCTTCTCCTGGGCTCTGGTTCTCTGTTGTCCTGTTTCTTTGTTCTCTTCGTTTTATTGAATCACGTACAATGTGGCCAAACACCTAAAAACCATCTTGGCTCCGCTGGTGGGTAACACGGAGCACCACATTGAGAACACAGCCGAATTTGTGAACAAAATCAAGCATCTCCAGTTTGACCTGGATGAGACAATGGTTTCCTTTGATGTGACCTCACTTTTCACTTGTATCCCTACATCGGTAGCGGTGGAGGCAGCAAGGAGGAGACTACTGGAGGATACCAAGCTAGAAGAGAGAACCAAACTTTCACCCGACCAAATCTGCCAACTGCTGGAAATTTGTTTAAGTACCACCTATTTCCAGTTCAGAGGAAACTTTAACAAGCAAATCCACGGCTGTGCAATGGGCTCACCGGTCTCCCCGATCATTGCAAACTTATACATGGAACAATTTGAACAGAGTGCCCTGGCCTCATATCCAGGCACTCCACCCACACACTGGTATCGTTATGTTGATGATAATTTCTCAAAAATCAAAATTCAAGATTTGGAACCTTTTACTGCACACATCAATTCTGTAGATCCGAACATCAAATTCACACGTGAAGATGCCAAGGACAACACATTGGCCTTCTTAGATTGTGCAGTAACGATAAGAGAAGACCGGCGACTCCAGGTAGAGGTCTTCAGGAAGCCCACACACACCGACCAATATCTGCTTTTTGATTCACACCACCCACTTCAGCACAAACTGGGAGTCATTCGGACATTACATCACAGGGCCCAAGTGGTTCCTACAAGCGCAGAGGGAAAGGAGAAAGAAGAACAACACGTGGAGAAAGCCCTCTCCGTTTGTGGATATCCTAAATGGGCTTTCAATAAAACGAAGAGAACAAAGAAACAGGACAACAGAGAACCAGAGCCCAGGAGAAGGGGTGTAACTATTCCTTACCTGGCTGGCGTTTCCGAAAAACTACAGAGGATCTTCAGACAACATGAAATCCCAGTCTATTTCAAACCCACAAACACTTTAAGACAAAAACTGGTCCATCCTAAGGACAAAACACCGAGCCACAAACAAAGCAATGTGGTCTACTCCATTCAGTGTAGTGAAGACTGCAGTGAGCGCTACATTGGAGAAACAAAACAGCCACTTCACAAAAGGATGTATCAACACAGACGGGAAAACCAGGGTGGGCCGCAATCTGCCGTACATCTCCACCTAAAAGCCACAGGCCACTCCTTTGAGGACAGCGAGGTCCAGATCTTGGCCAGAGAAAAGAACTGGTTTGAGAGGGGAGTTAAAGAAGCTATTTTTGTCAAGAAAGAGAATCCTTCCTTGAACAGAAATGGGGGTCTCAGACATCATTTGTCTCCCATCTATAACTCTATCCTCAAACCTAAATCAAAACAAACTGGGAAAACAATGGGACTAGCCAGGTCAGGTCCAGAGGTGTGAAAACACCCATCATGGCCCTGAATGGATATGCTAACTACTCCCCCACTCCCACTCCATATTGAATAGACTCACATGACTAACAGAAACTGTTAACAACTCCATATTGAATCACCTGACCAACTGAAACTGTATTTAAATATGTGTGTCTCAGAGTAATTTTCATTGTAATTAAGCTCCTCCCTTCAGGCAGATATAAAGCAGTGTCCACCAGCATCTGACCAGAACTGAGGAAGCAGCTTGGATGAGCTGCGAAACGTATTCAACCAAATAAACTATGTCCAGTTGACAAATTAAATTTTCTCCTTTTTTTTGCCATAGAAATAATGATGTGAATATAACGTTTGCGAAAGTCAGCACTATGAGCTCTGAGCATAAACTCTCTATTTGACATATGAAGTCCACTTGATTAAGAGTAGGACTTTAGTCTGAGCCATGGATCTAGAAGAAAAACTCTGGTCTGACCAAACAAGCCTTGTCAAGTATGTAGCAGCACTGACCTCTTGTGGGGACTTGTTTGTACAACATTTAGCTTTTGGCTGCACATAATCTGATGCTCTATTAACATAAAAATAATGAAATTGTACAAAAACAATATTTCTTTCAGGTGCATTTACAAGAGTTGATTAGAATATTGATAAGAGTGGATGATGAACTTCCTCCTGGTTCCCTCCTCACCCAGCTTCTTCCTCTCCCTCTCGCTGGGTCAACAGGCCAAGAAGTTATTTTCAAACGAGAAATTAATAGCAGCATTAATATCAGTATAAAGCTCCATATCAGACAGGACAGTCTGATAAGTTTATAATAAACTATTTATACAGAGAAACTGAGAGACACTGACCCATTGTAAATATATATATTTAGGCTCGAGCATCAGAAGCTGGAAAAGGGCCTATTAGTATAGCAAAGAGATGCTCCTAGTTGATGGGAAGTGAAATGACGTAGCGTGACCAGGGACAGGGAAAATGTATATGTTAATGTTTGTTAGCCACTGTTCTCACATCAGAATATTATATATATCACTCATGTAAATGTAATAAACACACAAAAATCATTGATTTAACTTTAGATTGTAATTTTATTTACTACAATCCACATTTCTAAGCAGTCTTTAACGTTAAACATATGAACAGTGTTAAGCAAAAATCACTGGTCTAGTTTCTCTTCATTCAATCTTTCTCTGCTTCATTAACAGACTATTTAATGCTTATCGACAATAGAGAAACTTAAAGTTTTTGAATCTTTATGAGACTATGGTTGAATCATTCAAATTAAACCAAATGAAGAAAAAAAAAATATATATATATGTTTTTTTGGCTCCCGATTCGATACTGATTTTTTAATATTTGCAATCCCCGATGCTGATTTCATCCTGATACAAATCTTCTTATTTTCTTTTTTTTTTTTTTTCACACAATAAAATTGGCTTCAGAAATAAGTATTTCATGATGAATTCAGCCGCAGTTGAATCAAACTATTACCAGATATAAAAAGGCCTACTTAAAATATATTTTAACAAATTATTCATTTGTTATAATATTGTAAAATAATGTCTTCAACTCCTCCACAGTACAGCAGCTTCAGAACATAATGACAGAGACTTTAGCCTCTTTTTACAGGCAGTGTTTTTCACCATATTATTGTATATATGTATATTTATATATTTTATATGTTTAAGGCCTGTAAAAAGACAGAAACCTGCCTAAGCACATGGCTACTTAACATATGTAAACAGGTACCAAAGTTTCATTTTCACTCTTAAGGCTCATGAACACACTATCTGTCATTAATCATGTTTTGTGCGGCTTTAGAGCCTCCACGGTCTGTCTTTAAGTACCTCTTAGCGCAATTGTAAATTCTTCATTCATTTGTTCACTTTTATTTAATCTTTTAATTCATTCAAAGCGAAAAAAAACAAAAACAAAACAGCTATATAATATGAGTTATATTGTCTTAAATTGACTAAAAGTGTCTGAATCTGTGGTTAAACGTGCAAACCCCTCTGCTTTTTCACTTTGATTCGCTGTTTCTTTCACTGTTTACATTCAGCACGGCCACAAGCTTTACTTTGAATAAAGCGCTAATTTTGCACATTTTTCACGTATTCTGCGGGTCTTCAATTACAGCCATGCCCCACACTTACCTGCAGGTGAAAGGGGACGCTTGGGGTGAAAAGTGCTGATAATTGGAAGCAACTAACAGAGCCCCAACCAAAAAGTTACACAGTGCACCTTTATTTAGACTTGTTGTTGAGTTGAGACTTGAGTTAGTTCAAGGTGATACTTTGCAGCTGATGTCATCAACATTCCCATGGGGTGTGAAGCTAACTGTAGGCACTGCTCTGTCTGAAGCGCTCAAGTTAGACTTTAATCTGAGCTTTATTTTACCACAGTGCGACCAGAAAGAGCTGACTTGGTTGGAATTACAAAAGATGAGATGATTTGTGCTGTTATGTAATCGTAGGCCTATTGATATACAGATGAACATTAACCCTGGCGTTTTATTTACTGAAGAGGATTCCAACCCAGGCTTAAAAGTGGGCCACAAGTTCTGATAAAGAACTGAGAACTCACATGTTTTAAACACCAGTGTTACCCATAGCCCCCATATTACACTGTTTTCTGATCTAATGTTGTTTCTTCATCACAAACAGGCCTGGAGTTGTGTTTTTTTCATTCACACACAAACCCTGCGTATTTAAGCTTTAGTTCTTTTCTCAAACTGAAAACACCTTCACTAGAATCATTTGGATTATTTCAGTCCTGCAATTGCTAACCTTACAGCAACAATATTAAACCATAGATCTGAAAGTAGTGTAATATGGGCCCTTTAAAATAATAATAATGAAAACTGCACAGCTTTCAAACAGTCAAAATCAAAATTCTAGCACATGCACTTTGTTCCTTTCGCCCACATTTGGAGTTTGTTTAGTTTGGGTTACAGCACTTAACCGTAAAACTCCTCCCATCAAATCAATGAGGACCAAAAAAGGACACAGCATTGATTATCGATCGGTGATGTCACAACACCAGAGCTTCTGTACCTCACAGTCCATTCACCTCAAAAGAACTGTCTGTGTTAAAGTCAAAACTGCATTGTAAGTTTGATCTTTTTGTAATTTGTTGTAGATGTGGAGCTAAAACATGTGGGTCAGGATGAAACTAGCAGGCTTATTTCTGCTGCTGCTGGTGCTTCAGACTTTATCGGTAAGGAAACGTCTTTTGGTGAGTCTTTTCAATTTATGTAGACATTCTTAAAGGTGCATTGTGTAACTTTTCTGGTGGAGGGTCCGTCAAATGTTTTTCTCCATGGAGATGTTATTGCTTTGCTTCTGGAATGTTTCACAGTATGCTACTAAACCTTATTATCTTCATGGAGACCAAACCAGACCAGATCTGTGGAGAGGCGACCCAGTTCACAGTCAGTACGCCTGTTTTTTTTTTTTGTTTTTTGTTTTTTTAGGTATTTTTGAGCTATAAAACCACCTGTAATTGAATAAATGCAAGGTGGAGGTGTTTAAAGTCATACTGGCAGAGTACATATCCATACAAACACAAAGGTGACAGACCCCCAAACAAAAAGTTACATAGTGCACCTTTAAATTTTAGATCTTTAATTCTTTGGTCTGGATTTAGGCCTGGTTTACATAGGTGTGTTTTTTTCTAGTTTTGTCATGGGTTAAACCTGGGGTAGACCACCTGCTTTTGTCATCGTTTAGTCCAATATATAACATATATCTTCTCCAGGTCATTTAAAGGACATTTATTCTGCAAAATCGACTTTTCAGAGCTTTTAATCATGTTATAGCTGTTCCCCCTTCTCATTTACCCTCTGGAAGTTGTATTTGGAATCATTTGTGCATGTTTGAGTCATCTTTAATCACTTATTTTCAAGACGCCATATTGCCGATCATGCCCTGTTCACTGCCACCGGCACACGCCCACTGTGATGTGCTAACTACGTTCTACAATTTTATTTGCTCAATCTATGATAAGCATAGCATTCTGCAGCATTTTGGTACGAATGAAAAAAAAATCTGCTGCATGCTAGTGTGATGTGCAGATATCCATTGAGATGCCGGTGTTACAGATCTGTTTGTGGTGATTGTCACATGGGGCGATGTGGGCGTGGCCTTGCAAGGACCCAGCTTTGACTCCAGTGGAGACAAGAAATACTTGTCATGGGATGCGGATAGACAAACCTCTCACTGCTTTCTTTTAGTGCAGACGAGTGTATAAATCCACATCTCCACTTCAGACAGTGCGGAACGGAAGCCACATAAGAACGTTTACATTTTATTTAGACAGTGTCCCCCAGAGGCCCTGGGACAGGTGTCTGCACAGATGCCTGTGCGTCTGTCTGCAGAGGGCGGCTTTCTGTGACGTGTGTGATAAGAGCCATTTACACACCAATCCGTAACACCGACTCTGTTCGTGATGTTTACGGCGACGTTAGCTCCCACTGGGCACTGCATCTTTCTAAAGCGGTAGTCACTAGGAATACATGATGCTGCTGAGAATATTAAATAACAGCAAAATGGCACCAAAAAGCACCTTGTAGCAACTGATAACGTAATAACGGCCAATAATAATGTCTAAAAACGTAATAATTTTCACCAGTTTTAAATGTTAAAAGCCCATAATGTAATAACCAGACTATAAGGTAATAACTTGAGTGAAAAAATAACACAATAATACCATGCCAATAATGAAACATACTGAATGATTTTTAATATTTAACTCCAAGTCTAATTTATTAAAGTTTTAACCACAAAAACTGAGGCGAAATTAGAATTGTTCTGGAAATTTTCAGTCAGATTTAATTTACTCAAATACTAAATGAGATACCCAAAATCTCTTCTGTATATTTTTTAGTATCTAATATGACTATAAAAAGAAACAAGACATTTAAACCTGGCTCTTTTCATGTTTCTGTTTTATGAAAGCCCATTTCCGCCAGTAAATAAAAAATAAAAGCCTCACAGGAAGTCATAATTATGAGTAATTATGAGTCTTAAATCTTAAAACTGCAAAGTATCCATTAATTCTTAATACTGTTTGTTTTAGGAGAGCCCCCCAGAGCAGGTGGGTCCTGGTCCAGCGGTCGAACAGAACAGGACAGAAGTGATGAAAGAGCTTAATTCAACTGAGACCGTCCCAGTACCAGATGATGGTGTCGTGGACCTAGAGCAGTGTTTAAACCAGAAGTAAGGCTCATTCAGAATAAGGTTGTCTTCTGAATTTGAATTTATTTGTTTATTTATCAGGGACAATGCACATAAAAACATTGAGCTACACAAAGAGGTCATATGTTTGTGCCCGGTTAGAGCAGAACTGCTAATTTCCACCTTCAGTCCCTCGACAGGCTGATGTCATAAATGGTGCACATGCCAATACATTTATTCGCTTAATGGTGCTGAGCAGATGTGGGCAAGTAAAAGCGTTTTTTTCAAAATAATTACACTCAGGTAGTGGTATAGTAGTTGTCCAAGAAATTACTCAAATACAAGCATGTAATTTAGCCATGTTACCTGATTAAAAACAGACCTGGAGTTGTGTTTTGTTTGTTTCACACATGTTTGAGTAATCCTTTAATATTAGTCTGTCTAATCTCCCAAAGCTCAAAATGCTCTGTTCCACCTGTGATGTCATGAAGTGGTAGTTTTCAAGTTAACGGCTCCTTTTACCTTTAGTTCAGTAGAGATTGGCAATTCCAGGGCTTAAATCATCTAAATGATTCCAGTGAAGGTGTATGGAGTTTAAAAAACACAGTAGAGCACTTCCTGTATTACCACATGACATCATAAGGTGGAACAGAGTGTTTTCAGTTTGAGAGAAGAACGCAGCCTAAATCTGCAGGGTTTGTGTGTTAATTAAACATGTGTGAATGAAACAAAACACAACTCCAGGTCTGTTTGTGATGAGAAAACTACATTATAACATAGATCAAAAATAGTGTAGTACGGGACCTTTGAATAATGCACAAAAAGGACAGACCACCAAAAGTAGGGACTAAATTATAACCGATGGAGTGAAGACACAAAGGTTCAAATCATTAGTACTGTCAACATAAAGATTTTGCCACTCACAGTGAAAAGAGTCACCAAAACTTGTAGTGAAGAGTACTGTTACACCGTAAAATATACAGGCTGTCCCAAAAAATTTGATATCATTTTAAAAGCAATTATCTTGAAAACTACTAAGTCTAGCTCAATGAAACTGAACAGTGTAGGTGTTGAATATAAGTTTATTATGGGACTGATTTAATAAGTGTTCAATATGTGCAGTCTTGGGTGACTGTGTGCAAACATATTCACTTTTTGGGAGTGAAACATTAAATATAAAATCTTGATCTGTTTCTATACATTCTGTGAAAATTTGAGATTATTTCAGCCAGAATTGCCAAAATGACTGGGCTGTGAAATGATGCTGTATACTCACAGGCCTCTTACTGAGAGGAGGAGAAAGGCTAACCACTCTGCCACTCTGTTGTTTGTAGATACACACGTGAGTCCTGTGGTCTGGTGTTCTGTTATCCCTGGGAGCGCTGTGTGAATGGGGAGTGTTACTGTAAACCTCCGTATCTCTGTCCCAGTAAAAATGTCACTGCCGTTTGTGGACGAAATCACCGTGGTTACAGATCCTACTGCCAGGTAAGTCCCATCACTCACTTATTATTATATATACTTATTTTTAGGTCATCTTTGCTGTCAAAACATTGTGTATTTGGCAAAGTGAAGAAAAAGATTGTCATTACATTAAAATGACCTAACTAGGGGGGAGTGTGACGTCACCCACAGTATTCGGATTCAGTCAAATGAAGCTCATCGAGGCTTTCAGTTATTGGCGCAAATTTGGAGCCAAGTTTCACATTTGGAATTCCCACTGCGAGTATGATAACAACCAAAGAGCTGATCTGTTTCAGCCCTGCAGGATTGACAGGGGGTGGGGCTTAGCAAGGCTGTCAATCAAACCTGATGGTAATGTTGATGATGGATTGTATTTTAGAGGATAATAATACTGATAAATTTGGTAAATGTATGATTTTGATGACAGTGAATTTGAGTATTTTTAGAATTGATGAATGATGAATTTGAAATCTTATATTTATGGAAATTAGAATGAATTAATGTTGATTGTTTTAAATGTTTAATGATGAATTGGATAGTTATTTTAATTTTTTTTTATTTTAATACACTGTTACTGATGACATGTTTTTGTTAGAGTTGGTTTAATGTAAATATATATACATTTTTTTTAAATGTATTTTGTACCTGCCCAAGAACTGCAGATGGAAAGGAGCTTGTCGTTAAATCTGGCACAGAGGATGATTTCTCTCTCAGATTAATGTTTTCTATGCACTTTCCTTGTTTTAAATTAAAAAAAAACACACCAATGGATGTTATCCCAAGATGGCCACCACTTCAGACGCAAAGCCAGAGCTTTAACTTACGTTATTTGATCATTTTAATTCTATAAACAACAAAATGAGGACAAAAGGATCATTTTTTCACAAGTAAAATTTAGTTTAGTTACACTAATTCACTGCTCCTAATGTGTGAGTTTGGCTAAGCTAGCAGCCAGTAAATGTGACTCTAACACTTAAAACCCAGGGAAGACTACAAAATAAACTAACAAAACAAAAGTAATACCCCCTCTTCAATCATTTAAATAGTCATTATTTGCAGTCCTAACTGATTTTCTTGGCTCTCTTTAAGGCAATGGCTTCTGCTTGTCGAAACCGCCGTCCACTCATGTCTCATTTTGCAGACAGCTGTTCATGTGAGTTTGAACGCCTCTTTAACCACAGTAGATTTTGGACTGCAGGTCTTCATAATAAAAATCTTGAATACTCTTTCCACTTGGTAGAAGTCTGGACAAGGTTTATGTTGATGAAAATTTGTGTTGAATGTTTAGTTTTTCTCACTTTTGTGGTCTGTCCTTTGAAAAAACAGATTTTGTCCTTTGTATGTATATAAAATGTAGAAAGTAACATAGGACCTTTAATATTAATTTTGTTTCTATCCAAAGCTGAGCATAAGATCTACGACAGCAGTGAGGACCCGGACACAGGTGTGATTCTTCTGGACATACCAAACCCCGTTAAACCTGAGACCGCCGACAGGAAGCTGATCTGTGGCTCGTCCTGGAACATGGCCGCTGCAAATGTGTACTGCAAAGAACGTCAATATCCACTGTGAGGAAACTGGACTCAACCAACAGATAAGAACTGGAACTGACCGCTAAAAACAAACAGAAATGATCCACTAGTCTGTTTGTTTTTGAGCACACAACTCACTAAAAGATTACGAAATTATGATAGGGGTAAGGCTGTTAGGGTGTTATTATTGCTATTATTATCTCTTTTTATTGTGTGTGATTATGTTTTGTATGCAAAGGCTTTTTTTTCCCCCTTATAGCTTATAAAATAAAGTATGCAAAAATAAAAATGACCAAATTACACCACAGTGCAAAAAGTATTATCTAGAACCTTTAATCTTAAAACTTTTTTGGCAGTGTTTGCTAATTTTGCATTGTGTCACCATGGTAACTGCAGAACATACAGAAGATGTAGAAGAGTAGACTTTCAATACATTCTAAAGGTCCTATATTGTACAAAATTGACTCTTGTGAGCTTTAAGTCATGTTAGAATGCTGTTTCCTCTTCAAAAACACACCTGGAGTTGTGTTTTGTTTCATTCACACATGTTTGAGTAATCCTTTATTATTAGTCTGTCTACATCTTCAAAGCTCAAAACGCTCTATTCCACCTTGTGATGTCATGAAGTGCTAGTTTTCAGGTTAACAGCTACATGTTACCTTTAGTTCAGCAGAGATTGGCAATTTGAGGGCTAACATTATCCAAATGATTCTAGTGAAGATGTATGGAGTTTAAAACCACAGTGGAGCACCTCCTGTATAACCACATGACATCATAAAGTGGAACAGTGTGTTTGAGAGAAGAACTCAGCATAAATATGCAGGATTTGTGTGTTAAACATGTGTAAATGAAATAAAACACAACTCCAGATATGTTTTTGATAAGGGAGCAACAGAAACTAGCCTAATATGGGCCCTTTAAGGAACCATTCAAAAGAACTGACTCACTCATGAACACAACATGGCCAATTTATGTATTTTTGTCCCAGAGGTGCACAAGAGGCCGTCAAAATCCTGTTCTCTCACCTGAAGAGGAAGCATGAGCAGAGATCTTACCCAAAGAGCTGTGTCCATGTTCGGTGTGAGGGGTTTGAGAATAACCTGGGAGAGTGTGCCCTCCTCACCCACAGCGCCATGGACCACACAGTCGCAAAGGCAGACTGCTACACCGGCCCCGTCAAAGGTCAAATACAAACAAAACTATGTGTACTAATGGGAGGAATACTTTGAAAATCTATTTAGTTAAAGAATACTAAATACCCGCATTTAAATGTATTTTGTAACGTATTCTGATACATGGGCCAATCAGACTACTGTGTTCTGACACTGGGGGAGATTTGAGTTAAGTGTCTTGCCCAAGAACACAACAACTGACCGCTCAACCAATAATGTTTAAGCCGAGAGTGGGATTCGAACTGCCAGTCTTTCGGATCTGTGGACAAATGTTCCACCGACTGAGCTATTGTCACCCAGCCACTGAGTATTAAAATGTATTTTCTAATGTACTCTGATACATGGTCCAATCAGAGTATTGTATTCTGAATACTTGAAATACTTTTACATTGAGTTGCATTGTTTTATAGTGTAAAAAACATGACATAATTTTAAACAACTTTTTAAAGTAATGTTTGTTATTATGCATTCATTTGTTTCTAATTAGAGCAGAAGAGCATTAGACTTATAGACTTAAATAAACTTCATTGATCCACAAAGGAAATGTACTGAGTAAAAAGAGCAAATAATTGTTAATAATGAATTCAAAATACGCAGCAAAAATAGCAAGAGACTGGTGCCTGATTTTTACCGTCTTAAAACTGTGAAAAACAGTGGTCCAAAGTTATTCCTCACTTACCTTATGCATTCAGAGCATCCAATTTAAATCCATTTTGTAATTTTTCTTGAGTTTTCAGTCCATCTAAAAGCATATGTGGCACATGTTTGTACAGTGTATTGCCATGGTAACGGGGCATTCGTTCTTCTGTGTTCCAGGCTGCAACTTTACCTGCGTAAACTCCAAATGTATTTTCCGGACGCAGGCGTGTGACGGCGTCGATGACTGTGGAGACCGAAGTGACGAGATGTGCTGCAAAAGTAAAGTTACACAATTTTTTATTTATTAGTCATGTGCACAACCATAGACTATATAAAGAGTGAGTGTGACGTCACCCATAGCGTTCAGCTCCAGTCAAATAAGGCTCATAAAGGCTAGCAATTATAGGAGAGAATTTGGAGTCAAGTTCCATATTTGGAATTCCCACCGCGAGTATCATAGTAACCAAAGAGCCAATAAAAACACCAGGATCATGTAGAGCGGGTTAATATGAACATTTTAAGACCAAAATGACAAAGAGTTAGAGAGAGGAGAGACGGTTTTTCAATAGAAAGTATATTAGAGCAAGAGTCGTTGGAGCTGGAAGTGCGCCTGTGCTCACTTCCTATTTAGAAGGAGGGAACAGGTCTTTTCACCAGTAGATCTGCAATCTACTGGTGAAAAGAAAATCAAATAAACTTACAGATGATCACTTTAAAAGGTGCATATTACTCTATTTTCTGATCTATGTTCTAATGTAGTTTCCTTATCACAGAAATACCTGGAGTTGTGTTTTGTTTCATTCACACATTCACACACAAACCCTGCAGATTTAGGCTGAGTTTTTCTCTCAAACAGAAAACACTCTGTTCCACCTTGTGACGTCATGTGGTAAAACAGGAAGTGCTCCACTGTGCTTTTAAAATTCATACACCTTCACAAGATAATTTCAGCCCTGGAATTGCCAATCTCGGCTGAACTAAAGGAAAAAGGAGCTGTGAACTTGAAAACTACCACTTCATGACATCACAAGGTGGAACAGAGCATTTTAAGCTTTGAAGATGTAGATGTAGTAATAATAAAGGATTACTCAAACATGTGTGAATGAAACAAAACACAACTCCAGGTATGTTTTTGATGAAGCAACTCAATTTTGCATAATATAGGACTATTAAATATTGACGGATTTACTATTGATTTATTCACACTTTTCGGTGTTGTTTCAGAGTGCAGAGGAGATGCGTTCAGGTGTAACTCTGGAGTGTGCATTCCCAGATCTGCAGTCAGGGACGGAGTGAGGGACTGTCTGGACGGAGGAGACGAGGTGAAAACACTAGGTGAGAGCATTATTATTATTGTTTTATACAAGACTGAATTTAATGTTCTTAAAGGTGCAGTGTGTAACTTTTCCGGTGGAGGGTCTGTAAAATGCTTTTCTCCATGGAGATGTTATTGCTTTGTTTGGAATGTTTCACAGTATAGCATTAAATCTTTCTATCTTCAAACCAGACCAAGTTACAGGTCAGATCTGTGGAGAGGCGACCCCGCTCACAGTCAGAATGTCTGTTTTTCTAGGTATTTTTGAGCTATAAAACCACCTGTGATTGAATAAATGTAAAGTAGAGCTGTTTAATGTTATACTGTGGAACATTCCAGGCAGAGCAATGATGTATCCATAGAAACAAGCAGGTGACGGACCCTCCACCTTAAAAGCTGCACAATGAACCTTTAAAAGTGTGTTGTCATGGCATGCATTAGCAGCAAAAAATGTCGAATCTACGCACCCACAAATGAAATGAGTGACCTTAAATAACTTTTTCACATTTATAAGTTTAAAGTTAAATTAAAACTTTCTTTAAAGATGGGATATTATGTAAAATCTAAATTTTTTTGCGCTTTCTCCCACGTTATAATGTTGCTCCCTTATCAAAAACTGTCCTGAAGAGGTTTTAGATGTCATCCATGCATGTTTGAGTAATCTAGCGATCTCTCCTGGGCCCTATTCAAACCCTCCTTACTGTTGGCTGTAAGATTCTGTACAAGGCTCCGCCCACTAGCTTATGTCAGCCACGCTCCCACATGACAATTCTCAATAAATATACAAAAACATGATACAAAACACAACTGTACACAGCGACTTCGCAAACCTGATGCGATGTACAGTAGTTTCAGTAGTTAGCAATAGTAGGACGCACGCCGATTGTGTTGTGATGGCGCTCTGAAGGGGGACTGACTTAGTGCGGAGAGCAAATGAAGGGGAGACTCAGAGCACATTTTCAAAATAATAAAAGGTAACATGGTGATCTAAATATGTTATGTGTTACAGTTAATACCCCATCTCTTTAAATAGAAAGTAAAAAAATAAATGATTTGATTAACATAAAATAATTAAAAGGTGACATCTATTCATTTAATTTTCTGAACATTTAATTTTTATCTACTCAAAATAAACGAGTTAAGACTATAAATGTAATATAAAACGATTATAATGTATACATTTTTTTTCCCCACAGAGCAAACTGCAACTGACTTTGAGATGGAAGACCGAAGTATGTAAATAAATAAGTTGAGTTTTCAGACATTGTTGAAGGAAAATTCAGTAGTATAGACAAAGATTTTTAAATGTTAAGGTGAAATGTCCCTTGATGATTGGCATTAGAAATATGTGTATTAAATGTGTATCGAATTAATAAAAATACTAATTTATCGTCTTTTTTCTGCAGATTTCACCACTCCCAGAAAAGGTGAGTTGTATATAGAAGATTATTCAAATTTCATCAGATTTTGAATTTAAAATGCCGTTGAATTTCTCATTTGATTTTTTTAACTCTGTAAAAACATGTTTGACTTCTTTTTATTCTGAATGGCAGTGATATTTTAAGTGTACATTTTCCGATTTTAAAAAATTCAATATATGCTATAAATTCAGAGTAAAATTTGCAGTGAAAAAAATTTGCAGGAAAGATCCAAGATGCCAAGGCAGAAGCAATCGATCCAAAGTGATCCGATCTAATTTAGTAACAAACAGGAAATGGTGCAGTGAAGTGAAGAATTAGCCTCATCAAAACCTCATCTCTTTTATTTGTTAAGTGTAAGCCCCGCCCACAGATGAGAACGGCCAATAGGAAACAGCCTCTGTCCTCCTCACTCACACAGGATCGATTGCTTCTGCCTTGGCATCTTGGATCTGTGTGCGAATTTTACACTGAATTTTGACGTCGAATTCGAGGGCTTGAAAATATCTGTGCTGAATATTTAAAAGGTGACATTTTCATTCTGAATTTGAAACATATTGAACAAGTATACTTGAAATTTCAGCAACTAAAATTCTGAATAAAAATAATTCAAGCACCGTTTTTTAGAGTTAAAAAATTCAAAGTGAGAAATTCAACTGCATTTAAAATTCAAAAACTAATGGAACAAATTATCTTCCATAATTGTGTACTATTTACAAATAAACATGCACAAAAGCTGAACTGGAGAGAATGGGCTACACTAAAGGCTCATTTATGCTCTAGACACATACACACAGATACGCATAGAGTCTTCTGTTCGTCCTCTGCGTTGTTCTCTCCGTAATCTGGTCCGTCTCCTCAGAACATGCGGAATCTTAACAGAGCAGTACGTGAGCTGACCACTGGGGGCAGTAGTGAACAAAGTTTTAAAAAGGGACTTGAACCAGCTGCAAAACACATACGTAAATGCTTCTCTCGCCTAATTTTCCAGGCTCTTTTACAACAGACGTGATCTAAAATCTGCTGTGGGTGTGTTTGTTTAGTCTATTTTGTCCATTTTGGTCATTTCTCAAACTGACCTTTAGCGCCCTCTGGTGGTTGTTTAACAGAATACAGCCTTGACATTAGAAACATTTGGAAGTATAAATGCAGGGACGGTTAGTACGTTTGGAACGCACTGATCTGTTTATGTATAAAAGTGGAGCATATATGAGCCTTAAAGGTACACTATGTAACTTTTTGGTTGGGAGTCTGTCACCTGCTTGTTTCTATGGAGATGTCATTGCTCTGCCTGGAATGTTCCACAGTATGACATTCAACAGCTCTACCTTACATTTATTAATAACAGGTGGTTTTATAGCTCAAAAATACCTAGAAAAATAGGCATTCTGACTGTGAGCGGGGTCGCCTCTCCGCAGATCTGACATGTAACTTGGTCTGGTTGGTCTCCATGAAGATAGAAAGGTTTAATACAATATTGTGGAACATTCCAGACAAAGGAATAACATCTTCATGGAGAAAAAAAATTGACGGACACAATGCACTTTTAAGACTACAATACAAATTTTTTTGTATGGGTTAAAAAAACAAAGGGGAAAAAAGAACTAAATATGACAAAAATTCCATCTTCTGAATGGTCAAATGTCCTTAAAATGGTGCCAGAAACACAGTGGAGCACTTCCTGTATTAGCATATGACATCACAAGGTGGAACAGAGTGTTTTCTGTTTGTAATATGGGCCCTTTAAGTGTAGTTATAAAGAAGTTGTACATTTTGTGTTTTTTAGAGATCAGGTTGAGCAGACAGAACATGGAGTCTCAGGTGAAATGTGGCATTCCAAACACGGACATTGTGGATGACGAGGAGGTGGTGGAGAGAGGAAGAGGAAGCCGCATAAAGAGAGTGGTTGGAGGGGTGCCTGCCAAACCAGTGAGTAACAGAGGTACACAGGGAACATGAAATCCCAGGCTTTTTCAGACATACAAACACTTAAAGACAGAAACTGGTCGATTCAAACGATAACCACAAACAAAGCAATGTGGTCTACTCCATTCAGTGTAGTGAAGACTGCAGAAGAAACAAAACAGCCACTTCACAAGAGGATGTACCAACACAGACGAGAGAGCCAGAGTGGACCTCAGTCTGCCGTACATCTCCACCTAAAAGCCACGGGCCACTTTTTTAAGGATAGTGAGGTACAGATCTTAGACAGAGGAAAGAACTGGTTTGAGAGGGGAGTTAAAGAGGCTATTTTTGTTAGGAAAGAGAATCCATCTTTAACAAGAATGGAGGACTCAGACCTCATCTCTCTCCTGTTTACATCCTCAGACCTAAACCAATACAAAGAAAACAATAGTGATAGCCTGTAGGCCCAGAGGTGTGAAAGCACCTATCAGGGGCCTGAATGATTCTGCTAATATGACTCAGGCACAGTTCACACTTAGTGCAGTTCAGTAGACCGAGCTCACAAACAGGAACTGTAAACAAGTAGGTGTAGTTCAGAGTAGTTTCAGTGTAGTTAGCGCCTCCCTTCAGGCAGATATAAGGCAGTGTCCACCAGCGTCTGACCAGAACTGAAAAAGCAGCTTGAACGAGCTTATGTTTTCTTCTGCATTATCGCTCCCACATCACCAAAGCGCTGGTCTGAGAAGTTCGGACTTCTCTTTTCATGCACACTTCCTCCAGCTGTCCCCAGGCCAGCCAAGAAACATAGTCCCTCCAGCGTGTCCTGGGTCTTTCCGGTGGGATATGGACACCTCCCCAGGGAGCCGTCCAGGAGGCATCAGATGCCGCCCCCTCAGCTACTCCTCTCGACATGGAGGAGCAGTGGCTCTACACCGAGCTCCTCACCCTATCTCTAATGGAGCACCCAGCCACTCTGCGGAGGAAACTCATTTTGACCGCTTGTATCCACATATTGTTGTTTTGGTCATTACTCAAAGCTCATGACCATAGGTGAGAGGAGGAACATGGCCTGAGCAGTAAAGCGAGTGCTTTGAATCATTTTAATTATTTACAAACATAAAATAATTCAATAGACATAAGTGATATAATATATTACGCTCCATATATTTTTGTCAGTGGATATGGCATAATGTATATTGTGGTTTGCTTTTTAGTTATGTTTGCTTTTTAGTTATGTATTGTTTTTTACCATCTATTTTATGTTGAGCCAAAACAATATTTCTGAGTTATAAATTAATCTACAAATAACAACAATTCATGAATATAAAAAGATGACTTACAACACTTCATATCACTTACACCATAAATGTCATTTAACCATGTCATGCAGCTCCAAATCCAGTGGCAGGTGGCGCTAGTGGACACTGGGAAGATTGACTGTGGAGGAGCGTACATCGGAGGCTGCTGGATCCTCACGGCTGCTCACTGTGTCAGGTATAAATATGACCCACTGTGAAAGAACAACATGTAGTATTTATTTGATTTATTTGTATCTATTATTGTAATGTTTGATGTATTTCTTACAGGTCAAACCCCTCTGCTTTTATGGTGAAGTTCTCTTTGTGGAAGAAGAACAGAGCTCAAAACACAACTGACATCGTCCCAGTGCAAAACATCCACATCCACCCACTGTAAATACATTCAATTCAACCTTACCCAACCTTAAAGGGCCCATATTTTTTGTTCATTCACACATTTTCAACACACATATTTAGCCTGAGCTCTTCTCTCAAACAGAAAATACTCTGTTCCACTACGTTTTACTATATTTACTATCTCCATACACGTTCACTAGAATCATGTGGATAATTTCAGTCCAGTCTCTATTGAACTAAAGCTAAAAGGAGCTGTTAACTTGAAAACCACCGCTACATGACATCACAAGGTGGAACAGAGCATTTTGAACATCGGAGATCTAGACAGACTAGTAATAAAGGATTAACTCCAGATATATTTTTGTACAAAAGAAGCTTACCAGTGCAGTGTGTGATTTGAATGAATAATGCATGAAACTGTAAGTGATTTTGAGCATCTGGAAAAGCACATACGTATAAGACTAAAGTGTCATTAGATGGTATTACTTTGAAATGTTTCACAGTGTGGCATTGAACTTGACTGGTATCTTGGTCTGGTGCCATCTCTTGCTTGTTTCTATGGAGATACTTATGTTTAATACCATACTGTGAAACATTCCAAGCAAAGCAATTACAGCGTCACAAAAATGTAGGCAGACCCTGCACCAGAAAAGTGACATAGTGCACCTTTAACTATATACCCTTTTCTATTTATCCAGACATGGGACTGGCAAAAAGAGTAAACAGGCCTCTTACCTCTTGTGACTACATTAAGCTCAGTAAATCAGTGAGTTTTAGGTTACGCATATGCAGGTCCAGTTCTTTCAAATAAAAAATAAAACACCTTCATAATTTCAGAATATCTCAAGATCATTGTACACACTGTGCCAGTCTCAAACCCTTTAAGAATTATCTGGGAGGGCATCTGCTTATATCTGAAAAATGACTCTTCAGCGCCCCCTGCAAAGTTATAATGGGACAGAAGCTAAATTAAATCTCCAGCACAAGCTGATATGCGTAAAGAATACACAAGAAGCTTTATTTGAACACTTTAATGGGATGAGATAATTGCACAAAATGTGACTACACAGCTCTCTTGAAGGTTTGTAGTAAAAAAAAAAAAAAAAAAAGGCTGTGGATGAGTTTGTAGTAAATTTAAATGACATAACTACCCATGAAAAAACAAACAAACATTGGTTGACCTTTAAGTTGCAGCCCTTCCACAGTCACAAGCAGGGAAGCAGTCAGCAGGAAGCTCGAGGACCAACAAAAATGAGTCTGAGGAAATGAGTAGTCTAACCTGTCATATGCAGTTTAACCTCTTCTTCTTCAGATACAACGCTAAAACCTACGAGAACGACATCGCTCTGGTGGAGTTGATGAAGCTCCCGTTTAAAGAGCAGTGTTTCCGTGAGAACCCGGCGGTGCGCCCCGTGTGTGTGCCCTGGACCCCTCACCTGTTCCAGCCCAACCACACCTGCAGCATCTCAGGCTGGGGCCGCACCGCAGGTACCACACACGAGGAGACACCGGAGATACATGTGTTTTTTAGCTTTATTTATTTTCATTTCGTAAAAAATGCAGAATAAGATGCTTTATACAGTAGAATGTGCAGGATGTTCACCAAACACCCTCAGGAGGCATTTGTTTTGGTGTGATACCTGAGTTTTGTAAAATGCAGTTGAAACACATGTGTTCTTATGATGAGCGGGGTCGCCTTTTCACAGATCTGATTTGTAACTCTACGGAGAGTTTGTATATATGTATATCTAAATATCTGTATTTTTCCAGAGGGTAGAGCGGCTAGGGTCCTGCTATGGGCGAATGTCTCCCTGATTCCTGAATGTAACCGGTATTATAAAGATCGCTTCAAAGCAGGAATGATGTGTGCAGGTGAGATCATGTTGAAAATCCTTACGTATCTAAGAAACCAGTCAAACAGAAGCAGAACACAACTCAGAAACAGCATTATAACATGGTTACATGCGCAAAAAAGTCAATATTGAACCATGTAATGAAGATGGAACCTAGTTTTGCCCAAAATGGTCCCTTAAAGGGCCAATATTATGCTATTTTCTGATCTATGTTTTACCATTATATCAATGTTACCTTGTGATGTCTAATATTTGTGAATGAAACAAAACACAACTCCAGGTATGTTTTTGAGGAGGTAACAACATTGTAACATGTCTTAAAGCTCACAAGAGTCAGTTTTGCGTAATATAGGACCTGTTTAATCTGTTTGTTGTCACAGGTGATCTGGATGGCTCTGTGGACTCGTGCCAGGGGGACAGTGGGGGACCCCTGGTGTGTAAGGATGAGCTGGGCGTGTCCTACCTGTGGGGCATCGTGAGCTGGGGAGACAAGTGTGGAGAGCCAGGCTTCCCTGGAGTCTACACACAGGTAACAGGACTAAGCGATGGAAAGAAACTGTCAAAAGTTTCTCCCTGGGATTGTTTAAAGGTGCACTGTGTAAGATTTTTAGTGGAGGGTCTGTAAGTAAGTAAGTAAGTAAGTAAACTTTATTTATATAGCGCCTTTCACAGACAAAAGTCACAAAGCGCTTCCCAAAAAACATTAAAAAGACATACACATTGCAGAAAAACATTAAAAACAGAAAAACATTACACACTTGCCCCAGTTAGCTTTCAAACGCTTGCTTGAAAAGGAAAGTCTTTAGTTCTCTCTTGAACGTCTCCTCAGAGTCCAAGGAGCGCAGGGACAGAGGCAGTTCATTCCAGAGACGGGGAGCTACGGCCTTGAAGGATCGGTCTCCTCTGGTTTTAAAACGGGTTCTTGGAACCATCAACAGGTTCTGACCCGCGGACCTCAGACTCCGGGCCGTGGTGTAAGGCCGGATCAGGTCGCGGATATAATCAGGCGCCTGACCGTGGAGCGCTCTGAACGTCAGCACCAATATTTTAAAGTTCACTCTGAAGGCAACAGGGAGCCAATGCAGAGACTTTAGCACTGGAGTAATGTGGGCTCTCCTGTTGGTGCGAGTCAGGAGCCTAGCAGCTGAATTCTGCACATACTGTAGACGGGCTAGCACCTTTTTATTGAGACAGGTGAACAGGCTGTTGCAATAATCCAGGCGAGACGAAACAAATGCATGAATGATCGTCTCCAGCTCTTCCTGTGAGACCATATGCCTCAGCTTTGATATGTTTCGTAGCTGGAAGAAGCAGTTCCGGATTAAGTTTTTTGAGTGATACTCCAGAGACATCCCCTCGTCAAAGATGACTCCAAGGTTGCGCAGACTGTTCTTGGCTGAAGAGCCCCATTCCCCCAGCTGCCTTTTAATGTCAGGGACAGCAGTGTCAGGGGCAACGATAAGAGTCTCTGTTTTGTCAGAGTTCAGCTGGAGACTGTTGTTGTTCAGCCACTGCTTCACCTGTGACAGGCAGGTAAGCAGAGACTGGATTTTGTGCGTCTCTGAGGGCTTGAACGAACAATACAGCTGTATGTCATCAGCGTACAGGTGATAGGCTACATCACTAAACCGCTGGATAATCTGCGCAAGTGGCAGGACATACAGGGTGAACAGGAGTGGGCCCAGGACAGAGCCCTGTGGAACACCACACTGAAGATCAGCCGTCTCTGACATCCTGTGACTGACTGACACACTGAATGTTCTATCAGCCAGATACGAAGTAAACCAGTCCAGAACTGGCCCCGTCATCCCCACCAGATCCTGCAGGCGCTTCACCAGGATCCTGTGGTCGACCGTGTCAAAAGCCGCTGACAGGTCTAACAGGACCAGCACAGTACACCCCCCTGAGTCAGCGGACATCAAGATGTTACTGGAAACTCTAAGCAGTGCGGTTTCGGTAGAGTGGTTTTTCCGAAAACCTGACTGAAATTTATCATAGATGTCATATCTCTCCAGAAAGGGTGTCAGCTGACTGGCTACCACTTTTTCGATGATCTTGGCCAAAAAAGGTATTTTAGAAATCGGCCGGAAGTTTTTGAGCTCTGTCTGATCCAGGCTCGGCTTTTTAAGTCTTGGTTCCACAACTGCATGTTTAAAGGAGCTGGGAAACACGCCCGAAGAGAGTGATAGATTAATCAGTTTGGTGACCCATGGCCCGATAGTGTCAAACACTTTCACAAAGAGCTTTGGGGGAAGAGCGTCACTCAAACTCGTGGAGGGACTCATCTTCCCTATAAGTGCCGCAATTTCCTCTTGTGACACCAGATTAAATGTTGACTGTCACCTGCTTGTCTCCATGGAGATGTTATTGTTTTGTCTACTGTTCCACAGTATTAAATCTATCTATCAGGAGGGAGACAAGTAGGTTACAGCACTACTCTACATTACAGGTCAGATCTGTGGCGAGTCGCCCCTATTTACAGAAGGAATTACTGTATTTTTGAGCAATAGAAGCACCTGTAATGAATAAATGCAAGATGGATATGTTTAATGTGATACCATGGAACATTCCAGGCAAAGCAATAACATCTCCATGGAGACAAGCAGGTAGTGGATCTTCCATCAGAAAAGTTGCACAATGAACCTTTAAGCATGAATTTAATTTGTTTTGGGTCTAATGGAGCTTCATAAACTTTGTAACGTGGATAAAATGGATTAGTAATAATTAGATAGTGTTTAGTTTTGCTTTAATACAGATGGAGGGCATCTGCATTAAAGCACAGCCAGCACATGGGTATTTTTCCTGGAGAAACCATCCTTAGGAGGTCAGGACAGCTTCACATTCTCCACATAGCTTCATTTGCTTGTCAACCTGTGAATGTTGTAAAAAGACAAAAAAGTCCATGGTATGGGAATGACCCCGTGCACCCGGTGCCCTGGCCAGGAAGTGATGAGCTTTATTAGACACTTGGCACAGGCACTTCAGGCCACTCAATGATGAAAACTGAAATTCTTATATCATGTGAAGTTAATTAGTAAAATAACTACAACATTTTTCCTTGTAGTGGGTTTATAAATTGCTTCTCCAGTAAAGTGGTCGTACCAGCCCATCTACTTGCATGGTGAGAGCAGGTTCAGAGTCAACTTTGAAAACTCTTAATTATTACTTTAAAATTCATAATTATGAATTTAAAACTCATAATTTTGACTTTTGAACTCGGAATTATTTAAAACTCATAATTACGACATTAAAACTCATATTTATGACTTCCTTTGAGGCTTTTATTTTTTATTTACTGGCAGAAATGGGCTTCCATATGTTTCAGTTTTCAGACTATCTTATATCTTTTTTGGGCTGTGTTTGCTAATTTTGCTTTTTGTGTGCACTGTCACCATGGTAATTTTTAAACATTCCACCATAGAGATACATGTAGAACACTCCCAGCGTGATGTCATTCAAAGTATCAATAGTGAGTTCTTGGATCTAGTCATTAAACTGCTGTTTTTGTTCTTTTTCCCAGGTGGCTCATTTCTACGAGTGGATCCGACTTAACACTGGATGGCCGCTTATCACACAGTATAATTCTTAGTCCTCATGTTTACATTTTTACAACATTGTACGACACCAAATAAAATGTAACTGGTTAAAAAAAGGTTTTACTTGTTTATGAATTGGGCAGAATAATAATTTCACAATGTGTCTTAATATTTTCTGTTATACCTGAATGGAGAAACATGGAGCAGAATTTAATCCTACGTCTCCTGCTGGTTAAGACAGGTTTTACAGTCAAAGTTGAGTCACCACTAAAGCAAGCATTGAATTGGTTATTAAATATTGACATACAAACGTTAAAGGTCCTATATTGAGCAAAATCAACTGTTGTGAGTTTTTAGTAGGGATGGCCGTCTTGAACCAGGCGATTCGGCACTGTGTCAAAGCCCCAAAGCGCATGCGCTTCAAAACACTGTGCCAAAACACGATTCGAGACCCCTATGTCACGTGACTAGTGTTTCATGAACCCTCGTTGTTTTGCAAGTGCTTCACCAGGGGGCGACCGTGATGTCACTCTGGAGAGAGTTTCGAACTGTGTTTCAGCCTCCGGCACAATCGCTTCAACTGCTTCAGTGTTTCATGAAGCCTCACTTTGCCTATCCCTAGTTTTTAGCCATGTTACAATGTTATTACCTCCTCAAAAACATACCTGGAGTTGTGCTTTGTTTCATTCACATGTTTCAGTAATCCTTCTACATCTCCAAAGCTCAAAATGCTCTGTTCCACCTTGTGATGTAACCCAGGTGACAAATCCTGTAAAGCATATGCCTTTCTCTATATGAATCTGTGCCTATCTCTCAGTATTGTATTTAACATTTGACATTTAATGATTTATATTGTACCTTTATAGGAGCCTTCTATCACGTACCAAAACTGTGTTAAAGGGCAACTGGTGAGTGTTTAATTGTTGTGCTAATGCTAGCCTAGCCGCTCCCATTCATTCCTATGGTTGCGATTAGCATATTCATTTGACAACTTTATGCCTGTTTCTGTCAAAAGCAAGTTACGAAATGAGACTTCTTGAAAGCCCACTGTCTAAAGCTTATGATGTATGGGAATATATTTTTATTTCATTATTCATATTATGCAATTGTAAGTGTCTTTGCTAACTAGTGTTAACCAATGACAGGTGCAGATACCTGAGTACTTAAGCTAAGCACTTTTGACATGAAGGTACGTTTATTCATACCAAATATGAATACTATTTAATATATTGTTGTAATATTGAATACCGAAACTGCTAATAGTGCAACTAGTGCTATTTTAACTTTTATTGTGTGCACACTGAGGATGATGGTAACCTACTTGTTATTTGGCTTAAAGTTACAGTTTATTGATTGAAACTTTGGTCCTGTTGCCCAGGCCAGGTTTCTACCCCCCACGATGGTAAGCTGAAAGGAGCAGGCCTCAAGCCGACAGAGCCTTCTTGAGTATCGCAGAGTTGCACCTCCTGCTGGGCTGGTAGGGGGCTCTTTGCAGCCCACAAAACTCTCCCAACGCACTTACATGCCCTTTGCCCAGTGACTCTCACACATTCCCCCTCAAGAACTTTTGCTGCACTTTACCTCCCTCTGGATAAACAGTCAAACCCAAATGTGGGATTCAATGAACCGTATGTGGGCTGGGTTAATATTTTTGTGTTGCTGATTGCACTTACTGTTGCTGGATTCTTGATATATTCTGCACTCAATTATTTGTTGTTGTGCCTATAATGATATTCAAACTGTTGTATATTACTGAACAGCCATTCACACGGAACTGACTGTTGTATGTTTGTATGTCAATTACTATTATATAATATATGGTACCAAACACAAAACCAACCTCAACCTCCTGTCGCTCCCTCCTAGAGTCAAATTCTAGTCTTCTGGTCACTAGCCTATATTACCACTCCATTACCATTTTATTACCGTGTCCCATGTACTTATACCATATCCTGTGACACAGGTGTTACAATGTCATTTGGTGGTAGATTAGTAAGGCGTAATTTCTTAATTTAATTTAAAAAACAATACATTGAATTAAAAAAAAAACCAAAAACATTTTATTTATAGGAAACTCTGTAACATAAGAAATCTGCCCCCACCTCACATTCAAAGATACTATTTAAAAATAATGCTTCTGAATCTTAAAATTGCAAAGACATACCATAACATAACTTAGCTAAACTTATTTATCTCCATGGCGACAAGCAACCAAGTTACAAGGTCAGATCTGTGGAGCGATGACCCAACTCACAGAAAGAATGCATGTTACTCAAGGGATTTTTGAGCAATAAAAACATAGATAGACACAAATGCTATGCTAGGTAAATATATTTAATGTCATATTGTGGAACATTTTATTCAAAACAAAAACAACAGCAACAGCATTCATGATTTAAACATGTGAAATAAACAAAAAACAAAATGAAAGCCTCACAGAAAGTCATAATTGTGAGTTTTTAAGTCATAATTATGACTTTCTTTGAGGCTTTTACTTTTTATTTACTGGCGGAAATGGGCTTCCATAGATTTTTGATTTAAAAACTCCTTAAAGTAAATTAAGTAGATTAGTTTATTATTACTATTATTATTAAATTAATAAAAGTTTAGACCTTTATGAACTTCCTCATTCATCTTTTTCATTCACGCAACACTCCAATGACTCCGCTTCACTTTTGGGCGGCGCGCTCACCCTCCAAGGCATACTTGGTAAATTTTGCACTAGCCACTCCCCCCAACTGCTCCCAGGCTCCGCCCCTTTCTCCACCTCCCAGCCCCCAACCACCCAATCGCATTTCACCATTTCCCCTCCATCTTTTTCGCCTTCCTCTCTCAAAATAACACTGTAACGCTTTTTAGACATGCCCGGGTTAGCTTCTCGACTAGCTGTGCATTCTGCTAGCACGTCTTTAGCTTCAATTTCCTCTTCTTTGCTAATTTCGTGATACACTGCCTCCTTGTACATTACTCTTTCAATGTTTTGTGCTTCTTCTGTCCAGGTTTTTGGTCCTAAATTAACAAAACACTCACTTTGTTTCACATCCTTGGATACAAACAGCATAGTCTGATATTTTACCTTCTTGTCAATATTTCTACAATAACTCAACATTCTAACTTGCTCCTTACCAGCTATGATACATTTTAAGGACTTATAAACCCCTCTGTACCAAAAATACAACCGAAATGCAGTTATTAATGATGAAAAGGCAGAAATTACACAGAGAAAAATGCAACTTACGAAGAGCCAAAAGCAAAAAACGACCCGAGCTTCAACAGAGCTAACTTTGTCGCTACTTCCGTTGCTGTAAATCATATTAACTTCATAAACTGCTTCTGTAGATGGCATTCTAAAGGTTTCGGGAGTAAAAAGAGTTGTTTGCTGTATTTCAGTTGGGTTTACTGTGGAAAAAGTTGTCAGTATTGGCGTAGTAGTGGGGAAAGCTGTAGATGTCAATACTGGAGAAGTTTGTGGCGTAGTAGTGGGGAAAGCTGTAGATGTTGTCAATACTGGAGAAGTTTGTGGCGTAGTCATGGGGAAAGCTGTAGATGTTGTCAATACTGGAGAAGTTTGTGGCGTAGTAGTGGGGAAAGCTGTAGATGTTGTGGTAGGGAGTTCAGTTGTTGGCGGTACAGTCATTTTTTTGACTGACTGTCCATCTCCTCGTAGTGATCCCCAAATATCAGACCGGTCTACTGATCTTGTATAAGTTTCGTACCATGTGACAACTTTATAATAACTATGAGTCCAGTATTTGTCAACTGGGGTAGTGGGATCTGCAGTAGTAGCAGTAGCAGCAGTAGTAGTAGTAGTAGTAGTAGGCTTAGTAGTAGTAGTAGTAGGCTTAGTAGTAGTAATATGGTGGTAGTAGTATAATGGTGGTAGAGGAGGAGAAATGGTAGTATCAAAAAAATGGCTTTGTTCAGTGGGACTCATTGGATTACAAAAGTCTGATTCTTCAAGTTTGACCACAGACTGACCTTTTAGAGACTGCGGACTGTCACAAATCTGAAAAAAAAAACAAAAAAAAAAAAACATTGATGTATGTCAGGTGTATTTATTCGTAGTGAGCATTGGGCTATATTAAAGGGCCCATATGATGCTATTTTCTGGTTTATGTTCTAATGTTGTTTCCTCATCACAAACACACCTGGAGTTGTGTTTTGTTTCATTCACACATGTTTAACACACAAACCCTGCAGATTTAGGCTGAGTTCTTCTCTCACACTGAAAACGCTTTGTTCCATCTTGTGTGGTAGTACAGGAAGTGCTCCACTGTGTTTTTAAACTCTATACAGCTTCACTAGAATCATTTGGACAATTTCAGCCCTAGAATTGCCAATCTCTACTGAACTAAAGGTAAAAAAAATGCTGCTGACATGAAAACTACTACTTCATGACATTACAAGGTGGAACGGAGCATTTTGAGCTTTGGAGATGTAGACAGACTAATAATGAAGAGTTACTCAAACATGTGAATGAAACAAAACACAGCTGCAGGTCTGTTTTTGAAGAGGAAACAACATTTTAACATGTCTAAAAGCGCTCAAGAGTCAAATAATATGGGACCTTTAACAAAAATAGTAAAGGCTGTAAATCTCACCACACTGTCCACGTCCACCATGATGATGGGTCCATCTTTCACGTAAATGTTGAACTCGTACGCATCTAGATACCTGTGCAGGTAACCAAGGGAACAGGAGCAAGCCCACGGATTGGCCGAGAGGTACAGGTAGGGCACCTCCTCCTTCTGGCTGAACCAATTATCAGGCATCACCTTAATCTGAAATACACACATATACATACATAAATACAAAAGAGTCTTGATTGGTGTAATGTATATTTACAGCAGGTATTATCCCACTAAATTAAAGGTGCATGGACTCCCAACCAAAAAGTTCAACGGTGTACCTTTAAGTCAAAATTAAAGACTGATAAAAATGAGTATAAAAGAGCAGTTTTTGTGCTTGCCTTGTTTCCTTCCAAATACAGCGTCTCTATGGCCTTCAGAGGGTGCATCATGAGTGGAGGGAGGGTCTGGATGTGGTTATTCGACAAATCCAGGATCTAAACAAACTCAGAGTTAATTTAGTCAGCTAAAATTAAAAATGTGTTACTGCCATATTTCAAAGGGGGAGTATTATTAAATTGTTTTTATTGTTTTCTACCATGTTATAACCATGTTCCTTCATCAAAAACATGCCTTAGATGTTATAGATGTCATCCATGCATGTTTGAGTAATTTAGCGAGAGCGTTTTGTTTTTTTTTACATTTGGAACAAAATGACTAGGCAACGCTGCCCAATCCTACAAGTATCACCGATTAAGGAAAAAAAAATACTGGAGAATGAAGAACAGAGCGTGCGTGTACTGGTGAAGGTTAAAACAGAGGTTGTTTGGCAAAATGGTGTCTTGAAAATAAGTGATTAAAGATGACTCAGACATGCACAAATCACTCCAAATACAAATGGTGAGAGGAAACAACTATAACATGGGTAGAAGCTCTGAGAAGTTGATTTTACAGAATACGTCTGCTTTACATCTTATAGCTGGATTAGACACAGTATCTCCTCTAACCTCGAGTTTACTGAGTACAGAAAAGGATTGGTCTTGGAGGGAGCTGATCAGGTTGTTTTGGAGGTACAGCTCAGTCAAAGCTGGACTTCCAGAGAAGCAGTGATCAGTGAGCGATCGGAGCTGGTTGGAGCCCAGACGAAGCACTGCGAGGCTGGGCAGGATCGGAGCATCACTGGAGGTGAGAGTGGAGACCTGGATGTGCAGGGGACAGGTTTAGAAGAGAGAGCTCAGTTCAGCAATTCAGTAAATGTAATTAACAAACACTGCCAAATCTTTCTTGTTCTTATTGAGTATACACACTATAGTATCTTGAGAGATTGCCAGCTGTTGGTCGGGCAGATGGTGCAGATTGTCAGCCTCACTTCTGTCAGTCTACTCCAGTGCAGCTGGGGCTACAGTCTTACCACCACACTTTTATGGGGTTTTCATACTTGTTAAGCGCAATCCAATTTGGTGTTTTGGTTCAAGATGATTATCCAATTAGAAAGCAGAATAGGTTGCCAGTTTTAATGGTGTAAATCCAGTTGGTTTAATCCTAAAATGCTGTGAATGATCTGAATGGGCTCTACCTAAACCCCAGCACCTGCATCAATCCTGAATCAGTGCTAGTGCAGCCTCTGCAGCTCAGGGAGTGAATTCTGGAGGTTCTGAGCTTTCTCATGAATGCATGGTCTGTCCATATAGTGAGAATGAGACAAACTTGGATGTTTCCTCTGTAAAACAGTAAGTGTGCAGGCCCCATACTGTAACATGTGAAATCAGTTATATCATATGCGTGGGTTTTATTATTATCTCTAAACATGAGTTAACTATATGAGGAAAATAATAATAGGCATAATATAAGTAGACCTGGTTTCTGCTGAGGTCGATCTCGTGGATCTCGGTGAAAACGGTGAAAGAGGTCCAGGACAGGTCTGAGAACTGGTTTTGAGGAAACAACAAAACCTGAAGGAAAACAGAAAAAGGACATAGGAAGCATTAGACACTTCACTGGACTTTTATCAACAGGAAGTGGCCCAGAGCTGTCAATCAAACTGCCCATATATGGCAACAGGAAATGCCCCACTCTTCACAGATAAAATATATGTATGTAAGTTTAGTATTTTTTATTTAAAGGTGTATTCTGTAACTTTTCTGGTGGAGAGTCTGCCTCCTGATTATTTCGATAGAGATATTTTTGTTTTGCCTGGAATGTTCCACAATAATGTTATTAAACGTTTTATATTTTTCTCCATGGAGACAAGCTAGTGGCGCCATTAGCCCAAGTTACAGGTCAGATCTGTGGAGAAGCAACCCCAATCACAGTAACCATGTCTGTGTTTAAGATATTTTGCTTGCAATTGAAAACAACTGAAACAAAATAAGTTTAAATCAATACTGTTGCCATTAGAGTCTGGACAAAGCAATAACATCTCCGTGGAGACAACCAGGAAGCTCCACCTAAAAACCCTCCAGCAAAAAAGTTACACAATGCACCTTTAAAGGGCTTAGATTACGCAAAATTGACTCTTGTGAGCTTTAAGCCATGTTAGAATGCTGTTACCTCATCAAGTTAGCAGCTACCTTTTACCTTTTGTTTAGTAGAAATTGGAAATTCCAGAGCTAACACGATCCAAATGATTCTAGTGAAAATGTATGGAGTTTAAAAACACAGTGGAGTAGTTCCTTTATTACCACATGACATCACAAGGTGGAAGAGACAGCAACTCAGCCTAAATATACAGGGTTTGTGTGTTAAACATGTGCAAATTAAACAAAACACAACTCCAGGTCTGTTTATGATGAGGAAACAACATTAGAACATGGATCAGAAAATATGGGCTCTTTTATAGTACGTGCATTTTCTGACCTTGGTTGATGGTTCAATTCCTGACGGCACGTCTCTGTAACCTGCCGAGGTGCAGTTCATCCGCGGACGGTGGTCTTTGTCCCTGTCTTCTACACAACCCCTCACCGCTGTCTCCACGGCGACGGGAGCGAAAAACAAAATCACAAGACGGAGAAGAGAGACGGAGGAGAGGTGCATCGTGGGTAAGAGTATGAGTCAGGACTGGCTCCGAGAGAAAGAGTAGAGGAGAGAGACTCAACTGAAACAGGAAACTGTGAATCCACTGATAAGAGCAATACACTCTGCAATGCCATCATCTGCCTTCTAAAACAAGACAGAAGTTACAGATCAGATCTGTGGAGAGGTGACCCCGCTCACACAGAATACCTGTTTTTCTAGGTTTTTTTGAGCTATAAATCTATGTGTGATTAAATAAATGTAAGGTAGAGGTGTTTAAAGTCATACTGTGGAACATTCCAGGCAAAGCAATGACATCGCCATAGAAACAAGCAGGTGACGGCCCCCAACCAAAAAGTTACACAGCGCACCTTTTAAGAGTTCCGAGAGTCAATTTTGTGTAATATAGAACCTTTAAGTGTCTTGCCTAAAGACACAACACCAGAATGTAGTGTGTTTATTTATTTATTTGAACTTTTTTTGTTGAAATCTTCCTGGAGTCCACTGAAATGAATAAAAAACACCAGATAAGACTCCTTCATTATTTTTTATTATAATTATTCAAACAACTTTCTCTATTCTAAAACTGTTAAATGACATAAAAATAGAACCGTGAATTACACAAGTTATATTTGAAGTTATAAAGAGAAAATATTTGAAAAAACAAGATAACATTCTCTTCTACTCTTCCATGTATTGACAGGTTTGAGAACAAGAACAGAAACCTGAAAAGACAAAAAAATATTACAGTGAAGTAGCTGAAAGCATATATTAAAGTTTTATTGTAGAATTTACCTATGATTGAGTTGCCATCTGCAGGGGTGAAAGGTCGTTCTTTTTTAGTTTCAGAGAGCACCGTGTGCACGACTGGAGAATACAAGGAAATAATAATTACTGTTTTGTTCTCTCAAGTTGAAGAGAATGAAAAGAGATGGAGAGGGAGAGAGGAGAGGAATGGATGGATTTAGAGAGAGGGGGATAATGAGAGAGAAACAGACAGGGAGAAATACAGAGGAAAAGGTAAAGGGGGTGAGATAAGGATAGAAGACATCACAGAAACAGAAAGAGTGAGATAGAATGTGCGAGGAGAGGGAAAGAGATGCAGTCTGCAGTGAAGGTATATTCTGTTGGACTGTCCCGTGAAGAGAAAGAGGGGGGAGAGAGAGGGAGGAAAGAGGGAGGAGAAAAGGAGAGAAAGATGGAGAAAGAGAAAAGAGGAGAGGAGATGAATGGAGAGAGAAGGGAAATAAAAAGAAGACGGAGGAAGGAGGAGGAGAAAAAAGGAGAGAGAGGAGCATTGTCGTGTGGGAACATGGGTGTTGTAGGCTTGTGGGTGGAGCCTTGTACAGAATCTTACAGCTAACCGTGAGGAGGGTTTGAATAGGGCCCAGGAGAGATTGCTAAATGACTCAAATATGCATGGATGACATCTAAAACCTCTTCAGGCATGTTTTTGATGAGGAAACATTATATGATGATAGAAAGCTCAAAAAAATCGATTTTGCGTAATAGTCTTAAATTAGCCTGTTTGACACTCACATAGAGTTGATCATAGCTCTTGCCGTAGTATCTCAGTGGACAGGCGGAGATATCGTAGTTTCTACCACTTTGAACTGATCCACCGACCATATTTTACCTGCCCGCTTTTTATTCACTTCTGCTAATTCGCCTGACCTGCTTGTTAGCATATTATCTTTTAGTGTAGCATACCGCCAGCTAACATCGTCTTCCTCTTCTTCTTCTTCCTCCTCCTCATCTGAGCTAGTGTCTTCAATCTCTTTGGTAATATCATCACTTTCTAAAGTTAAATCTGCTTTATCCTCATCGTTAGCGGTGGTGGCTAAGATAATCTCATCGCTTTGCAAATTGCTAGCTTTAACCTCATTGCTTTTTTGTGAATTTTCTGAACCAGTAACAGTATTGACAGTTTCATGAATTGTTGAATCAGCCACATTTTTTATCATTCTTGCCAAAATGTTTATCCAAATCTTTATCATTATCTTTTCTTTCTAGCATTTTCTGAATTAGCATTTTGACCTTTGTACGTCTATCTCCTTTGTCATAATTGTCATAATCAGTGTAATAGTTGTAATCCTCATCTGTTACATCATCATTTTTCTTTACTTCTTTGTCATTTTCATTGTTTTTCTGGTTACTTTTTTTTAATCACATCATCATTAATTTTGTCTGAATCTGTATTTGGTTTGTTAGCTAAATCACTTGCCTTTTTAGCCTCCTCTAAAGTAGCTATTTCTTCTTTATTGTTTTGTTCATTATCCAAACTTATCACGTTCGTTAGCATTCCCTTTGACCTGCCCTTGACCATTATTTTGTTTTAGCTCTCCTTTACTTTTCTCTTTGTTTTTTTCTGGTAGTTTCAAAGACTTTTGATTGATCCATGGACAATATTTGACCCGCTTGTGTTTTCTTTTTATTCAAGTCTGCTGACCCGCCTGACCTGCTTGTCGCTATATTGTTTTTTAGCATAGCATCATTAGCTTTATTATGCCCTTTATGATTACTTTGTTTATCAGCGTTAGCATTGGTTTTAGCGTTCCCACCGCTGTCTGAATCTGTGTTTGGTTTGTTAACTAAAACACCCGTCTAGGCCTTAGCAACCTTTTTAGCTTCCTCTAAAGTAACTGCTTCTTCTTTTTTGTTTTGTTCATTATCCAAATTGTTAGGATGTTTGTTAGCATTTGCTTTAGCTTTGTCCTCGCCTTGACCGTTACTTTCTTTAAGCTCGCCTTTTTTGCGCAAATCGCTGGCATACTTGTCCGTCGCAATAGCCTGCACATTAGCATTAGCATTAGCCTTAGCCTTAGCATTACTTAGGCCTATATCCTGTCCTTTTCTAACGACATCTTTCCCTTTATTTTCACTTTGTTCTTTTCTGTTCTTCTGAGAACCTGTAAATATAAAAAAAGAAACTGCAAACAATCTTGGAGATAGAAATACAGTGGCCAAAACAATGTTAAAAAGTAAAGCTGCAGACCAGGGGTGGGCAATTGTTTTTTCCATGGGGCCACATGAGAAACAGAAAATACTGTGGAGTGCCGGGCCAAGTTCTATATAATATTAATTGTAGTTCTTTATAAAAAGCAGTAAATAGCATTGTTTTGACGCGCTGGTGAGACTGGGAAGTTTATGTTATGACTAAGCAATGAAAAAGTGAGGCTGCCTTACAAAAAATGTTATTTAAAAAACACCACTAAAATAAAAGTAATACAGCTTTAGTCCATGCATGAGGTAAAATTATAAAATGTTTATTTTGTAGTTCCAAATTGGCTTAAACAGGCTGGTCAGAGTTAAACAAAGGGGCCTGGGAGCTGTACAATGCCCAGGTCTGCTGTAGAACAACTCTAGTCTGCTGCTACATTATAAGAAAAAAAAAAAGTACATGCCCTTCAGATATTGGAACATTTTTTATTTATTTATTTATTTATTTATTTTTTACCTGAGAAGAAACTCATTAGAAACAGAAAAGTCACATAGAGGCAGAATTTAGACACTAACATTTTGGCATCGACCTAAAACAGAAACATAAAACAAAATCACCAGGTGTGTTTTTTGTAATGTTGAAATCTTTTTCCAATATACCCACAAGCCAAAAGTGAAGCGCCCAAACAAACCAAAACAAACACGGCAACCCCGATGGACTTTTGCCATTTTTAGCTGCGATACAGATTATTTCGTTTTTTCAGCTGTGCAGAAGAGAATTTGTGGAGGACAGGGGTCAGTGCTTTTTCTCAGCTAGATTTAACAAAAGTAGCTACAGCCTGAAGTATTTGTCATGACCTTCTCTCTTTTCCCAACCATTTTCACTGAGAGTCCAAAATTCTTAATTCCACTGTGTGATGTCATTATGTGGTAAACCAGGGAGTGCTTGTGTTTTTAAAGTCCATTCGCCCTCACCACACTCATTCTAATCATTCCAGCACTCAGATGAGCTAGATATGTGTATGAGGTATATAAAATAAACAGTAATTTAGCAATAACTGGTTTTAGCCCAGTTTACGCCAATTCTCCTGAGCCCCCTGGTGGCAGCTGTGGCGTTTGGTCGTCTATGTTCAGAATAGGGCTCCATTTTAACTTCCTAAACATGCAGCTATTAGACTAAAACTAAATCCTCATTTGAACAAACAACGCTAAAGTTCTTACCTTTGACAGGTGCAGAGGGCAGCAGGAGCTGATCCTGTCGCACAGAGATGTGGGTTGGGCCATAATGGTCTTTTTATTTTCAAACTCAAAGGAGGCGAGGCTTAGAGCTGACCCAGGACATTTAGGCAATGTGTGAATGTATCATGAAAAAGATAAACTGAAAACATCTTCTATCCACCTTGTCATGTCATGTGGTTATATACAGGAAGTGCTCCACTGTGTTTTCAAACTTTGTACACCTTCACTAGAATTATTTGTATAATTTCAACACTGGAAATAGCAATCTCTACTGAACTAAAGGTAAAAGGAGCTGCTAACTTGAAAACTATAGCTTCATGACATCATAAGGTGGAACAGAAGATTTTGAGCTTTGAAGATGCAGACAAACATGTGTAAGTGGAAAAAAAAACACTCCAGGTATGTTTTTGATGAAGTAACAACATTATAACATTGATAAAAACTCACAAGAGTCAATTCTGCGAAATAGAGGACCTTTAAAAAGACTTGATACATTCTTTGAAACAATGGGAAGAAAAAAGCCACAAAAACAATGGGCCCAGTTGTCTGTTATCTGCTCCTCTGAACACTGAGCTCCAAACCCACATTTTAACATTTAAGATACAAATGCAATACAGCAACTCCAATGCCAGGTTATTTTTAGGTAAGACACAAGAAGAAGGAAGGTTTTAAAAGTTTAGTTGTTACACACAGCTGGTTGCCAATAAGTGACTGCAAAATAAAGTACACTGATGGACTAAATCTGCAACAATAGTGTTAGTGTAATTCTACTGTATCCAAAGATGGTAGAGTAAAATGTAATTAAAGCTTCTATATTACACAAAATTGACTTTTGTGAGCTTTAAGTCATGTTATAATGTTGTTACTTCCTCAAAAACAGACCTGGAGTTGTGTTTTGTTTCATTCACACATGTTTGAGTAATCCTTTATTTATTTCCAGTCTGTCTACATCTCCAAAGCTCAAAATGCTCTGTTCCACCTTGCGATCTCATGAAGTGGTAACTGGAAACAACATTATAACACTGATCAGAAAATAATGTAATATGGCCACTTTAAACTGTATTTTTAGTTAAATGTGTGCAGATTTTGATCAATAACATTAAAAAAGAGCACATTTTACCATCGTGTAGTTAAGAAGTTAAGAAGTTCAAGCATCTCTCCAGCTGTGGGACCTGTTGCTCATGGGTTACACCACTAGAAGGCGCCACTGGAGAAGCAAGTTCCAGTGTACATCTGCGTTTAAATCTGCAGTTACATTGTTGTGAAAATCAGTCTGAAATTCCATGTATTTTTTTTAATAAGGTCTAAAAGTGTAAAAGGTTACCAAAAGATGATCTTTATTACACTATTTTCTGATCTATGTTATAATGTTGTTTCCTACAAAACATGGAGTTGTATTTTGTTTCATTCACACGCTCTTCTCTCAAACAGAAAACACTCGGTTCCACCTTTTGATGTCATGTGGTAATACAGGAGATGTAGACAAAGAAACAAAACACAACTCCAGGTATGTTTTTGATGAAGTTACAACATTATAACCTGAGTTAAAGCTCACACGAGTCCATTTTGCGTAATATATGACCTTTTAAACCAGTTTTATTTTCAGTTATCGCAGGCTGAGTGGACTGCTCTTTCACTTAAACCCTCTGATCCTTGGTTGCTCTGTTTGATTACAGCTCAGAGCACTTTTACTGCCGCTCCAAACACCAGATTTAAGAGTCTGCGATGGATAAGTACTAGGTGGGTTTTGGTCCACGGGGAATTTCCACTATTAACTTCCAATTTAGATTTCCTTCGGCTGAACGTGGTCTTTAAAGTAACCGTTGTGGTGGTGGGTCTGCCGTGGATCTGTTATTGCTTTGCCAAGAATGTTCCACAGTATGGCATTAAAGTATGGCAAATTACAGGTCAGATCTATGGAGAGGCAAGCCCACAGTTAGGAGTTCATGCTTTTTAATTTCTTTCTCTTTTTTCACTTCTAAAAGCACTATGTAACCTTAGTGGTGACCTTTCTGCTTGTCTAGAGATGTTATTGGTTTACTTGGGAAGTTCCACAGTATGGCATTAACCTGTTTTACAGTTGAGGATGGAGAGACGGGAGGAGGGTGGGGTAGAAAGAGAAGCGGACCTTTACAGACCTGTTGTGCTTGTGCTTTATAGTTATAATCTCTGACCCCCGTGGATCATTCTGTTATAGTTTGGACATTTTAAATCACAATTTTGATCTAAAACGACTTCATAAAAGAAGCAAATCCACTGACTTCCGCGTTAAAAAACTGTGGTGCCCAATGGGAGCTTTGTGAAATCCAAGAAGCCACAATTTTCTGTTTGTGCAAATGAACTTTTCAAAATTCTAAAACGGACCGAGCTCTGAGCAGATGGCTGTGATTGACGCAAATGATTGGCTGTCAGACGCCTGATCCCGCCCCTTCCTGTCTGAACAGCTGCAGCGCCCACAATAGACGATAAAACTGTCAACAGGGAAGAGACGAATCCATGGGTTTTAGAAAATTGGACCGTTACCATAGCGATTAACAATTTAAAAATGAAATATTACGTCTTTTGAATGTGAAAAAGTCCTCAAACTGTGGCATAAATAATTAGACTGGAGAAGAAAGAGAGAAAGAGGAGAGGTGGGGGTTGAAGTCCCATACACAGGTTGCTCGCCCCACAGGTAGAGGTGAGAGAGGGGAGGTCAAAGTTCAAGCGTAGGGGCGGTGCAGGCGCTCTCACGGTGACAGATGATGTTTACCTGTAATTCAACAGTCTTGATTCACACCTGGATTTAGGGAAACTGCACCTAACAAAGGCAAACCAGACTAAACTAGGAGTAAACCGGGACTAAACCAGGACTAAACCAGGACTAAACCAGGACTAAACCAGAACTAAACCAGAACTAAACAGGGCTTAAAGTAAAAACAGCTGGGAGACTTTTAAAAATCAGGACTAAACACTTCTGATAAATACTGACCAAGAATACTGCACTAAACCACAAATAAAGCAGGACTAAAGCAGGACTAAAGTAGGACTAAAGCAGGACTAAACCAGGACTAAACTTGGCCTAAAGCTAAATCAGCTCTATGATGACATTTGAAGACCAACAAAAGCCAAATCAACCCAAGACTAAACCAGGGCTAAACCAGGTTTAAACCACCAGGACTAAAGCAAGTGTAAACCAGGATTAAACCAGGACTGAACCTGGTCTAATCCAAAACTAAACCAGAACTAAACCAGGTCTAATCCAAAACTAAACCATCTCTAAACCTGGACTGAACCAGGTCTAATCCAAGACTAAACCAGGACTAAACCAGATCTAAACCAGGACCAAATCTAATCTTGGACCAAACTAGGTTTAACCCAGGACTATATCTGTCTCCCCCTTGACTTTCACTGACTGATGTTATGAAAAGATGTAGGTTTCTACATGTTTTTATTATAAAATATTTAAAGTGAAATTCTTACAGTGAAAACTATAAATTCATATCACAATGTTTGACTATTATTATGTACAGGTCTTTTTTCTGAAACACGTTCTTTAAATACGTTTTATGGATGTTTTGTCTGGGGTGAGGGAAGAGGCGGGATCTATAAAATAAACTGTCCAATCAGAGCGCTGCGTTGGTGTGACGTAATCTGCAGGGGCCACGTCTGAGTCTGAGGTCGTCGACGGCGATTTGGCCCCTGTGCCCTCTCCTCCGCTCGGCCTTCAGCAAAATCTGAAAAGAAATCACAATTTATGAGTGAGAAAAGAACAAAGATTAACTGTGAATTCTGACCATTTTGATAGTGCTGATTTAGGGCTGTAGAACTATAATCGTTTAGTCGATTAATCGGTCGATGTCAAGTCTTAAAGCTGCACTGCGAAACATTTCTAGTAGAGGGTCCGCCACCTGCTTGTCTCCATGGAAATATTATTGCTTTGTCTTGTCTAGAATGTTCCACAGTATAGATTAAACCTATCTATCACGAGGGAGACTAGCAGGTTCCATTACTACACTACGTTACAGTTCAGATCTGTGGAGAGGCGCCCCTATTCACAGAAGGAATTACTGTATTTTTGAGGAACAGAAACACACGTAATGATTAAATGTTCGATGGATATGTTTAAAGTCATACCATGGAACATTCCAGGGAAAGCAATAAGCCGGACCCTCCCCCAGAAATCGACCAAATTTGGTATTAAGGGAGTTACCTGAAGAACTCATGATTCTCAAGTTGAATCTGTCTTTATATAAATATATTGTTTCCTCGTCTTTTTTTCTGCATGAGCTCCCCCTACAGGTGTAGTCTTGTCATTGCTGTTTGGGTCAGATACATACGAGATACCAGAACTAAGAGAAGGTGTGAGGTTCTTACCCGATCGACAGAGTTTTTGTCCAGAGTGACTTGAGTTTGTCTCCAGCCGTGTCCTCCAGTCCTGCTCCAGACCGCAGAGCCGTATCTGATGCAACACAGAGACAAAATATGAGACTAAAACTAAAAAATAATTGTGATGTGAAGTTATTTTGGTGATATAGTGATTCAGGACTCTGTTTAAAGCCCCACTGCCTAATATTTTAGGCAAAAAATAGACTAAAATAAAAGCATGGTTTGTTTCTTTGTGGTTGTGTTGCACTTAAAGACCTACTGCTTTTTTCCATGGAAATATTGTTCCTTTGGCTAAAATATCCCACAGTATGGCATTAAATCTAGCTCCATGGGGAATTAAAAATGGCAAATGAACTAACCTAGTCTAGAAGGAAGGGACTAACCTAACCTAGTCTAGAAGGAAGGGACTTCTAGAAGGGACTGGCTGGTCAGGCAATTGAGTCACCACGGTAACGCTGCACATTCCGCAATATAGATACATATAGTAAATATCACTTTTTTGGTACATACTCCACCCCAAATGGTCAAACAGGCGAGGCGCCTTTACCTGTGGTCCCGCCCACTTCTGAGGAACACCTGGACCACGCCCACATGATGCCCCGTCAGCCAATGGGAGAAGGAGAAGCAGGCGGGGCCCAGGCTGAGGGGCGGAGCTACAGCGAGAGAGAGACGAGCCCCTCTGTGAGACCTCTGCCCAGGTTTAAGAGGGGGAACGGACAGGTAACGCTCACCTGTAGAGAAAGAGATGGGGAGAGGGACGGAGACAGAGAGAGAGAGAGGGAGGGAGGAAGGGAAGGAGGGACGAAGAGGGAGGGAGGGAGGGAGGGAGAGAGAGGAGAGAGGGAAGAAGGGAGAGAGGGAGACAGAGGGAGGGATAGACAGAGGGGAAAAGAGAAGGTGAGAGAGAGCGAAGGAGAGAGAGGGAGACAGAGGGAAAGAGAGAAGGAGACAAGGGGGAGATAGAGGGAGAGAGATAGCGGGAGAGAGAGTTTAGCAGAGAAATTATCCAAATGTTTCTAGTGAAGGTGTGTGGAGTTTAAAAACACAGTGGAGCACTTCCTGTATTACCACATGACATCACAAGAGGGAACAGAGTTTTTTCTGTTTGTGAGAGGAACGAAACACAACTCCAGGTATGTTTATGATGAGGAAACAACATTATAACATACAAGTAGATCAGAAAATAACGTCATATGGGCCCTTTATTATTTATACAAACTGTAAATAATAACGCAACAAGCTAAAAATACGTTTTGTCTTTGAGCGAACTCGATATTACTGGAAATTTTAAACCTCAATGAATCCATCGACAAGTTCCAAGTTCCATATACTCCAGCGTTTTTACCTGTTGGTCCCTGAGTGGTCTCCCAGTGCAGGTCTCCCTCTCGCTCAGAAAGCCAGTCACACAATCCGTGATCAAACGAACACTCCAGAGACACGGCATCTGAGGAGAAAATGATCTTAGATTATGACGTTTCGAATCCCACGTCCTCTTTCTACTCTCTAGACCTGCAATGACTAAAAAGTAAACGGAAAACAGTCACGTACTAGTATATTTAGAGCTTTTACCTTAGATACGCAATACAACAAAACATCAAGGAACCACTCATCCATCCACACACACATTCACTTGGGTTAAGTGTCTTGCCCAAGGACACAAGCACTCCAGTATCCATCTGTGGGAGCTGGAATCACACCGTCAACCCATGGGCCAGTGGATGCGACTGCCCTACCAACGATGTTTTATGTCGAGAGCGGGATTCGAACCACCGACCTTCAGATCAGCGGACGAACACCGAGCCAAGTTACAGTAGAAATAATTAAACAGAATAACAATTTTTGTGGTTTGTCGTGTGATTTCTACAATTCTCACGATATTTTTCTTGCAGATGTTATAGAATGGATTTCAAAATACTGAAAAAGGAACGTTCATATAATTTGTCTGAAAATGACTCACCTGCGTCGTCTTTAGCTTCGTCTGCTGTGTTTCCCAATTCTATGTCAAATTCCCAAACCTGGTTATGCCCGGGGTGACGAGGAACTGAAAACAAAAACACACACACAAAAAAAAGAAAAACCTTGAGTGACAATGTGGACAGGAGCAGAGCCAGAAGAGAAGATGGAGTAGACAGGAGCAGAGACAGAGGAGCAGACTGATAGATGTAGATCATTGTATACCAGTCAAGAGGACATTTGTGAATCAAAGTTGGAAAAAAAAGTTAAAAATTACACAAAGGTTCATGCTTTTAGGAAGAGAGATTTGCCAAATGTAAAGTGCATTATAAATAAACTGTATTATTATTAAAGTAACGCTAGTAAAAGAAATCCAGAGATCTATTTTTCTGACAGTTTAAACATTGATTTAACAAAATAAAGCTGCTGTCATCTTCTTATTTGTCAAAGCATAACTATTGTGTAAATTAGGGCCCATGTTTCACTATTTTCTGATCTATGTTCTAATGTTGTTTCCTCATCACATCACATCACACACATTTAACACACAAGTTCTTCTCTCAAACAGAAAACACTCTGTTCCACCTTGTGATGTCACGTGGTCATACAGGAAATGCTCCACTGTGTTTTTAATCTCCATTCACCTTCACGAGAATCATTTCAGCCCTGGAATTGCCAATCTCTACTGAACTAAAGGTAAAAGGAGCTGTTGAAAACTACCACTTCATGACATCACAAGGTGGAACAGAGCATTTTGAGCTTTGGAGATGTAGACAGACTCATAATAAAGGATTATTCAAGCATGAATGAAACAAAACACAACTCCAGGTGTGTTTTTGATGGGATCACAGCATTATTACATGGCTCAAAGCTCACAAGAGTTGTTTTTGCGTAATATAGGATCTTTAAAGTTCATAAGTTATGAATTGCTTTTGGTGCCTTACTGTGCACGTCTCCTCTCTGGCGATGCGTCACTTCCTTGTTGATGTGGTTGTTTACGGTCGTCGTGGGCGATGAGGTAAGTGTAGTTTTCAAAATAAGAGTAGTAGGAGCTGCGGTTTGTTTTATTGTGGTAGTTTCCTGTTCTGTGGTCACCCAAGGCGTAGTAGCAGTAGTAGTAGAAGGAATTGGAGTAGTAAAAGTAGTAGTAGTGCTTTGTAAAGTAGAGGTTGTAGAGGGTGGAGTTGTAGTAGTAGTAGTAGTAGGGGTAGTAGTAGGAACAGTAGTAGTAATAGTAGTAGTAGTAGGTGCTATAGTAGTAGTAGTAGTAGTAGTAGTAACAGTAGTTGGAAGCAGTGTTGTAGTAGCAGTAGTAATAATAGGTGGGGTTGTAGTAGTAGCCAGAGTAGTTGTAGTAGTAGTAGTAGTAACTGGTGTAGTAGCAAGGGTAGTAGTAGTAGTAAAAGCAGTAGTTGTGGGTATAGTAGTAGTGATTGTCCTAGTAGTAATGTATGGTGTAGTTGTAGTAGCAGAGGTTGTAGTAGAAGCAGTAGTTGTACTAGTAGTAGTTGTTTTAGGGGTGGTAGTAGTAGGGATTATTGTAGTAGTTATAGATGCAGTAGTAGTAACAGGAGTAGTAGTTGTAGTTCTTGGTGTTTGGGGCTCCACTTTCACTTTGGGCATATCTGTGGAAAGAGAAAGTAATTAGACACATGTAAAACCATAAAAGCTCATTTTAAAGACCCACTATGTAACTTTTCTGACTGCGTAACCATGGATATTCATCATAGAACAATATACAATTTCACTTGTTTAACTTAAAGGGCCCATATGACACTATTTTCTGATCTCTGTTCTAATGTTGTTTCCTCATCACAAACAGACCTGAGGTTGTGTTTTGTTTCATTCACACATGTTTAACACAAAAACCCTGCAGATTTCAGAGTTCATCTCTCAAACAGAAAACGCCCTGTTCCACCTTGTGATGTCATGTGGTAATACAGGAAGTGCTCCACTGTGTTTTTAAACTCCATACACCTTCACTAGAATCATTTGGATAATTTCAGCTCTAGTATTGCCAATCTCTATGGAGGTAAAGGAAGCTGTTGAAAACTACCACTTCATGACATCACAAGGTGGAACAGAGCATTTTGAGCTTTGGACATGTACAGACTAATAATAAAGGATTACTCAAACATGTGTGAATGAAACAAAACACAACTCCAGGTCTGTTTTTGAGGAGGTAACAACATTTTAACATGGCTTAAAGCTCACAAGAGTCAAGTTTGTGTCATATAAGACCTTTTAACAAGTGAAATTTTGTTTGTACCTTTGCAGCTTCCATCTTTACACTTGCACTTTGGGGCGTCAGGATTCAGAGAACAGAACGATCTCGAGTCCTTATCTGGTCAGTATGATAGAAAAGGTTTAATGAACAAAAATACAATGAAATACATATGAAAATATTGTAGAATTCTCCCTCTGTCACTGACCGATGCAGCTGTAGCGTCCGTTGACGTAGCTCAGTCTGAATCCAAAGTGACATTTACAAACGAAGCTCCCAAAAGTGTTCACACACTTCCTGCGATGAGGACAGACCCCGGGGACAGACACACACTCGTTTATGTCTGAGGGAGGAATAAGCACACTTTCACCAAGGCATCTTTTGTTTTTTTGTTCAGTCTGTGTCTTATTATCAATGCTAAATAGTTGAGTTAGTGTTCACACAAAAATATGAAATGACTGCAGTGATCTCAGAGAAACCCTTGACTTGTAACCTGTCCAAAAAGATGGATTTTCCTGATATTTATGAGTTTGGTGGTGCAATAATGCCCGACCACCAGAAGGGCAGAGACTGGACCAATCACGTCGCAGCATTGAATTTTGGGTGGAGCCAAAGATGAAGAGCCCAAATGAACCAAAACAAATATGGCGACAGACGTACTTCAGTCTGTTTTAGCAGCAGTTCAGCTGAGTGTGCATTTGTGGACAGAGGTATCTCCTCTGTCCACTGTGCTTTTCTCTCAACTAAGTCTGATTTTTTTGCTTGATCTGCTGTTGTGACGCTTTGACCAATCAGATTACAGTTATCGCCATGACATCCACCTTTTCCTGATCACTTTTAGCGAAACTCAAAATATCAATCTGCTTTTTAACCGCACCACAAATGGTCATACAGTATTTGGATGTATTTTGATGAACCTTGTCTTACCTACACAGGTGCGCTGGTCCGGGCCGAGCCGTAACCCCGGTGACGGACAGGTGCAGCGGACCCGCCCCTTCATGACCTCACAGCCGTACTGACAGTTGGCATGGAAACACGTGCGCGCATCTACAAAACAACATTACAAATACATTTCTCTATGCACTAAACTCACATTGACTTGTAAATGCATGAACTGAGAAAAGCACTAAAAGCTCTTCACTCAGTTATTATTCTTTCACTCCAGACTCTGTGATGGTGAACTACAGACCGTCTGACCACCACCGACCACTCACATTCACACATGGGCCAGCGCCTTGCTCATAGGCACAGCATCGGCCTGGTGGTACTCACTTGCGCAGGACCCGTCTGGCTGCAGTCTGAACCCGTCCGAGCAGTAGCACTTGTAGCTGCCCACAGTGTTCATACAGCGGTGTTTACAGGGGCGGGGCTTCAGACCGCACTCATTCAGATCTGTGGACACAATAAATACAAACCAAAAAAACCCACAAAAAATAACAATATTTATGTCACATTTAATCCTGAGTCAGTGCTAGTGCAGCCTCTACAGCTCAGTGAGGGAATTCTGGAGGTTCTGAGCTTTCACATGAGGCCTGTCCATACACTGAGAATGAGACAAATGCAGGACGTGTCCTCTATTTGCAGGTGAAGGCTCTGGAGACACGGCTTCAGTGGTGATTATAATACCTTTTTAAAAACTGTAACAGCATAGGCTACATACAGTTCCTTCAAAGGGCCCATATTATGCAGTTTTCTGGAATTGAAAATCTCTACTGAACTAAAGGTAAAAGGAGCTGTTAACATGAAAACTACCACTTCATGACCTCACAAGGTGGAAGAGAGCATTTTGAGCTTTGGAGATGTAGACAGACTAATAATAAAGCATTACTCAAATGTGTGAATGAAACTCCAGGTATGTTTTTGAGGTGCATTATAAAGCTCACAAGAGTCTAGTGTATGTAATATAGGACCTTTAATATAATACAAGATTATGATTTAAAAAAATGAAAAAGTTTACATGTGGTGGGTGACTGAGCCTTCTTTCTTCTTTCTCTTTGTCTTGTTGTGATTGCTGTTGCTGTTTAACTGACTTCCACATTTTCATTTGGATGGCTGACTCATTGCCAAAGACAGTTTCAGTCTTTGTTTTTCCCAAAGTGCCTTCTCGGAGTAACCGGCTCCAGACACACTTCACGCCGCTGCTGTCATCGCCAGGGTCAAAGGTCAGAGGTTAAACTCACAGAGAGTGAAAGCACACAGCACTAAAGCTAATCGCTAACACAAAGCAGGCCAGGGTTAACCAAAGACAGAGCTCAGGGACTGCGCTCGAGATTTGGAAAAACATTAACAGAAAACTCAAGTACAGGCTAATAAAACTACATTCTGCTCCTGTTGTATTTATGTATTTTAGATGAATTTGTCTCACTCACAAAACAAAAAAAAAGTAATAGCACATCTATATTGCAGCCAGCCAGGCTCAAAAAAGGCCGTCCAATCAGATTTATGTATTTCAGTGACACATATGAAACGAAGGAGCTTTAATTTTGAACTAAATCACATTTCTCTCATTGATTTTGTAGAAATCCGCCATGTTTTTCAGTCCCCTCTGATGTTTTTTCTTTTATTTTTTCCTCGTAAGCAGCCATATTTGTTTTGATACGACTGGACCACGTGTGTCTCTGATTGGCTCCTCCAGCTGTCAATCACGCCCATCTGAACTTCCCAGTGGCCAGACTCACATCTTTGTAAAGTGCTGAAGAAGTGTATATTTTCGATTCTAGGTAATTAAATCAGTTAACAAGTGTATGAAAGACTTGTTGTAAATATCCCACTCAAACACTAAGCAGTAGGTGGTGAGTTACACACAGATAATCTCTATAAACATGTGAAAACACTCGCTGACATCTGTGTGTATTATCAGGAGTCTGGAGGCACACGCTCTGGACGTGTTTGTGTGTAATCACAGGATTAGAGTCAGGTTTAAAAACAGAGTCAGGCTTTCTCCTCAGGTGATCCTCGCCGCAGGAATGTGCCTCTGCAGCTCCAGTTAAACAGACACCAAGGCTGAACTCTGCTCGGGTTTCACAAACTGAAACTAATCTGACCCATTTGATTCTTTTTATAGTTTCAGTATAATATTTCAATATAAATTTCAATTTTTAATCCATATTTTCTTATTTCAACATGGATTGGAATGATCTTTGTCTGATCTTAGACCTGATTAGTACGGACACCGCTGGAAATACTGTGCAACAGTAGAGCAGCTGATATGCATACTGTTTTTGTGTCCTGAGGCAAGACACTTCACTCACCTTGTCTAATGTGTGTGCGCGAGTGTTGATGGTGGTCAGAGGTGGTGGTGCCGTGACTACAGCAGTATCTTACCACCACAGAGCGTGGAATGAAAAAGTCAAATTGAGCAAAGTTAAATTGAGCAATATAAGATTAATGCACTGTTATTATTTTAAATGAATCAAGATAAATAGTCATTTCATTTAATTACATTTCATTAGTGAGCTTTAAGCCATGTTTTAATGCTGTTACCTCATCAAAAACATGTCTGGAGTTGTGTTTGAGTAATTCTTTATTATTAGTCTGTCTACATCTCCAGGGCTCAAAAGGCTCTGTTCTTCCTTGTGATGTCATGAAGCGGGTGTTTTCAGGTTAACAGCTCCTTTTTCCTTTGGTTCAGTAGAGATTGACAAGTCCAGGGCTGAAATGATCCAAATGATTCTGGAGTTTAAAAACACAGTGTATTTTACAGCTGAGGTTTATGGCTCCTGTGAACCCCACTTGGACCACTGAGTTATTATAAGATCTTCGGTTTAATTCCCAGACCGAGATACAGAGCTGTGGTCGCCTAATGCACTTTCCACCACTGTCCCAGGGAACATTAGTGTCAATTTCAGTTCATTCTCACATGATTTTAATTGAAAAGTTTATCATTTTGAAATGTCCTGAGCAACTTCTGAACTATCTGAGAAGGAAAAACAACAGATTTCCCCTGAAACAAACCTATGGGACTAGTGTAGTGTTGGTACTACAGGTGTAGTGCTGGTACTGCGGGTGTAGTGTTGGTACCACAGGTGTAGTGCTGGTACCACGGGTGTAGTGTTGGTACCGTGGGTGTAGTGCTGGTACCACGGGTGTAGTGTTGGTACCACAGGTGTAGTGCTGGTACCACGGGTGTAGTGTTGGTACCGTGGGTGTAGTGCTGGTACCACGGGTGTAGTGTTGGTACCACAGGTGTAGTGCTGGTACCACGGGTGTAGTGTTGGTACCGTGGGTGTAGTGCTGGTACTGCGGGTGTAGTGTTGGTACCACGGGTGTAGTGCTGGTACCACAGGTGTAGTGCTGGTACCACGGGTGTAGTGTTGGTACCACGGGTGTAGTGCTGGTACCACGGGTGTAGTGTTGGTACCGTGGGTGTAGTGCTGGTACTGCGGGTGTAGTGTTGGTACCACGGGTGTAGTGCTGGTACCACAGGTGTAGTGCTGGTACCACGGGTGTAGTGCTGGTACCACGGGTGTAGTGTTGGTACTACGGGTGTAGTTCTGGTATCACAGGTGTAGTCTTGGTACCACGGGTGTTGTGCTGGTACCACGGGTGTAGTGTTGGTACCACAGGTGTAGTGCTGGTACCACGGGTGTAGTGCTGGTACTACGGGTGTAGTGTTGGTACCACGGGTGTAGTGTTGGTACCACGGGTGTAGTGCTGGTACTACGGGTGTAGTGTTGGTACCACGGGTGTAGTGTTGGTACCACAGGTGTAGTGTTGGTACCACGGGTGTAGTTCTGGTACCACAGGTGTAGTGTTGGTACCACAGGTGTAGTGTTGGTACCTTGGTTGCAGGTTTTTCCGGTGAATCCAGGTTCACACTGACACTGCCCTGGAGCAACGCACTCTCCGTGTTTACAGCCGTGAGGACAGTGAGCTGCAAATACGTAAAAATGTATAGTTTAAATAGGGCGAAAAACAATAACTGCTACTCACCAGTCACAGTCCAGATAAACTGCATAGTGGATTCTCATCTTAAGTATCTGCTTTACTGTGAGTGTTGTTCTTACGTTGACAGCGGCCATGCTCCAGACTCCAGCCCCAGCAGCACTCCACACTGTTACCGTAGCGACACAGGCCATCAGACAGCGCCCCCCGCAGGTTAATCCAGCTGTAACACAAAAATGCATTTGTAAGTATCATTATTATTGTTTTTTATTACGCTTTTTATACGTACATTTAACATTTAGGTTAACTATTTTGTGATTAGAGATTGAATCAAAATGACTTAAAGATGCACAATGTCACTTTCTTGGTGGGGAGTACTAACACGTCTCCATGGAAGTATTATTGCTAAGCCTGGCTGGAATGTTTCACCCTGGGGCATTAAACACCTTATTAATTTACAGGTGCGATTTGTTCAAAAATAACCACAGATCTGACCCGTAACAGCCTGGAGATGGAGATCTGCTTGTTTCCATGGAGTTAATATGAATCAGCCTTGTGGATTCTCACGATATCTGTGAGTTCGCAAAATCTTGAGATGCCCCCGCTGCACAGTTAATCATCGGACCAATTAATCAGCGGACCAATCACGTCGCAGCATTGAGGTTTGGGCGGAGCCAAAGGTGAAGCATCCAAACGAACCAAAACAAACATGGCAACACAGACGGACGAGTTTCAGTCTGTTTTAGCGTCAGTTCTACAGGAATATTTAGGGAGATGTCTGAGCTTTTCTCTCAACTGGATTTGACTAAAGTTTGATTTTCCGGCTTGTTCTGCTGTTGTGATGCTTTGACCAATCAGACTGAAACGGTCGCCATGGCGCTTCATGTTTTTCCGATCTCTTTCAGTGAGAGCCGTTCAGATCGATAATGTGAAGGACTCAATTCAGATATACTGAACTGTGAAACATTTTGGGCAAAGCAAACACATCTCCATGGAAGCAAGTAGGCGTCCCTCCATCATAAAAGTTACACACTACACCTTTAACTGTTCTCCCTGTAATGTAATATTGTAATCGTCTAAGTGGGGTACTGGAGGCAGTTTATTGGCTGAGGGGCCAGTCTGGACCAGCTCTGCATCCTGGGCACGTTCCACCTCAGATCAGGTCTCAACACGACTCCTCACATACTTTCCCCTCTCTGTCTGTGTCATCGTCTGCTCACATCAGTCTAACCATGCAGCAGGAAGGTGTCTTGCCCAAGGACACAAGGACAAACACACTGTAGGAGGAGTGCGATTTAGAACGTTACCATAAGCGCTCAAACTTGATTTCGATACTATGGAACAGACTCGATACCATTTCCAATACCATGATGATAAAAAAAAAAACATTCTTTATTTAGACATTAGAATGTGATTTTCACCTGCTTGTCTCCATGGAGATGTAATTGCTTTGCCTTGAATGTTTTACGGTATGGAAACAAACTTGATTATCATAATAAAAACAAAGCACTGGTCAGATCTATGGAGAAGCAAGCCTGCACATAGATATAATTCATGTTTTTCAAGGTATTTTAAGCTTTAAAACGCCAGTAACTGAATGCATGCAAGGCGGATCAATTTAATGTCATACTGTGGAACATTCCATGCAAAGAAATAACATCTCAATGGAGAAAAGCATCTTAGAAGTTACATAGTCCACCTTTAATGATCATAGGCTATAACGTTCTAACATGGCTAAAGGATATGAACAATTTAGAAGACTATATGACCCATACAAGTGACATGTATGAAAGGACCAGCAAAAACACTTAACTATACAAAATTTAATTAACTCTAACATGGTTTAACTAATTTACATTATTACTAGACTGTCTACATCTCCAAAGCTCGAAATGTTCTGTGTGTTCTACCTTTTGTTCTGTAGAGATTGGCAATTCCAAGTTCGATTTATCCAAACGGTTCTAGTGAAAGTGTATGGAGTTTAAAAACACAGTGGAGCACATCCGGTATTACCACATGACTTCACAAATTGTTTTCCGTTTGAGCGAAGAACTCAGCCTAAATGTGCAGGATTTGCGTGTTAAACATGTGTGAATGAAACAAAACAAAACTCCAGGTCTGTTTGTGATGAGAACACTAGAATAAAAATCAGAAAATAGCGTAATATAAGCCCTTTAAGACATTACTTAACCTATTTTTAAAAAGTTCTGAGCTCTTAAAACCGGTTTCAAGTGTGGCTCCCATCTCAAATATATAAACATGTAGATGGAATGACATGCGTGTTACAAGAGGCTTTACAGACTGAAGTTGTAAAGCCAAATAATCCGTAAAAAACATCCACCGCAATCCGCTCCGTACCACCGCGTACCTGTCCAAGCGCTGCCCGCTGCTCCACGCGCTCCACACGGGCACCAGAGCGAGCCACAGCCGGGGGAACATGCTGCAAACCCGGCTACAGCCTATGCGCCTCTCCGGGGGAAAAAGTCAGTACAATCCACGCTTCGGATCAGGTGAAATCATACTGTTAAGACACGCGCAACGAAATGACATAAAAAGTGTGAAAATAAGTGAAAACGAAACAAAAACGTGCTCAAAATCCGATTAAAAACGTTTAGGTTAGATTATAGTGTAACATGAAGCGTGCGTAAAGTTGATCCATGAAAGTTAAAGCGGTAAATCACGCGTAAATGTGTCAAAAATCTCGGTAAAAGTGAAAAGAGTGGACGTGCTTCGTGCGTGCGCTCTGCAGGTTAAATACAGACCATGCGTAACTTAAACTTAAACGAAGCCAGCGCGGTAAAAGAGGAGGATGGAAGAGGAGGAGGTGAGACTACACTAACTTTAGGACCTAACATATGGCTCAGATGAAAATAGACACTAGACCAGACTGTATTTTTGAACTGTGGAGCCAGCAATTCAAACTGTGCAATAATATAGAGCCAGAAGTGTCAGAATCTAAGGTGCACTGCGCAACTTTTCTGGTGGAGGTTCCTCTACCTGTTTGCTTTGCCTGGAATGTTCCGTGGTATGACATTAAACATTTCCATCTAGCATTTATTCATTACAGGTGTTTGTGTTGCTCAAAAATACGATCATTCTTTCTGTGAATAGGGGTGACTCTCCACAGATCTAAACTGTAATGTAGCGTAGTGCTGTAACCTGCTCGTCTCCCTCGTGATAGATAGGTTTAATCTATACTGTGGAACATTCTAGACAAAGCAGGTGACGGACCCTCACTGGAGATGATATGCAGTACACCTATAAGACGGTTGCCATAGAAATGATCAATTTAAAGCAAAATATTTCATCTTTTGAATGGTCCTCAAAATGGCACCAAGCTGAAATCCACAAACAGGCTGAATATGTTTGTTCTAATGATGGGCTATTTTCACAGTGTTTGATGAATGACATTTTTTTAATTTTAATTTGTAAAAATCGATTTTCTGAACATGTGTCTGTTATCAGAACTTCTAATCCAAAAGACACAGGGAGAGGGTCTTCAGTCATGTTCTGCTGTTGACTGTAAACAGACCATTAATCCTGCTCCTGTCTGCTCCTGTCAGCTCCTCTGGCTCTGCTCCTGCCTGCTCCTGTCAGCTCCTCTGGCTCTGCTCCTGCCTGCTCCTGTCAGCTCCTCTGGCTCTACTCCTGTCAGCTCCTCTGGCTCTGCTCCTGCCTGCTCCTCTCAGCTCCTCTGGCTCTACTCCTGTCTGCTCCTCTGGCTCTACTCCTGCCTGCTCCTGTCAGCTCCTCTGGCTCTGCTCCTGTTTGCTCCTTTGGCTCTGCTCTTGTTTGCTCCTCTGGCTCTGCTCCTGTTTGCTCCTCTGGCTCTGCTCTTGTCTGCTCCTCTGGCTCTGCTCCTGTTTGCTCCTCTGGCTCTGCTCCTGTCTGCTCCTCTGGCTCTACTCCTGTCAGCTCCTCTGGCTCTGCTCCTGTTTGCTCCTCTGGCTCTGCTCCTGCCTGCTCCTCTGGCTCTGCTCTTGTTTGCTCCTCTGGCTCTGCTCTTGTTTGCTCCTCTGGCTCTGCTCCTGTTTGCTCCTCTGGCTCTGCTCTTGTCTGCTCCTCTGGCTCTGCTCCTGTTTGCTCCTCTGGCTCTGCTCCTGCCTGCTCCTCTGGCTCTGCTCTTGTTTGCTCCTCTGGCTCTGCTCCTGCCTGCTCCTCTGGCTCTGCTCTTGTTTGCTCCTCTGGCTCTGCTCTTGTTTGCTCCTCTGGCTCTGCTCCTGCCTGCTCCTCTGGCTCTGCTCTTGTTTGCTCCTCTGGCTCTGCTCCTGTCTGCTTCTCTGGCTCTGCTCCTGCCTGCTCCTCTGGCTCTGCTCCTGTCTGCTCCTCTGGCTCTGCTCCTGCCTGCTCCTCTGGCTCTACACCTGTCTGCACCTCCGGCTCTGCTCCTGCCTGCCCCTGTCTGCTGCAGGTGCAAACGTGTTATTACAGTAAAACAAGTGGAAGTACAGTATCCTGCCTAAAGTCACACATACCACAGTCTGACAGGAATTCCCTCAGGCCAATTCTACCACAAGCTACTAATGTTAAAATAGACCACTGCTACTACTGTAAAGTATCAAGAATCAGACACTAATCGATACTAAAACTAAAATCCACAGAAATGAACCTTTCCTGAATAGTTTTAGAAGTATAAGAGCACATAGACTAGTATACACCACTGAGGGAGTACACAGATATAACACCACATGGTAGTATAAAAGAAAGTACTACCATTTAATGTTGAAAGTCACATTCTACTGTCTAAAGAGTGTTTTATTTTCATCGTGGTATCGAATCGGTTTTGAGTACACTTGACTTTTTCGCTCAAATGAGTATCTGGTTTCAATACTAGGTTTAGTCAATTAGTATCTGATTTCCGACAACTCTATTTTGTGGAAGATTCCAGACAAAATAACATCTGCATGGACACACGTTTTAATGATTCACCAGTGTAGTTCCAATTTGCTCCTCTAGATAGCAGTGCTTAGTCATCTCTCTCTCTTTCTCTGTGTCTCTTTCTTTGTGTGTCTCTCCATCTCTCTGTTTCTCTTCCTTTCTCTCTGTCGCTTTCTCTCTCTCTGTTTCTCTGTATTTATGTCCGATCGTTGCTGTCGTCGTTAATAAACTGCGAAATGGAGACACTAGAAAGACTGAAGCTTCTCATCTGGGTAAGAAAATAACTTTCATATAAACTATTTAATTTAGGACTAGTTGTGCGTCATTTCACAGTTTGTTTTGTTTATTTACAGTCACCATAAGAGAAATGTATTTTACCACATGTAAAACAGTTTAAAATAAAGCCAGAATCTGATTTGTGTTTGTGAAAGTATAGAGTATTTGGTCTTTATTAGTCTCAACTGGCTACAACCAAATACTAAACGTCAATTTTTGGATTCAGCTCATTTTAAATGTATTTACTTTAACTGTCCCCATTATCTATATCAATATTTAGTCCCAGTGAGATCGTCATATTCACTTAGAAGCACCACTGTCTCACTTTTTCTGTTCCCCGAATCTACAAAGAAACTGGACGCAGATCATTTTACCCTTAAGAACTTTAACATGTTTCAATTCATTTCAGTCATCTTTGTTTTCATATGTCAAAACTGCTTGTTTATGTTTTTAGTTTGTGTTTTTTTATTTCAATTTTTCAGTTCGTTCTATTAATATTGTTCCTTTTTTATATCATTGTTATAAAATGTATATATTTTTTTAAATTTATAAATCAGGTAGTGTTGAAGGAGTTGGGAGGACGGTGTGAGGGAGTCTGTCTGTGTGTGTGTGTGTGTGTGTGTTTTGTAATGTAAACCTGTAAGTTTTGTATTCTGTCTATTGTATTGTATTATATTGTGTATTACTAATGTTTCGTGTTTTTTGGATGGCACATCTCTTGACTTAGACAAACTTTATTGATCCACAAGGGAAATTATTTGGACAGAGTAGCTCACACATCACAATATAATATAATAACAAAGAGTAAAAAATATAAATGGTAATAATGCATTCTAAATAAGTAGCCAAAAAAAAAAAGTAATAGCAAGACACTGGGGTCAATAAGGCATAATTATATAAATGTATATGTACAAGTCAAAATAAGATAGAAAAATAAGTAATAAAAAAATCCCAGTTATATACAAGAGGTCGTAAGGAACACAGTGCAAAAATGATATGATGATTGACTGAACATAGGCTTATGTGTTACATAAGGGTGAGTTGTTGTGCACTTGTAGGGAGTATTATCTGTTACATAAGAGTGAGTTGTTGTACACTTGTAGGGAGTATTATCTGTTACATAAGGGTGAGTTGTTGTACACTTGTAGGGAGTATTATCTGTTACATAAGGGTGAGTTGTTGTACACTTGTAGGGAGTATTATCTGTTACATAAGGGTGAGTTGTACACTTGTAGGGAGTATTATCTGTTACATAAGGGTGAGTTGTACACTTGTAGGGAGTATTATCTGTTACATAAGGGTGAGTTGTACACTTGTAGGGAGTATTATCTGTTACATAAGGGTGAGTTGTTGTACACTTGTAGGGAGTATTATCTGTTACATAAGGGTGAGTTGTTGTACACTTGTAGGGAGTATTATCTGTTACATAAGGGTGAGTTGTTGTACACTTGTAGGGAGTATTATCTGTTACATAAGGGTGAGTTGTTGTACACTTGTAGGGAGTATTATCTGTTACATAAGGGTGAGTTGTACACTTGTAGGGAGTATTATCTGTTACATAAGGGTGAGTTGTACACTTGTAGGGAGTATTATCTGTTACATAAGGGTGAGTTGTACACTTGTAGGGAGTATTATCTGTTACATAAGGGTGAGTTGTACACTTGTAGGGAGTATTATCTGTTACATAAGGGTGAGTTGTTGTACACTTGTAGGGAGTATTATCTGTTACATAAGGGTGAGTTGTTGTACACTTGTAGGGAGTATTATCTGTTACATAAGGGTAAGTTGTTGTACACTTGTAGGGAGTATTATCTGTTACATAAGGGTGAGTTGTACACTTGTAGGGAGTGTTATCTGTTACATAAGGGTAAGTTGTTGTACACTTGTAGGGAGTATTATCTGTTACATAAGGGTAAGTTGTTGTACACTTGTAGGGAGTATTATCTGTTACATAAGAGTGAGTTGTTGTAGTTTTGTAGGGAGTATGGTATGATTATAGTCCTGTATCTTTCAAGGGACATTCCAATAAAATAAAATAAAATAAAATAATAAAATTTGCAGTTTTAAGTAATCATATAATTAGTTTATGCATATTCCAGAGGACATGCATCAGTCCCATTTGACCGGTGGTACAATTTCATTTTAAGATTCCAACAGATGGTTTTGTTGATTAAAAATAATAATAATAAAATAAAAAAAATAAATGAAATAATAATAATAATAATAATAATAATAATAATAATAATAATAATAATAATAATAATGAGATGTTTATTATTTTGAGATTTATTCATTTTTATTTATTTGTTATTTTAATGGTTTGATTATTTTCAGATTTCAGATCATTTATTTCCGATGATTGTATTAAATTTAAATGTATTAAAATATGTGTACTGTTTTGCACTGTTCACTATCCTGCTGTATATTTTGTATTCAGTCAAAGTCGAGTCTAACACCTTATTTTATGCATTTGTTTTATTTTCACATAGTTTATTTCTACTATTATTATTCTTCATTGTTTTATGTTCCTCGCTATAACACCAAAGGAAGTTCATAGTTTGCAGGGGCGGCGCTGGGGTTGGGCTTGAGGGGGTCACTAGCCTCCCCTAGAATGACCATTGCACCCCCATAGCTCCCCCAATGATTTTTGCTCCATTTTCAAAGGACATTCAATCTTGACTAAAAGTGTTCAACTGGCAGCCACAGAGAATTCAGAATGAGACTACAATAAAACAAGAATTCCATATCATATTTTCTAAACTAAACTTTAAATTAACATGCACCCCCAATGAAGAACATCGCCCCCCCCAAAGCTTCTCCAGCCACACATTTCTGGCGCCGCCCCTGCTAGTTTGTGAATTTGTTTGCTGACAATGGCCACACATTTTTTTCTGATTCTTTCTGACATGTGGTTGTGTATTTTAAGATTTTTTTCTCCAGTACCAGGGTCTGTCTCTGTTGGCACGACCTGGACAACAGCGAATACGACTGCTGGCCTCTTATCCAACCAAACGAGTTCAACATGATCCAGTGTGGAGGTCAGAGGCATCCCATAATATGCACCGTGGATTGTAATAATGCCATATGGTGGGATATTTCAACACAAAAGAGCCAAATAAAAGTTATGACTAAAAGAAAGATGATTTTAAAGATCTATTTAAAGGGCCCATACAGTCCCTGACAAAAGTCTTGTTGCTTATCCATTTTGTAGAAACAAAAGCTTATAACCTGACTTTAAATTAATCGATTGGTTTTAGAAATGTCTCATATGAAAGCTAAAACCCTCCCAAATTATGCTCAATATACTAAAATAAATTTGCTTCACTGAAGAAAGATTGATCATTTAATGAACACAGAAAGGTCAGATTTTGGCAAGACAAAAGTCTTGTCGCCTTGTCATATGATGCACCCAATCCTAGATTACAGCCTCACCTGTGATCAGTTACTGATCAGTCAGTTAGTGGGTGTGTATAAAAAGAACCCCAGCACACCAGACCTTCACATCAACTGCAACTTGACCTCTGACAACATGCCTAAGATCCACCCTGAGACCAAAGCGTTAATTATCAAGAGGCTGAAGACCAGATCCACTGCTGAGGTGGCTGACACCTTCAATGTGTCTCAGCGTCAAGTACAAAGAATAAGAAAAAGATCTGAAAAGACTGGAGATGTTTTTGACAAGCCCAGGTCCGGCAGACGCCGCAAGACAACTGCTCGGGAGGACCGTTTGTTGATTTGAAAATCCAAGGCCAGCCCCTTTTCCACTGCAACAGAGCTCCACCAGGCCTGGTCACCTCAAGTCCCTGTGTCAACCAGAACAGTTTGTAGAATTCTGTCTCGAAATGGCCTCCATGGTCGAATCAGTGCACAGAAACCAGCACTAAACAAAAGGCAATTAAAAAACCGTGTGGCATTTGCCCAGGCCCACAGCCTGCTAAAAGATGGACACTGGAAAAGTGGCAGAAGGTGGATTTCTCAGATGAATCCTCGGTTGAATTACATCACAGCCGCCGCAAATATTGCAGGAGACCTACTGGAGCCCGCATGGATCCAAGATTCACCCAGAAAACAGTTAAGTTTGGTGGCGGAAAAATCATGGTCTGGGGTTACATCCAGTATGGGAGTGTGCGAGACATTTGCAGGGTGGAAGGCAATATCAATAGCCTAAAATATCAAGAAGTATTAGCTACCTCTTACATTCCCAACCATAAAAGGGGTCAAATTTTGCAGCAGGATGGTGCTCCATCGCATACTTCTATCTCTACAACAAAGTTCCTCAAGGCGAAGAAGATCAAGGTGCTCCAGGACTGGCCAGCCCAGTCACCAGACATGAACATCATTGAGCATGTCTGGGGTAGAATGAAAGAGGAAGCATGGAAGGCAAAACCAAAGAATCTTGATGAACTCTGGGAGGCATGTAAGACTGCTTTCTTTGCTATTCCTGATGACTTCATCAACAAATTGTATGAATCATTGTCGAACCGCATGGATGCAGTCCTTCAAGCTCATGGAAGTCATACAAGATATTAAATATGGATCTCACAGCACCACTACTTAATTCACTGACGTTATGCAACATATTTTTGTATTTGAAGTAAATTATTTGTTCAATTTTCTGTAGGTGACAAGACTTTTGTCTTGCCAAAATCTGACCTTTCTGTGTTCATTAAATTATCAATCTTTCTTCAGTGAAGCAAATTTATTTTAGTATATTGAGCATAATTTGGGAGGGTTTTAGCTTTCATATGAGACATTTCTAAAACCAATCGATTAATTTAAAGTCAGGTTATAAGCTTTTGTTTCTACAAAATGGATAAACGACAAGACTTTTGTCAGGGACTGTATGCCGCTATTTTCTCATCTATGTTCTAATGTTGTTTCCTCAGTCAAACAGAAAACACTCTGTTCCACCTTGTGATGTCATGTGGTAATACAGGAAGTGCTCCTCTGTGTTTTTAAACTCCATACACCTTCACTAAAATCATAAAATAATTTCAATCCTGGAATTGCCCATCTCTATTGAACCTAAGGTAAAAGTAGTTGTTGTTGAAAACTAAAGCTTCATGACATCACAAGGTGAAACAGAGCATTTGGAGCTTTGTAGATGTAGACGGACTAAGAATAAAAGACTACTCAAACATGTGTGAATGAAACAAAACACAATTCCAGGAGCTAACAGCGTTATAACATGGCTCAGGTCTGGAGATGGCATGGGTAGTGCGCCCCCCGGAGACCGTAAAGAGCGGTGAAGTCTTCAACGTCACGTACTCCGTCACTGCACAGGACTCCTTCTATCAGTGGGCTGTGGACAATAAGATATTCAGTCACAGGTACTACTACTTCTACTACTATTATTATTGCTATTACTACTACTACTATTACTACTACTACTATTATTAATGCTACTACTACTACTACTACTACTATTAACGCTATTACTACTACTACTGTTACTACTACTACTATTATTATCACTATTACTATTACTACTATTACTACTACTACTACTACTACTACTACTACTGTTATTACCGCTACTACTATTATTATCGCTATCACTATTACTACTATTATTAACGCTACTACTACTACTACTACTACTACTACTACTACTACTACTACTACTATTACTACTATTATTACACTGCTACTACCACTACTACTACTATTATTACACTGCTACTACTACTACTACTACTATAATTACTGCTACTACTACTACTATTAGTACCGCTGCTACTACTACTACTACTACTACTACTACTATTATTAATGCTACTACTACTACTACTACTACTACTACTTCTATAATTTCCGCTAATATTACTACTACTATTATTACCGCTACTACTATTATTAACGCTACTACTACTACTACTACTACTACTATAATTACTGCTGCTACTACTACTACTACTACTATTATTGCTACTACTACTATTTAATACCCATTGGTTTCATAGCAATTAAGAATTTAAAACAAGTTATTGTCTTTCGAATGATGAAAAGTCCTCAAAATGTCACCTATAACAGAAGGTGAAACTTATGATTTTTTTTCCTTCATTAAGAAAAAAAGAGAATTCAAATGAAATGAAATTAATATTGCTCTTAGTTCAAAAAAGTCATTGTAGTTTTCCCAGTTCTATAGTGGACACAGAGTCGGCTCGGAGGTTCTGTGAACATCTGGACTGTCCTTCAAACTGGAAAGACGCCAATGGTGAAAACTGCTGCATCCACCACGCCAACATCCACTCCTGCCCTATGACGTATATGGTACAGAGTGACTGTTATACACCGTCATGTGACATACAGAGAGTCTGGAGTACAGAGGAGGGACAGTACATGGGTAGAAGGATGAGGAGGTCAGATAGAGCAGAGGAGGATCAGAGGGTCAGACGGTCAGAGGAGAGGGTCAGAGGAGCAGAGGAGAAGGTCAGATGATACGGAAGAGCAGAGGAGAAGGTCAGAGGAGCAGAGGAGCAAAGGAGAAGGTCAAAGGAGCAGAGGAGAGAGCCAGATGGAGCAGAGGAGAAGGTCAGAGGAGCAGAAGAGAGGCTCAGATGGACAGTGGAGAGGGTCAGAGGAGCAAAGAAGGTTAGAGGAGCGGAGGAGAAAGTTAGAGGAGCAGAGGAGAGAGTCAGATGATGCAGAGGAGCAGAGGAAAGGTCAGATGAGCAGAGGAGAGGATCAGATGGAGCAGAGAAGAAGGTTAGAGGAGCAGAGGAGAGGGTCAGATGATGCAGAGGAAAAGGTTAGAGGAGCAGAGGAGAGGGTCAGATGGAGCAGAGGAGAAGGTCAGAGGAGCAGCGGAGAGGGTCAGATGGAGCAGAGGAGAAGGTTAGAGGAGCAGAGGAGAGGGTCAGATGATGCAGAGGAGAAGGTTAGAGGAGCAGAGGAGAGGGTCAGATGATGCAGAGGAGAAGGTTAGAGGAGCAGAGGAGAGGGTCAGATGATGCAGAGGAGAAGGTTAGAGGAGCAGAGGAGAGGGTCAGATGATGCAGAGGATTCACAGTGATTTTGTTTCTTCAGACTGAGAGCATTTGTGGACCCTGGATTCCTGATGATGGAAAGATCTTCACCCACACGATCTCCACTACAGGGAAAATGACCCAAACCAACTGGACCGCAAAGGTACAAACTGTTAAAGGTGCACAACGGAACTTTTCTGGTACAGGGATCACCATAGAGATGTTATTAATTTTCCTAAAATATCCCACAGTATGGCATTACACTAGATCACACTAGGTGGGTCTGCCACATGCTTGTTTCCATGGAGATGTCATTGCTTTGCTGAAATGTTCCACGGTATCACTTTAAATGGGTTGTTACTGTGAGTGGGGTGCTTACCTGTAACTTGGCCTAGTGGACCAACTGCTTGTCACCATGGTGTTATAGTGTAATGCCATACTGTGGGATATTTTAGGTAGATCAATAACATGTCCACGGTGATCCCTTGACCAGAAAAGTGACATAGTTTGTCTTTAACAGACCTTGTTGTATTGTTATTTGTTTGTAGGTGGTTTTGTTCCACCCGGGCCCCACGTCTCTGATTGCGCACATCAGAGTAGGTCACATGCAGGTGGCGCTAGAGGCCAAGAGCACCGTCACGCCCGCTGTCAGTAAGTGAAGAAACACACTGGAATTCATGAACAGCTTTCTGTTGCATGCCATATTTCGAGAACTTTTTCAGATTCAAAAGATCAAATATTGATTGTCATCATTCTAAAACCCGAGGACACACAAGTTAGGGCCATTGCCAATATCTGCTCGTAGGTTTGCGTTCATGTTCAAGAATGATCATTTCAGATGGAGGTTTTTAGGTTTGAATGATGGCACCACTTTCTGAAGCTACTGTGAAAAACGTATTTCATGTGTTTTGCTCCACTATGTTTTTAAACTCCATACACCTTCACTATAGAATCATCTAGATAATTTCAGGCCTGGAATTGTGAATCTCTACTGAACTAAAATGAGCTGCTAACTTGAAAACTACTATTTCATGACATCACAAGGTGGAACAGAGCATTTTGAGTTTTGAAGATGTAGACAGAGTAATAATGCAGGGTTACTCAAACATGTGTGAATGAAACAAAACACAACTCCAGGTCTGTTTTTGAAGAGGGAACAACATTATAACATGGCTTAAAGCTCACAAAAGTCCATTTTATGTAATATAGGACCTTTAAAACAATAATAGGCTGAAATGTTATAATGTATAACTGTTCATATTTTTCATGGTTGTGTTTTGAGTCTGTGGCAATGGCGTGTGTGAGGAGCCGGAGCTGTGTCGTACCTGTCCCGCAGACTGTGGAGAGTGCCCTATGAGCACGGGCACCAAAGTGAGCATCGGTCTGCCCCTGGGGATCCTCTGCACCTGCTGCGCCCTCCTCTGCACCGTAAGAATTACACAGTTATCAGACTGTAATTCTTCAGTCAGTGGAGTCTTGGCCGACCAAAATTTGTATTAGTTGAAGAAGCATTTTATTTAGATTTCTATGGGACACAGAAGAAAGGAGAAATTAGTGAGAGAGTTAGCTGAAGATTTGGTATTTTTTAGTATTTATAAAAAGTCAGATTAAATTTAAATAAGGTCTAATAAAGCCTCAGCCTCTGCATATACACAAAACACTGGTTATTGTTGACACATTGGTCTGTTCCAGTGGCTGTGGTATCAGAAACAGAAGCTGCTTTGGGACGAGAGCTGGATTATTGACTTCTCCAAAATCGAACAAGGTACAAAAGGTTTTTAATTAATCAAAAACTTCAACAACAATAACATATTAAAAAAAAAAAACTAAATAAAGAAGAATATGTTTGATTTTGCGTGTGCTTGCTTGTCCTCAGACCAGCGTGGGCGTGTGACTATGGGCAGTATGGCGAGTGCTCCTCTGGGGAACAGTGAGAGCACCAGCAGCTGTGTGACGGCTCTGAGCTGCTGCACGGGAGGAACCAAAAAAATCACCTTCATCCGCACCGGAATCTAGTACGGAACATGGGATGAGACTTGTCTTTTTGTAAATGTGTTCTACCAATAGACTGTATAAAAAGTGGACTAAGTGAGTGTGACGTCACCCACAGCCAGGCTCTATTTTGACAGACAAAATAGCGAAAAAAACAAAAACACCAGGATCATGTAAAGCGGGTTAATACAAACATTTTAAGACCAAAATGACGAGGCTCACAGCAGCAGTTACAGAGAGATGGGTCACAGTATTCTAATGTAAGTCAATGGGAGCCAGAGTCAGAAGGAGCCGGAAACTCCTGCATGCGAACTTCCCATTTGGAATGTGCCGGCTAGTGCGTTAGTTATGTCCATCTCAAACGTATCTTTATATCTCTGTTTTTCCCTCAGTGACGGCCAAACTGTGGCCATAAAGAAAATCCACACAAAGACGTTCTCTTTGTCCAAAACCATCAGAGAGGAAGTGAAACAAGTCCGGTAACACTGCTCATGTTCTAATATATTACTCAATGGTATTATTTTATTATTTTACACTTGTGTGATGATACTGTTGTCTTTTCAGGGAGCTGGACCACCCAAACCTGTGTAAGTTTATCGGAGGCTGTGTGGAGGCACCCAACGTTGCCATAGTAACAGAGTACTGCCCCAAAGGAAGTCTGAACGATGTGCTGCTCAACGACGAGATCCCGCTCAACTGGGGATTCAGGTCAGAGCTCACAGCATTACTGCCCCCTGCTGGGCGGACTTTAAAGACGTGTTTCTATGGAGGCTATGGGGCAGTGTTTCTCAAACTGTGGTACGCCCGGGCAGGGTCTGCAGGGGACAAGAGTGCACTGACCTCAGTTAAAAACGTTTGCACCTCATTTCAGGCAGAGATAATGACACTTAATGGAAGTGTATTATGTTTGCAACCCTTTGAAACTTGAATTCATACTGGTGGTGGGCTCATAGTAGAGATGTGGATTGTGAATCCTTATTATAACCATGGTGTATTCTTTGTCAGGTTTTCTTTTGCGATGGACATTGCGAGAGGGATGTCATACCTGCATCAGCACCGCATCTGTCATGGACGCCTCAAATCTCCCAACTGTGTCCTGGACGACCGTTGGGTCTGCAAGATCACAGGTACCTCCAGATATACACGAGTTTAAATATGGACTAAACCTTAAGGTGAGCACAGGTACCATCAGATACAGCAGTTTAAATATGGACTAAACAGGTACACCACAGTTTAAATATTTACTAAATATGGACTAAACACTTACACCAGGTACACCACAGTTTAAATATGGACTAAGCAACCCTTGGTCTTCATCAGACAAAAAGTCCATGGGCCGAAACATTGACCCTCTCAACAGACACAGTTCTCCACTGATTAAAGTATATGGTGATCAAAAAGCAAACAGAAATGTAATTTGTAGTTTTTTCCTGTTGTTTATGTAGATTTTGGCCTGATCACATTTCGCCGTGATGATGGAGCAGAGCCGGTGTCTTTTTACCAACAGAGACTGATGGAGGTGTATCTGCCCCCAGAGTTTCAGAACTCAAGTCTGGAGCCCACTCAGCCTGGAGACGTGTTCTGGTACGGACCAAAAAACTCACAACAGAGATGGACTTTTACTGTGTTACTGTGCTTCAGATCATAACTGCGGTGTTTTACAGTTACTCCATCATTTTGTTGGAGATTGCAACTCGCAGTGATCCAGTACCTGTAAGTCTTGGTAAAAATAAGAATCTAAGATAAGATAAATATATGAATTAAATATACTGTATATAAACTTTCATTTCAGGCGGAGGAGTCGAACCTGGAGACTTCATGGTGTCTCCCGTTACCTGAACTGATCCGGAGCAAAACAGACAACTCCTGCCCCTGTCCCACCGACTACGTGGAGGTGACCGAGAATCAGCAAAATACATTCTCTGTCTCTCGTTTTCCCAATGTCAGTACATGTATTTTTATGTTTGCTTTTCGTATATTCTGTTCCTGTGCTGTTGCCGTAGCTGATCCGCAGGTGCCGTTCGAATAACCCCGCCCAGAGACCCACGTTTGAACAGATCAAGAAGTTTGTCCATCGGATAAACCCAGTCAAAGGCAGCCCTGTCGACATGATGATGAACCTGGTGAGGAGATTCTTTTTAATAACGTATTTACTAAAGGTGCACAGTGTAACATTTCTGGTGAAGATTCTGCCACCTGCTGGTCTCCATAGTGATGTTCTTGCCTTCCCTAGAAAGTTCCACAGTATGACATTAAACGTATCTTCTTCAGTCCGTTTTATCAGTCAGTTTTTAGTTATTGTTGGTTTGCAATAAAACATCTGTAATTGTATGGAGCTCAACAGTGACATAAGTACATTTTACATTCATTTTTCCTATAGAGTTTTGGAAATATAAATATAAAGATTTCAACATGCTAAATAATATCCATAACGCGGTAGTTTTAAGTTCAAAAATCACATTTAAAACGCAAGATTTGGCAAAATGTTTTAATAACTTGGCGGTTTATAAAGTTCCAGAAACAGATTTTAAGTAATATTATAGGTTTTGTGGTCATTAGTTACCACAGAGCTGATTAGCCCTGAGTTTTCAAACTTTTATTTTTATTTATTCATTTATTTATTTATTTTATTTTTCGAAAAGTCAATGAGAAAAATGAATGAGAAATTTACTTCTGGAAAAGGACGTGGGTAGTCACTGTTGAGCTCCATAAATGAGTTTTCTCTCTACTTGTCCCTATAGAGATGTTTTTATTTTGCTCAGAATGTTCCGCAGTATGGCAGTGAACTTATTTATCTCCATGGAGACAAATAAGTTCCTAGTCAGGTAGCCTATATTGTTCTAATTTGTTATAATTCTGCTTTATGTTGTAGATGGAGAAGTACAGTAAACACCTGGAGGTTTTGGTGGCAGAAAGAACTCAGGATTTGATGCATGAGAAGCAGAAGACTGACCGCCTGCTCTACAGTGAGAATACAGTTTATAATAATAATAATAAAACATGTAACATAAACATGGAAAACAATTATGTACAGTTTCAGGCAAATGATTCCATCCTGAAGGTTGATTTTAAAGAGATCACTGTGTTATCTTTTATACCTTTTGAAAATTGTATATTCACTGAAAACTTTAGACTTTTTTATTGTCATTTATTCTTCATTTTCAGGCACACAGAGCTTGTTTGACATATACAGCAACAACACAACACAACAAACAAACACATTACAATCAACATTACAGTTCACTCAGTGGGGCCAAGAGGATCAGGCTTCTGCCAAAGCGGGCCCTCCTGCACTTGAGCGCCCGGTACCTCCGTCCTGAGGGCAGAGGGGTGAGGTGTTCCTGTAGTGGGTGAGCGGGGTCCTGTTCTATGGAGAGTCCAGTGCGTCCAACGGCCTTGTTGTTAAACTCTGCAAGGTTGGGTGTGGGGAGTCCTGTGATTTTAGCAGCTGAGTGTGTTACCTTTGTGAGTTTAGAGCGGTTTTTAACAGTGAGCAGATTGAAAAAGCAGGTGGAACAATACAACAGGATGGATTGGATGATGGATTGGTACAACAGTAATAACAGATGTGGAGAAACATAGAGTTCTTTGAGTTTTCTGATTACTGACAATCGTTGGTGGCTTCTTTTGTAAATGTCCGTGATATGCTGATCAAATGTAAGTGCATTGTCTATTGTGACCCCGAGATATTTGAAAGTGTCCACCGTCTCTACTGTCCTCGTATTCGTAACCACACCATTAGCAAACACTGTCAAAAATGTTTTAAAACTCGTTTAACAGCACAAATCAACTCACCTGCTGTAGTTCCAGCTAAGTCAGCTCTTTCTGGTAAAATTGCGTTAAAATAAAGCTCAGAGTAAGTCTAACTTCAGTAACAGCGCTTCAGACAGAGCAGTGCCTACAGTTAGCTTCACATCCCCAGGGAATGTTGATGACATGAGCTGCAAAGTATCAACAAAATGTATTCTGTGTGTTTATCTGAAGGCATGCTCCCGAGACAAGTGGCCGATGATCTGCGTCAGGGCATCACCACCCAGGCCCAGAGCTACGCCAGCGCCACGGTTTTCTTCAGGTCAGAAATCTGCTTTTTCAATATTTTAAGAAGGGGAAATTATTGTGAAAATAAAGTAATACTAATTAGTCCCAGTCGTTTGATCATCTCGTTTTCTTGTATCGCAGTGCAGAGGTGGTAGAGTAGCCAAAGATGTTACTAAAGTTAAGGGTAATGTTACTTCAAAATAACATCATCAGTGGTCCAAGAAATTACTCAAGTTAAGGTAAAAAAGTATTTGGGTATCTGGCTTTTCAAACGATCGACACAAAAATGAGATAAATTTAATTATATCTGAAGGAGTGGTGCAAGAAACTCAGATGATTTCATATTGTCACCTAAAGCTTTTGTCGCACAACTTTACTTCAGTACAAACATTACTCAAATAGGATTAAAAGTATGCTGCTAGAAAAATACTGTTAAAAAGTAGGATTTCTTTAAAAGGTTACTCAAGTAAAAGTACCTGAGTAAAAGTAACAGTCCCTCCTCTCTGCTGCAGTGACATAGTGGGCTTCACTCAGCTCTCCAGCAGCAGTACTCCGTATCAGGTGGTGGATCTCCTGAACAAACTCTACACCACCTTCGACGACATCATCGACAACTACGACGTCTACAAAGTGGAGACCATCGGAGACGCATGTGAGAGAACTGCTCGTTTAGACAGACAGTGTAGTAAACAAATTTATTTATTTGAGTTGACCAGATAAGTGTTGCCCTCTGGATAAAGTTCTACACACTGCTCACAGGCTTGCAATATCTATCAAACTGTGGAACATTCCAGGCAAAGCAAAAACATCTCACCTGTCTTATGTTCCTCAGACATGGTGGTGTCTGGAGTGCCCAAAGAGAACGGGATCCTTCATGCCTCAGAGATCTCCAGCATGGCCCTGGACCTGGTGTCAGTGTGTAAGAGCTTCAAGATCCCTCACAAACCCAACATGCAACTGCAGATCAGAGCTGGGATACACTCAGGTACGAATACTGCAAATACTACGGCTGCAAATACTACTATTACTGCAGACACTACTACACTCAAAGCTCTTCTGAATGTGAAAAGTCAGAAGTTAAACCTGTAGACTCCTCTCATGTGCCCTGTGCTCCTCAGGTCCAGTTGTGGCCGGGATCGTCGGGACCAAAATGCCTCGGTACTGTTTGTTTGGAGACACAGTGAACACAGCGTCCCGGATGGAGTCCACCAGTCTGGGTGAGAACTGTATTTAATCTATGGTAATTTATAACAGCGTCCTACTGCCACTCTCCAACACCACATTGAGAAAAGTCTAGATCTTTATGTTCATTATTGTGGATCATTTACAGGTCCTATATTATATTATATTGACTCTTGTGAGTTTTTAGACACTTTAAAATGTTGTAACTTCTTCATAAACACATCTGGAGTTGTGTTTTGTCTCAATGACACATGTTTGAGTAATCCTTTAGTGCAGTCGCTCCCTCCAGAGCCTGTTCCAGGTTCCAGCTCCAGGAGCTGTGAGAAGGACACTTGGCTCAGCTTCAGAGGAGCCGACTCTGGAGGAGTGCTACAAAGTGATCTTTGGAGGAAGGATCCTGGGAATTGAGAAACACCCAGTGTTTGAGAGAAGAACTCAAGCCAAATATGCAGGATTTATGTGTTAAACATGTGTGAATGAACCAAAACACAACTCCAAGTCTGTTTGTGATGAGGAAACGACATTAGAACAGGACAGTAAATTATGTAATATGGGCCCTTTAAAATATAAATGTGACATAATGATTTTAGTCTGACCCCATCTGTGTTTTTGCAGCGTTGAAGATCCAGTGCAGCTCGAGTACGTTCTTTCTGCTGGAGGAGATTGGAGGATACGTGCTGGAGTGCAGAGGGACTCTACAGGTCAAGGTCTGTCCCAGCCACTGTCAGAGCTCTGTACTATATCAGTCTAAATAGTACACAGAAATGTGAATGTGAATTTACCTTTTGGATTTTTCATGACAAAATACAAGGTTATTAATTGGAAAAACTGCTTCTTGCCCCCATCTGGGAGTATGATATCACAGATGCGAGACGTGAGTCTGGTCACCGGTGAATCTCCCAGAGTTCCGATGTGTGTGATTGACAGGTAGATCAGCCAATCAGGGACACACATGGTCCATCCATATCAAAACAAATATGGCTGCTGACGAGGAATAAAGAAAGAAAAAAATATCACAGGGGACTGAAAAACATCAATGAGAATCAATGAGCAAAGCACTAAACTGAGAGAATTGTAATTTTGTTCAAAATGATGCACGACCAATGAGCTCCTTCGTTTTACATGTGTCACATAGATAAACAAATTTGATTGGACGATCATATTTGGCTGGACTTGAGACGTAACAGAAGCGGTGGGGACCAGACTGATGTCCCTCTGTATAAAAATACAGAAATACATCAGGAGTCTGTCCTAGTGGTGACTGAAGGAACTGCGTCTTTTCCGTCCTCAGGGTAAAGGAGACATGGTGACGTACTGGCTCGAGGGGAAGAAGTCAAATTTGGTCAGAAAGGAAGTAAACACTGAAGCCAAGACAACCAAACTGGTCACCATGGATTCTGGAGTGGTTACCACGGATACGGAGGCGGAGATAGAGATGTACCGCTCGTTACCGGGAACGCTCAACCACGACCTCCTCACCATGGAATAAAACTATGACTACTGCTACTACAGCTACTACAGCTACTACTAATACTGCTACTGCTATTGTTGATGCTGTTACTGCTACTACTACTACTACTACTACTACTACTACTACTACTACTACTACTACTACTACTACTACAACTACTACAACTACTACAACTACTACTGCTACTATTACAACAACTACAGCTACAACTACTGCTGCTACTACTACTACTACTACTACTACTACTACTACTACTACTACTACTACTACTACTACTACTACTACTGCTACTACGACAAGCAGATTTAAATTTATTGTTGAAACTACCGTGAAATTTTGTACATTTCTTATTATAAGATAACAGTGTTTTTTAAAATTAAATCGAAATAACTATTCAGTGAAATTAGGTCAGTGAAAAAAATAAATATATTATACATTTAAATGTTTTCTAAATTAAAAACATTATAAGAGACACTCATTTTGGAGATTAGCTGTAAAATATTAGAGAACTTTTTCTATTGAAGTCATTCAAAGTTAAACAAAATAACCAAACACAAAATATTAAATTAAAAAAGTGTAGTTTTAGTTTTAATGGTCTCAAATGAAGTACATCTAATTTGTTACTACACACAATCTCGGCTATTGCTAGTTTTTCCAACCAGTCCTGTAAATACTATTATAGCTTTAGGTGGAAACATGCATTGAAAAATTCTAAAATTGTATGCATATTTTTTTTGTAGAAATTTGACCTTTAAATGCTGTAAAATATTGTGAAAATGTTGATTAAAGGTCCACTGTGTAACTTTTTGGCTGGTGGTCCGTCACCTGGTCATTGCTCTGCCTGGAATGTTCCACAGTATGACATTAACCAGCTCTACCTTTCAATTACAGGTGGTTTTAGAGCTCAAAAACACCTAGAAAAACAAGCATTCTTACATGTAACTTGAAGAGAAAAGTTTGATACCATACTGTGAAACATTCCAGACAAAGCAATAACATCATTTGACGGCCCCTCCACCAGAAAAGCTACACAATGCACCTTTAATCCTCCAGTGTCCTTCAGTCTGTCCCTCGTCTCTGCTCCTTTAATTATTCACAGACTCTCCAGATCCAGGACTCAGCTGCAGGTTCACAGCTAAAGCCGTTCACTTCACTCCACACATCGTCTACAACATGAGTCCAATCTGGGGCCATTTAAACACTTTTTATTTAGCCAAAGTCACAGGTCCAGCGCCAATTGTTATATAAGGAGAAATTTACACCAAGCTTAGGACAAAACTAAAATACAACAAAAGGTATTGAGTATTCAGTTGAAGCGGGTTCAGTATTTGTAGAAAAATGACCAGATATTACTAGCAGATTATGCATTGGCCCATTCGTCTTAATCTTCGTAGTTTTCATGGTGATAATCTCATGTAATACATTTAAAGATGCGCAATGTAACTTTTCTCCTGGAGAGTTTACCACCTTGTCTCCATGGAGATGTTATTACTTTGCATAAAATATTACACAGTGTGGATTTAAACCTGGAGATAAATAGGAGATGCCAACAGGACAAGTTTAAGGTATTTTTGAGCACCAAAGACACTTATGGTTAAAAAAAAAGTTGAAGGTTAATGTCATAATACGGAACATTCCAGTTAAAGCATCTCCATGGAGACACGAAGGCGAACCATCCATGAGTGCACTGTAAAAAGCATAGCTGCCTTGCAAAGAAATAAAATGTCCGATCACCTTTCCTTAGCATGGTCACGGTTGGCACTCTCACCCTCGAGCAAGAAGGTCTCTGGTTCTATTCCCACACTGTTTAGGGCATTTTTATGTGGAGTCCATTTGTCCTCATGTGTGGACGAACCTAAAACAGGAGCAGCTCAGTACTGCAGTGTAAACCCCCGGCTCACGTCCGTAAACAAAGCTTTGAATTGTAAAGTAGGTTTTTAATCACATTTGAGGCAGCAGCATTTGAAGTGTTTGTTAATGAAATGGGTAGCGACCTCACACACCATTTTTCTCCTCGCCTTTGAAAACAGCAAATTTACATTTTAGAGGCTTCGGTCCAGTTACAGAATATTTTAAACCGAGTGCTTTTGTCCACAAGGTAAAAGGGAAAAACGCATTCATTAAGGAACAACAACAGGGGTTTGAGTTATGAAATCGCACTAGTTACACAATTTACGTAGCAGGCGAAGCTATTTATATATATATATTTAATTGTAATTGATATTTTGCATCTGATTTCATCCACATTCTCTGGGGGTGTGATGCCAACTGAGGCACTGCTCTGTCTGAAGCTCTTTTTTCCCCCATATGTATTTATTGATTTTCTCTTAGAATAAAACTATAGCATTAAAATATTTACGCAATATTAACAAAGTACCATCACTGTGTAAAATGAAATGAAAATAAAATTAAGAATAAGTCAATATAAACATAAAAATACCTTTTGAGGACAGATAAAAGCTTGGGACAAAATGGAGGACATGTTTCCCTCAGAATAGTCCAGAAAGGGTTTCCATTTGTATTAAAACACATCAGTCTTCGCATGAAAGCTCTGTTAGACTTTAATCTGAGCTTTGTTTTAATTAAATTAACATAATCTGACCATAAAGAACGCATTTAGCTGGAAATGCGACATATTTGTGCTGTTAAAAGTTTTTTTTCTGTTAAAATTCAAACTCCTAAACAGGACCATGAACGCTCCGGTCGATCACAGACTCGTGAAAATGTGTTTGCGTGAGTTTTCAGACTATTTGTAAAACTTTTTTGTCAGTGTTTGTTAATGTGTGCATTGCGTCACCATGGTAACAGCTGAACATTCCTCTGTAGACATACATTGAGTCCACCCCCAGCATAATGTCTCTCTGCAAAGTATCGATAAGAAAAGGGGGATATGTTGGAAAATGCATGTTTATTCCAATGTTTGTTTTGAAGCGATGCAAAATTAGAATATAGAGTATAACGTCCGCAATTTAAAAAATACATTAATGAAAAATAAGGCTTTTAAAAGAACAGATTAAAAATAAAAGAAAATTTGATTCTATAAATGTGTAGACATGTTTCAGCAGTTCATTTTTGTCTAATTTTATTTTAATATTCAAGTTTTTATTTAATTTAGATGGAAAAATATCATCTATCTAATCTATTTCTATAACAGAATGAAAGACTAAAAACATATGAGCTGTTAATAATATTATATTGTTTTGGTTTGTCACAGTTTGTCCTTGTGCTGTATCTGTCCATAATAAAAAAATAACACATTTAAACTACGTCTTCTTTTGCATTTTATTTACAAAAATATACATTTAAATACATTTCAAAATAATCAAATTATCTTGAGAAAGCTGTAAGAAATACCAAACAAAACATTGCAATTTAAATGAATAAAGTGCAAGTTAAATAAATAAAAAGTAGTAATAAATGTAAACTTTCTTTCAGTCTTGAGTCTTTGAGTCATTTTGTTCAGAGTCCATTTCTTCTCCATTTGGTCCATTTGAAAATATTCTTAAGTATTTGTTCTGAAAGACAAGTGTAAAAAAAGGAAATTACTTTTAACACATCTAACATATATGAGGTCTTTAATATTAAACTGGTGTCAAAATAGGCCTATATATTTTGGGGGATTTTCGAACTCTATTTCAATACTAAGGAATAGACTCGATACTCAATACTGATTCTGATAATAAAAAAGAAACTCCTTATTCAAACAATAGAATGTGATTTTCAACATTAAATCATAGTACTTTCTTTTATATTCCATAACAGCACGACCGTCAGCCCCACCATTACAACCCCTGCTTCTACTACACCAAATACATTAACGTGATTATTATTATTACTTTGCAAAATTGATGCGTTCAGCCTAATCTACTACTAGAAACGTAAAAGTGTAGATACTCTCCTAATTCTGTTGTGAATTGACTGACAACATATAAACAGGACTCAGCAGGTATATGGGAATGACACAATGTTCACTCTTTGGCGCCCTCTGTGGGTGAACTGCAGGGTTACAGCGTGTCTCCATTGTTTCGTGTCGATGTCTTATGTGTCAAATTAAACACGTGAACCGTTATCACAACGCAGCAGAGTTATTGTTTCATTGTTAATTTAATTGTTGTTTATTTCGAACATGCATAGAAAAAACCAAGCAGTAATGAGGATTTGTAATGCTTATATACAAGGACTTATATACGTGTTCGAAAAGGAGTGGGTGGAAGTATAAACTTATGTACAATTCCCTTTTTTTAACATTATTCTTCTGTTAAACATATACATACAATATTATTATTAATATGTATTTACTTAACACCTTCTTTTAATTCCACTGGTAAACTCTCTCTCGTTTCTTTCTTAAAGCTGCGCTGCGTAACTTTTCTAGTAGAGGATGTTAGACTAGAATGCTCCACGGTAGAGATCAAACCTATCTCAAGGGAGACAACTATAGGCTACATTATGGGTCGGATCTGTGGAGTGGCAATCCTATTCACAGAAGGAATGATTGTATTTTTGAGCAACAGAAACACCCGTAATGACTAAACGCTAGATGGATGTGTTTAAAGTCATACCATGGAACATTCAAGGCAAAGCAGTAACATCTCCATGGAGACAAGCAGGTAATGGACCCTGCGCAATATACCTTTAAATTGTGATTCTAATATGATGGTAGTTATTTAGTTGGTGTCTTAGTCGACTAATCGTTTTATTTAGCTTATAGGGAACAAATGAAGTGGTATTGATAGATTAGTTTTGTGTGATTATCAGCTCACCTTCAGGTCTTTGCAGCTCTTTCCTCCAGGAGCCACTGTGCTGCGATTCGACTGGCATAGATCACATAGGCCCAGGACAACACCACGATCCCCAACAAGATCTGCAAACAAAACTATTTAATATGCCGTATATCGCTAAATAACACAGTACAGGTAGCCCAGGTGCAGTCTGTGTGGTCTTATGCTGTATCAGTGCACATAGACTTACCTGCATGTCACGTTACAAACCATGTAATGACATTTTCTCATGTAAAAGCTCCAAATGCAAAAAAAAACTGTTGCACAAATCAGCTCATCTGTTGTAGGTCCAACCAAATCAGCTCTTTCTGGTCGAATTGTGGTAATATAAAATTCAAATTCAAGTCTAATTTGAGTAGGGTGACCAGACGTCCCTATTTACCCAGTTTTGAGCCCTGCGTCCTCTGTCCCGACAGATTTATACAAAACCATTGATTTCTCCCAGTTTTACACAAGAAATGTCCCATGTGTCCCTATTTTTGACCAATCTGATCCCTGCCAACAGTAAAGAGAGGCATAAATTGGCATTTGTTTAGGTAAAATACAGAAAAGCTGCTTAAAAATGTCCAAAACACAAAGAAAATGCGACTATACTGACTCTCATGTTTGTCATGAATGGGCCAACAATTTTCCAAAACCCGGTCACCCTTCGTTTGAGTAACAAGAGCTGCAGACTGAGCAATGCCTACAGTTAGCTTTGCACCCCTAGGGAATCGTGATGATATCAGCTGCAAAGTATCAATAGAATAAATGCGAAAAAGATTTATTTAATGATACACTGTGGAACATTACAGACAAAGCAATAACATCTCCATAGAGACAAGCAGGTAGTTGCTGATCCTCCACCAGAAAAAGCATAAAGCATAGCTAAAGTACATTTTGGAAAGATATATCCAAAGATTTATCCAAAATTTTAAAGTATTTGCCAGATTTGCAGGTCTTTTACGAAGTATCACAACTCTTATGGCACGTTTATTACACAGCTAAGTGCTAAAGCGGCACTAATATGCAGCTTTACGTTAAAAATAAGCTTTCATTTACCACTGAATAGATCTTGTCCAGGTTCCGCCGCCCTACACTCTGCATTCTTCCGTTTTGATCGAACAAAAGTCTGAAAATGCACTTTATTTAAGCTGATTTCTTTATATTTTAGTTTTTCTCGGGGCTATTATGAATTTGCGAGCTGGGAGATATGTTAATGCGCGAAAGAGATCTCACACTGCACTCGCGTTGAAACAAAAAATAATTAGATATTTTTTTATTTTATTGTTATTTTTTTATTTATTTTTGTGTTATAATAAATTTAACTCCAAAACGATTATTATAAGTAAGGATTAACCGAAATGTAAATCGATAATCTGCGTCTCAAAGTGAAACATCCTCACTTCCATTAACGATCCTTGCTCCCAGCGTCCTTTGCGTGAACATTCCAGCGGAAATGTGCAGCGACAGTATCCGATCCAACTCGAGACATTTGTGGATAAATTACACATTTATCACACGGATCGTTGTGTACTAATAAAAATAGCGAAGCCCGCTTCTCAGATCGCCCATCGGCTACTAATTGAGCAAAACAGCCCGCGAACGGAGCACCAAACCCGGATGAGAGCCTTTGGAAGACACGGAGGGAGTCGGCTGCGTCGGATCAGGTAAGCGAGCTAACATGCTAACACTCAAGAATAACTGCATTTTAAAGCATCCGTTTATCATTTAACGCTATATTTAATGCATAACGTGATCCTGGCGACGTACTAAGTTATTAATTCACATGAGTCATAAAAGCTTCGAAACAAAAGACGTTGACAGCCTGAACAAAAATGCTAGTAGCGATTAGCTTCTTAGCATAATTGTTTTTAGTATAGTAACCATACGTTAAAAATAGGTGCTATCTCAAAATGCAAATGGATAAAACGTGATCATCTGATACAGCGTAGAAGGAAACATCTACTTGCCACATGAGAAGGACAAATCATGTTTAAAAGGGCTAGATAAACGTCAAAGTCAAAGGTTTATGTCACTGATAAACGTGTATTGTTTTGCCTTCTTTTTAAAATGGTCATAATTACTGATCTGTGTTTACAGTATATTTATTCATTGTTATGAAAGGGTTCTTCATGTTCAGGTTCTTTTTGTCTCTCCATTTGCTTGTTTCCTCTTAAAGGGCCCCATATTTCTGATTTCTGATTCTGATTTTGATATGACGTTATTTTCTGATCTGTGTTATAATGTTTCTCATCACAAACACACCTGGAGTTGTGTTTTGTTGCATTCACACATGTTTAACACAGAAATCCTAGATATTTAAGCTGTGTGTTGTTTTTTTTTTTTTTGTTCCACCTTGAGATGTCATGTGGTAATACAGGAAGACAACTTCACTAGAATCATTTCAGGTCTGGAATTGCCAATCTCTAATGAACAAAAGGTAAAAGGAGCTGTTAACTTGAAAACTCTTGTTTCATGACATCACAAGGTGGAACAGAGCATTTTGAGCTTTGGAGATGAAGACAGACTAATAATAAAGGATTACTCAAACATGAATGAAACAAAACACAACTCCAGGTCTGTTTTTGAGAAGGTAACAACATTAGAACATGACTTAAAGCTCACAAGAGTCACTTTAGTGTAATATAGGACCTTTTAAATGTTGGTCGCTGTCTGTTATTGACCAATGACTGTTTCACTGTGTGATTTTCTATCTTACTGTCAGTTAAAACAAGTTTGTTAAACCCTGCGATGTGGCTGCTGTTTGTGAATTTGGGCTGTAATAAATTGCTTTGAATTATTTTTGGCCAGTTCTTATGTGGAATGGTCATAGTGACTGGTTTGAATGCTTTGAGCCTTAAATCTCCAGCACAGGCCGATATTTTGTTTTTGTCGATCAGCTGCCTAAACATACAGTTTTATTTTAAAGCATTTAATAAGAAGAGAAAAACTGCACAAAATGTGACTACACAGTTCCCTTATGGATTTGTGGTTGGCTCTACATATCGGTCCAAAAATATCAGCAAAGCTTATCGGCCTTTGGTTGCTTGGGATTCTAGACAGTCAGTATCAGCCATGAAAAAACACGGCTTTTGACCCTAAAGTCAGATTTTTAACAAATATGCACTAAAATGCCAAAATAAGGCCAGGGATAGGTATACACTTATATTTTAGACCCATTTACACAGCTAATCAGTAGAAAAAGTGATTTTGGTGTTTAGTGGCCCTTTAATGTCAAACTGTGGAACATTCCAGGCAGAGCAATGACATATCCATAGAAACAAGCAGGTGATGGACCCTCAACCAAAAAGTTACATCGTGCATCTTTCAATCTGCACATAGTAGCGTAAATTAGTTTCAGTGTTATCGTTTGTCGTGTATTTACTTCAGCAGTATATCACACTTCAAAATGTGTTATCGTGGCAGGCCTATTGTTCATTCCCTTTTCTCAAATGTAGTTTTATCTTTGAAAATTTGTATTTATATGTGTATGTTTTACTGTCCTTTTGTTTCATTGCATGTTGTATGAAATTGCAGCCTGGTGATCTTGAGATTTGATAATTGTGATCTGGACTGTACAGACTCTAAAACATATACAAACAAGAACTTGTATAACAGCGGCGTTATTAAATTGAAATGTAAAAAAAAAAACAAAAAAAAGAAATACATATATACATACACATTTCTAATTTTCATCAATAATACACAATAATAAAAATACACAGTACATATTCTCTATTTAGGAGCCTTCAGTCACCATATTTCAGACTTTATTTGGTTAAAAATGTATTTAACACATAACCGTTTGACTGGTCAGCTAATTGAACTACTAAAATAATCGGCAAAAAAGGAGAAAATTTAATTTGTCAACTGGACATAGTTTATTAGGTTGAATACGTTTCGCAGCTCATCCAAGCTGCTTCCTCAGCTTGGATGAGCTGCGAAACGTATTCAACCTAATAAACTATGTCCAGTTGACAAATTAAATTTTCTCCTTTTTTGCCATGGATTCTACCTGGACGACTGAGGGATTTTACAAAAAAAAAAAAAATACTAAAATAATCATTACTTGCAGCCTTAACTATTATTGTTATTATGAAGTGTCCTGTTACAGCTAAATTATTATTATTTTTTTGTTCTTCCAGGTGATGGCGCCCTCACGTATGAAACTGCGTGTGCGTTGCCCCGGTAACACATCATCACGAAACGCTCAGCCCCAGAGTGAAGAAGATGAAGGACAGAGACAGGAGCGCCACCGAAACCCCTCCACGCGCAGCCGAGGCCGAAGAAAAACCAACAACAGAAACAACAGAAATACTCATAATGCAACTGAAGCTTCAAATAATAATAATAATACCTCCACAACTACTACCACAAGCTCCAACATTCCCTCCACCTCTCCTCTGCCCTCATCCTCCGCTTCGGCCACATCTCGCCAAGTCCTCGCCGCCGAAGACACCTCCCCCGATTCGAAATGCCCCATCTGTCTCGATCGCTTTAATAACTTGGCGTACCTGGACCGCTGCTTGCACCGTTTTTGCTTTATGTGCATCCAGGAGTGGTCTCACAACAAAGCAGAATGCCCCCTCTGCAAACAGCCCTTCACCTCCATTCTCCACTCTGTCCGCGGCGAAAACGACTTCAAGAAATACACTATCAACCGCTCGCCTGAAAATGGCAGCGTGGCGGCGACGGTTGCCATGGTAGCGGCGATGGCGAGCGACCACCGGATGAGGCTGACGTTGCGGAGAAGCAGCTCAAGTCGAAACAGGAGAAATCAGCGAATGGTGCCGGTGTGGGAGTGGCTTGTTGATTCGCCTCCCGATAGTCCGGAGTTTATCCCGATTTCGCCGGCCGTGAACGCCGAAGAAACCCAACCCTTTGATTTGGCGGAACGTGGAATTATTTTTGAAGGGCTAACTGGGCTTGGATCCGCTGGGAATTTACCTCCTTTTGTCGCCAACAATCGGGAAACACGGAAGCTGCTTTTCAGGTTGGCGGCAAGACGGCGTTTGCAGAGAGAAGGAGGACGCATTCGACCATTGCGTGACAGAGAGACGATAGCGCTCCGTCGTGGGCTTTACCGATGTGGAATCCGGGTCAGAGGAATCGCTGGCGGCAACAGAGACCAACCACAAAGGGAGATATCAGTCGAAAGCTTTTGCCATAATCCCTCAAATTTAAACAGACTCCGTCCTTGGATACGACGTGAGCTAGTGGTGCTCTACGGCTCTCACGATTCGCTAATAACAATCGTCCAGAGGATTATATTAGCGCGTATAGCTAGGCACGGACTTGAGGACTTGCCCGTTGTGGAAGACGAACTGCGCCCGTTTTTGTTGGCACGTACGGATCATTTTCTACACGAATTGGTTAGTTTCGCTCGCTCACCGCTCACGATGGAGAACTACGACATTCAAGCAGTTTATGAACCGCCGGACGTAGCTTTTAACGTGGACGCGCTGGACAGTTCGACGGACAGCAGCGCCGTCATCGCCATCTCTGAGGAGGAAGAGGAGAGAGAGAGGGGAGCAGAGCGTGTTGAGCCAGTGCAGGAGAGTCAACCCTGCCTCAGTATGACAGGTATGTGCAGGAGGTAGGAATAGACTGGATACTCAATACTGATTCTGAAAAAAACTCTTTATTTAGACAATAGAATGTGATTTTCAATATTATATCATAGTACTTTTTTATATTTCCATGTGTTTTATATCTGTGTACTCCCTCAGTGGTCCTGTAGGTTCCACAGTGGTCCATGGGCGTATACTAGTCTATTTGCTCTTATACTTGTTTTGATACACCTCAAGATCATTCTAAAGGTTCAGTTCTATCCTGTCAGTGGGACTTCTTTTTTAGTATCGATCCCTGCACAAATGAATTTCTTGTTGCGATACTAGTTTTGGTATCGATTAGTATCTTATATGTGCTACATTTGACAACTGTATTTTGTACATAAAATGCAGTTGTTTCCTTACAGTTCTCAAATCTCTGCCTACTATGTGCATTTTTGTCGCTCTTAAAAGCGCACCATGACAGAAAATCAATTGTCTGGGAGTGTACCAGGCTTTCGGTTTCCCATCATTCTTAGTAACAATGTGCCTGATTAGACGAAAAAAGAGGACCCTAAGAATTAGCAGCAAATGCTATGTAAATTAACAGATTATATGTTACATTTGTCATCTTTTACCAAACAGCGCATGATGTAAAGAGCATTATTCTTAAATTAAAACGAATACATGAATTAAATAATAATGAAATCAGGTACAGGCCCTTTAAAATACATTTTCTATAACATAGCACTGCTTCTGGGAGCCTCTCCCACATTTACAGAGCACCAGATTTATTGAATTCAGATTAAGTTTAAAAATGTGTTCCTGTTTGTAGGGATGAACCGGTACAATACTGGTATCACATAACGGTGCCAATATTGAACATTTTTGATGGATCAGATATCGGTTCCAAGATATTGGTTTATAATATTTTTCTAAGTTGTTATATAGTTACTTTAAATGATAAATAACAATTAAAATACACATGTGGATCACTTTTTTTTAATCATCGTACACTGCCATTTTCAGTCTGCACTGATATCGGTTATCGAAAGTTACTTAAAGTATCAAAATCGGTATTGGAATAGAAAAAGCTGAATCGATGCGGTGTCCTCTCTGTTCTTTTTGTTTCGTTGGTTAATGAAATTATTTGTCATTTCTATTTAACACTAATTTTATTCATGTTTACGTTCCTTTCAGGCTGGGACGATGAAACTCCAGGCCCCTCCTACTCCACGGCAGACTCTTCCTGTTACCTGTCCTCTTTTAGCCCCGCCCTACACGAGCCGACCAGTCAGGATCGAGGAGAGACGCTCCCTCAGACACCTGCGTCGCCGCGACAGCACAGAGAGGAAGAGGGCGAGGAAGAATGCCTGATCGTGGGGTACAAGAAACCCATCGCCGAACGCACGCCTGAGCTAGTCCAACTGTCGTCCGATTCTGACGAGGAGAAGAAGGAAGGAGAGGAAGAGGAGAAGAAGGAGAGTAAAGAGAACGATGGACAGAAAGAAGAGAAGGAAAAAGAGGGCAAAGAACCAACTGAAAAACAGCCAGAGGTGTTTTTTCCCGTGCTCTCTCCTTCACCACAGTGCAGAGAAGGTAGGAACTCACTGGCTTTTAAAGGACCAGTGTTACGCTGTTTTGCGATCTATCGGTTATTATGTTGTTTCCTCATCACAAACACACCTGGAGTTGTGTTTTGTTTCATTTACACATGTTTAACACACACACACACACACACACACACACACACACACCCTACGTATTTATGATGTCATGTGGTAATACAGGAAGTGCTCCACTGTGTTTTTAAAGTCCATACGCCTTCACTAGAATCATTTGGATGATTTCAGCCCTGGAATTGACAATTTCTAATTTCTAAAAGGTAAAAGGGAGCTGTTAACTTGAAATCAGCATTTTCAGCTTTGGAGATGTAGACGGACTAATAATAAAGGGTTATTCAAACATGTGGGAATGAAAGAAAACACAACTCCAGATTTGTTTTTATGATGTAACATTATAACATGAAACCTTCTGTTTTCTTCTAAGACAAATTGTGAAACGCTAAATAGCTTATGTACCTGACATGTTTTGGTGATCCCACTTCTGCCTTCGTCAGTGGTGTCAGCTTTTTACCAAAGAAATACCAAAAAATACCAAATCTTCAGCTAACTCGCTCACTTCTCCTTTCTGCTGTGGTCCCATAGAAATCCTTAAAATCTAAATTACATGACTAGCTGACTAATGCCAGTTTTGGTCGACTGAGGCTAATCACTACAGCCATACTAATTTGAATACATCTTTTGTCTGTGCAGAGATCGTTGAAGATGCACAACCATCAAGGTCTCACTCTGACTGCCCAAACCCCGGACACCGCCTCACCGAAGCCCTCCTCCGCGTGTTGGAAAAAGGCTGCCCCAAGTCCAAGAGAAAAAAACGGGAGAGACGCAGAAATAAGCGACTCCGAAGCAGCAGCGGCACATCGCAAAACCAAAACTCCTCCAATCTCTCCACACCATCTCATCACTCATCTCGCTCGCCGTCTCCCGGATCTAGCTTCGATTCTGATTTCTGCGGATACTCGATTGTCTCTCCTCTCAACTCCTCCTGTCCGTCCACGCCCAAGTCCTCTTCCACTTCCTATTTCGGCTCCTCCCCCTCCGTGACCCCGCCCCCTCGAGAAAAAGTCCAGAGGAATACGGAAGAGGCGGAGGCGGCGGCGGTGGCGGAGAAACCGGGAGGGAAACGGAAATACAAGAGCCGCCATCTCGATAGTCACGTCCAAGATCCAACATGGAGGCCGAGCAGCGGAAAAGGGAGCAGCAGTAAAAGTCGAAGTAAAACCAGAGAGATGGAGAGAATGAGGAAAGAGGAGAGGGAGAAGAGGAGGAGGAGGAGGAGGAGGGAGAGACGGAAGAGAGAGAGGGAAGAGAGGTGAGTTTTTTTTGTTTTTTTTTTGTTTTTTTTGTTTTTTGATCTTCAGGTAACATTAAAGAAGCTCTACCTTACATTTATTCAATTAGAGGTGGTTTTATTGCTCAAAAATACCTAGAAAAACAGGCATTCTGACTGTGAATGGGGTTGCCTCTCCACAGATCTGACCTGTAACTTGGTCTGGTTTCCACCTCCGGAAAATTTCATACTGTATCTTTTAATTGAACCAAAAAAGGTGACTTGCACATCTTTTACATGCTGTACATCCACTTGAACTAGATACCTGTCCACCGTCTAAACTTGCAAATTCAATTTTTAAAGTACAATTGCAAAAACGTAGGTCACAGATTTGACAAATTGACTTTTTGTTGTTGTTTTGTTACGATTGTCTGTAGATGTTCATTGAAAATAACGTCTAGTCTGGATGATATCATGGAGGGATGGAATCATTTATAATATTTTGATTGTATACTCTTATGCAAAGACTGCTGACTTGATCTGTTTTTGCAAATTAACTCTTTATTTCATTTCCACTTATTCTTATTTGTGATGTTAAATCCTGTATTTTATGATGTCTGTGTTTTAGTCGCAGTCGTGAAGAGCGCAGTCCCAGTGTGGAGATCGTTTACGAGGGAACGGTCTGTAGCTCCGCCCCTAAACGCAAACGCCGCCGACCCCGCAACAGTCTGCTCTCCAGGTGAAGGACTATTTAACTGAGCACATGTAAAACATTTTCTTACATGAAAACAGTCTCAGATGTACAGAGAGCTTGTGGCTATCGCTAGTCTATGCAGTATATTTATTTTGCGTAGTACCTGTCAATTAAAGGTGCACTATGTAACTATTCGGTTGAGGGGGCTTGCCACCTGCTGGTCTCCATGGAGATGTTGTTGTCTTGCAAGGAATGCTTTTTGAGTATGGGAATTATTCAAGTACACATTTTTATTGCTTAAATTGCCTTAAAAACCATGCATTCTTAATGTAAGTGAAAGTGTACCTACTATACCGTACGTACACACGATCTACCTGCACAACTGAGGGATTACAGAGATATTTTAGCCAAAAATATTGAGTCAGTTTTAATCTTAATGTGACTTTTTGTTATATATTTTTAATCAGATTCACATTTTCTGCCAACATTAATAACTAAAACTAACTTCTTTGTCTCTTTCCCAGTCCCCCGCTGGTGATCACGTTAGACAGCGACAGTGACCGAGGCCCCCTACTGGACCACAGCAGCAGCGCGTGCAGCTCCCTCTTCGGCTCCCAACAAACCGTCGACTTCTGCCACTTCCCCACCCTCCCGTTGGTCCATTCCTCCAGAGTGGGCGGGACCTTGGAGAGCAGAGACATCGGCGAACTTCCCGTGGATATTTTGGACCATGGATCAGAAAAATCGGATATCGAAAACCGGCAAAATAAATCGGCCGATCTGATTTCTTTGGAGAATAGCAGCGATAGCAACACGGATATCGACGTTGAGAAGGTGGAAACAAGTCACGCGGCAAATTGTGAAGTGGAGGAGGTGAAAAAGGAGCCACAAAAGTTACAAACAGTAGAAGAAAAAGCTATATCTTCAAATAGTCGGACACAATGTCAAGAAAGTAGTGAAATTCCACAAAAATTGAATACAGACGATGCTGATAAAAAACTTGTGGACAGCATTTTAAGTGTTTTGGACGGAATCGCAACAAAATCAGATCTTCCTTCAACTTCCAATCCTGATTTTCGCCAAGACAACCATTTTAAGAACAACTCATTTGATTGCGCGAACATTTTACCGAATAAAATAAAAAATCACAGCGCGGATAGTTTTCAATCGATATTTTACCCAAGCGCGCTGCCCCCGTTTCAACAGCTAACGGAAAACAGACCAAAATTCTCTTCAAATACTTTGTCTTCTATGGAAAAGTCCAATATTGACGCAAACAGGACAGAAATCGCTAACGAAATCCGGACTAGGCATAACTTGGAAACCCACCATGAAATCGCCAATTCTTTGTTGGCGTTAAGAGAACCGAAAAACAGTTTGACAAGTAATAATTCTATTCCAAACTCTGCTTTTTGTGATTCTTTATCTCCCCAAGGTAATCGGATGTCTTCGGAGATTGATGCGAGCAGGTCTACCCCAAACTCCGACTCACTTCTTGCTAATTTAACCGAAAAAACACAGACGGACTTGGTGCATGAGAAAGTGTGCAGTGACTCTAGAGCGAAGTTGGACATTCGAAATTACAATTCAACAAATACAGAAGATGTAAAATGATTTAACAATTACAAAATGTTTTTGCTAATTATTTAAAGGCGCACTGTGTATCTTTTTGGTTTGGGGGGTCTGTCACCTGCTTGTTTCTATGGATACGTCATTGCTCTGCCTGGAATGTTCCACAGTAAAAACAGCTCTACTTTACATTTAGTCAATCACAGGTTGTTTTATAGCTCAAAAATACCTAGAAAAACAGACATTCTGTCTGTGAGCGGGGTCGCCTTTCCACAGATCTGACCTGTAACTTGGTCTGGTTTGGTCTCTATGAAGATAGAAAGGTTTAATGCCATACTGTGAAACATTCCAGACAAAGCAATAACATCTCCATGGAGAAAAGCATGAAAAGTTACACAATGCACCTTTTAAAGCGGAATACAGTAACTTTAGTCTGATTTATAAGCAGTTTATTACTTGTTATAGCGCCCCCTACATTCTACATAATATATATTATAATTGTATATATTTGGCAAAAAGGAACAAATCCATCTCCAGCTTGTTTGGTTAACCTTGGACATTGCAGGAAGTGAGTTGCAAAGAGGTTTGAGCAATGTTACTTTAAAATATTAATGTAGAAATACATGAGAAAGTACTGATTCAAATAATTACTGAAGTAAGAGTAAAAAGTATTTGTTGTACTCATTTTACACCATTTTCTGATTTGTGTTACATACCTGAAGTTGTGTTTTGTTTCATTCACACGTTTAACACACAAACCCTGCATATTTAGGCTGAATTCTTCTCTCAAACTGAAAACACTCTGTTCCACCTTGTGATGTCATGTGGTGATACAGGAAGTGCTCCACTGTGTTTTTAAATTCCATACAACTTCACTAGAATCATCTGGATAATTTCAGCATGACATCACAAAGTGGAATGGTGCATTTTGACCTTTGGAGATGTAGACAGACTCATAATAAAGTCTTACTCAGACGTGTGAATGAAAACACAACTCCAGGTCTGTTTTTGATGAGGAAACAACATTAGAACATGACTTAAAGCCACAAGAATCCATTTTATGTGATATGGAGCCATAACATGTGCAATTAAAGGAACAAAAACTGCAGAATCGAAAATAAGAGCACTGGTACTTCAAAATAAATAATACTCAAATACAAATGAAATGTACGTGATTAAAACTACTCCAAGTCAACTGTGTGTTCCAGAGACGGCCACCAGGGGGAGGCGCAGGATGCTCTATTGCTCTACACGCTGAATACAGAACTGGAGGAAAAGTTACTGAGTTCTGCTTTAATTTTCACATTTTGGTTGGCAATAGACCACAATTTTAGCATTTGGTTTGCTCCTTCTAATTGGAAAAAAACACATTCACTATTTAAATTTTACAAAGAAAGCTTTTACTTCAGTACGTTTTAGAGCTGTTTTTTCTTTTAGTACATATTTTTGTATTTATTTATTTACTTTTATGTATAAAAATATATATATTAATAGGGGAAAATACTAAATATGGGCCCAGGCTTTAAGAACATCAACTGCAGCTTTTATGGTAAATGCCAAAAATGGTTTAAAAAAAAAGAAAAAAAAAAAGGTGCCTGTTCTGTTGTCCCAAGATTGTGGTGTTATTGCCAACCAAAAATTAAAAGTGCACTGTGTAACATTTCTGGTTATTTCTGATATTGCTTTGCCTTGAATGTTCCGCAGTATGGCATTAAACATAATTATCTTGCATTTATTTAAATACTGTTCAAAATGACCTTGAAAAACATGTCTTTTTCCTAGGGATGCACCGATACAGATACTGGTATCGAGTGTTGACGCGCAAATACTGAACAACTGGCTGGATCGGGTATCGGTTCCATGATGGTGGTTAAACCGATATCCTGGTTGAACCTTTATTTATTTGGATGTAATAAGACTATTTACAGGCTGGTACTGTCCTAGAATGCCTCGTATTATTTGAACTTCTATTCATATGAAGATGATTTGAAGGATAAATAACAGTTACAGAACACAATTGGCTTTCTAGTATTAGTTTACAGTGTTCTAAGTGCCATTTTCCATCCCTACACTGGTATCGGTTAATATCGGGTATCTGCAGATAATTAAAGCCAAAATATCAACATCGATATCGGGACAGAATAAGCCGCATTGATGCATTTCTAAGTTTTACTGTGAAAGGGGTCGCCTCTCCACGGATGTGATGTGTAACTTGGCCATGAGATAGCCACTTTCATACTTTCATGTCTCAGTAAAAAAAAAAGAATAAATTTATGCTATACGGTGGAACATTCAAAGCAAAGTAATATCTCCATGGAGACAAGCAGATCCTGAGTTTAAAAAATGACAGTGTAGTTTTTAAAGGAGGCGTACTGTGCTTTTTTTCTCTAGTCTTTTTTTTTTTTTTTTAAATTAAATTAAATTTTCCAAATGTTGATCTTTAATTTTCTGTTCATTGTGATCTGAAATATTGATCTAAAATGGAACCGCTTGAAAAACGTCCATGTAACTTTTTCAAACAAGCACAAGAACGTACAGGGCTGTGGGCGGGGATAGGGGGTAGGTGAAAGCTGAAATTTTCCAAGCACTCAAACCTCAAATGCCACATAATACTGGATTACTCAAACATGCATGAAGAATGAGGAACAGTCAGAGAAATGTGGTTAAAAGCTCTTAAAAGTTGTTTTTGCAGAATATGTCTCATTTAATTTTGATTTGAAAGTTTGCTCAGTTTCTGCTGTAAAAAGTTTTGTACATTTTAGATTAACCTTTTTTATAAATAAACCGAAATATCTGAAAATCTTCCACAATCGAAAGAGAAAACGATGGGTTCACGTGAGACTTCTGTAACGAGAAAATATAAAAAAAAAGTTAAAATAATTCAGATTGTAAAATGACACTGTTGGAAAAGTCAAAATAAAGGAATTGATGAGAAAAAATAATGCCATACCTGGAGTTGTATTTTTGTTTCATTCACATGTAAACTCTGCATGTTTAGTTTAGTTTTCTTTCTTTCTTTTTTAGTTTTGTTTTAACTTTAAATTTTCACTAGAATCATTAGGATAATTTCAGCCCTGGAAGTGCCAATCTCTACTGAACAAAAGGTAAAAGGAGCTGTTAACATGAAAACTTCCACTTCATGACATCACAAGGTGGAACAGAGCATTTTGAGCTTAGAGTTAAAAAGACTTAAAAAGACTTTGAATTTCTATGCAGTGATTCAAAACGGAAATAGTAAGTTTTGTGAAAGAAATGAACTTGCGTTACGTTTTCTGACTCGTTTTTGTTTTTGTTTGTGTTTGGCGCCCTCTTGTGGACACAGGAAGTACAGAATTTGCCAAAAACGTTTACAAATAAATTCAAGAACTAATTATCCAAAAACTGTCTACACTTAAAGGTTAACTATGTACCTTTTCCGGTAGGGATTATGCCACCTGCTTGTTACCATGGAGATGTTATTGGAATTTTGCACAGTATGGCATTAAACTTGTCTATCTTGCATTTAATAAATTACAGATGTTTTTTTTTATTCTTAAAGTGAGCGTGGTCGCTTCGCTCACCTGCTTGTTTCCATGGTGATAAAAGTTTAATGCCATATTGTGGAACATTCCAGGCAAAGCTATTCCAGACATCTCCGTGGAAATTAGAAGCTGGCAGACCCTCCACGAGAAAAGTTACACAGTGCAACTTTAAACACAAGAAAGCAGAATGGAAAATATAACTTCAACGCTATTTTCTGATCTAGTAAAAGTACTTTTCATTTGATTTTAGGGGTGATTTTTACCAGTTTGTGAAAACATCCTGACTAAAGCTTTTAAATTAAAGTTTTGGGTTTCAGCAAACAAAAATAAATACACAAAAATCATAAGAAATTGATTCATATTGACGTTGTTGACCAAAATCTCTATCATTTTTAATCAATATCACTACATTTAACACTTTAACTAATTAACAACACTTCAAACTTCTATCAAATCCTGTGTGAAATACTTTTACTTTTTACTCCAAAACTACATTTTTAAACGGGAACTTTAATACTTTTACTTAAGTAGATTTTGTCGTGCGATAGTTTTACTTTTACTTGACTAACTCTTTGCTTCTGTATTTGTACTTTTACATTCACCACTGCAAATCTGTGGAGCCAGTCTGAAGCGAATAATGAGAACGTTCAACTTTCTTTCTTTCCAAAACAGTGAATTTCCCACAGTTATACAGACCCCTCCCTCCATCTGAAACGATGACATCATTCAGCCACATAACAGAGGAACCCTATATGTTTTAGAGCTTATAGTGTGTTATATGTATATGTTTGATGTATGTATATGTTTGTACTGTAACCCTGCTCTCTCTCTCTCTCCCTCTCTTCCTCTCTCCATCTCTCTCTGTCTCCCTCTCTCTTTCTCTCTCTCCTTCTCCATCTCTCTCTCACGCTCTTTCTTTCTCTCTCTCTCTCCATCCCTTTTCCTCTCTTTTGCTCTCCCTCTCTCTCCCTTTTTCTCTCTCACTCTCTCTCTCTCTTCCTCTCTCCATGTCTCTCTCATCTGTCTTTCTCTCCCTCTCATCTCTCTCTGTCAATCTCTCTCCCTCTCTTTCTTTTTCTCTCTTTCTGTCTCTCTCTCTCTCCTTCTCAATCTCCTTTTTTCTCTCTCTATCTCTCTCTTTGTCTCTTTTTTCTCTCTCTTACTCCTTCTCTTTCTCTCTCCCGCTCTCTCTCCATCTCTCTCTCTCTCTCTCTCCCTCCCTCCCCCTCCCTCCCTCTGTCGCCCTCTCTCTCTTTTCCTCTTTCTCGCTCTCACCCTCTCTCTCCCTTTCTCCCTCTCTCTTTCTCTCCCTCCCAGTCTTTCCCTCCATCTCTCTCCCTCTCTCTCTCTTTCCTGTCTTTTTTCTTCGCTCTCTCACTCCCTCTCTGTCTCTCCCTCTCTCTCTCCCTCCATCGTTCTCCCTGTTATGTATGATCTCACGCAGGCAGCTCTGTGATTGGCTCAGGGGGAGGTGAGAGGCGTCAGAGGCAGATGCTGATTGGACGAGAGCCGACTCCACACGGAGAGGAGAGAGAAGACCATACGGAAAATCATTTGGCACTGTTTTCTACACAACCTGCCAAATATGAGAAAAAAAAAATAAACAAAATCACAAGGGAATCGCATCCAGGCTACTTTCTATAACAAATAATCATCCAGTTTATACGGACAAAACTATTACTTTAAAACATGTTATAAGCATTAATTATTGCTATTAAAAGGGTATTAACGGTTCTATATTACACAAAATGCACTCTTGTGAGCTTTAAACCATGTTCTAATGTTGTTTCCTCCTCAAAAACACACCTGGATTTGTGTTTTGTTTCATTCACACATGTTTGAGTAATCCTTTATTATTAGTCTGTCTCCAAAGCTCAAAATGCTCTGTTCCACCTTATGATGTCATGAAGCTTTAGCTTTCAAGTGAACAGCTCCTTTTACCTTTAGTTCAGTCCAGATTGGCCAATTCCAGGGTCAAAATCATCCAAATGAGTCTAGTGAAGGTCTATGGAGTTTAAAAACACAATGGAGCACTTCCTGTATTACCACATGACATCACAAGGTGCAACTGGGTGTTTTCAGTTTGGAAGCAGAACTAAATATACAGGGTTTGTGTGTTAAACATGTGTGAATGAAACAAAACACAACTCCTGTAGTATTTCCCAGTGTTGCTCATACATACAATTTCTGCTCAGTCTAAGCTTCTAAATTTCAAAATCGCTCTAGTCTAGGTGGAGCTTGGAGTAGACCCGCTGCTCCCTCATATTGCACAGAGCTGGCTGAGGTTTGAGCATCTAGCTGTGGGCCCTTGAACCCTGCAGAGCCGCTCAGGTCAGCACCAGGTAAGACCTACAAGCTGAAACAAAAAGGCTCCGTCTCACTAGAAAAGCCGGGGGGAAGTGTCTGGGGAGTTGGAAGTCAAGAAAAGCTTTCTCTGTGGCTCTTTAGCACAGACTGAGGTGAGATCATGAGGCTGCGTAAAGAGTGCACCGTGTAACTTTCCTAGGGAGACGTCTGCCTTTTGTTTGTTATCGCTTTGCCTGGAATGTTCCACAGTACGGCATTAAACCCTCTATAAATGTATATAAATAAACACAGGCAGTTTTAATTGTTCAAAAATACATAGGAAAACATGCAACTCTCCACAGATCTGACCTGTAACTATAAAGCTTGGCATCAGATAAGTTTAAATCACAATATTGATCTAAAACGACTTCATAAAAGAAAAAAAAAAACGCTCTGATTTCCGCGTTAGAAAACTGAGGTGTCCAGTGGGAGCTGACGTCGCCGTAAACGTCATGACAACAAAGCGCCGAGTGCTGTGGGCCCCTCCTATGGATATCTGCACATCACACTAGAGCAGAGCGTTTTTTTACGCTGCCCAATCCAACGTGTATCACCGATTAAGAAAATAAAACTTGAGAAGGAAGTGCGTATGTCATAGTGGGCGTGTACCAGTGGAGCTGAAAACGTGGGTAGATCTGCAAAACGGCGTGTTGAAAATAAGCGATTTAAAGATGACTCAAATGTGCACGAATCACTCCAAATACAACTCCGAGAAGGAAACAACTATAACATGGATGAAACCTCTGAAAAGTCCGTTTTGCTGAAGAAATCTGCTTTAATGTCAGGCTGTGGAACATTTCAGACAAAGCAATAACATCTGAGGCGGCGGACCCCGATAGAAAAGTTACACCGTGCACCTTTACTAGAAATGTAACTGCAGAAACAAATTTCCGTACTATTTTATAACACAGGAGTTGGCTCGGCGTAGGGAAAACGAAGGCCCATTGTTGACAGTTGTGTTTCTATAAAAAGCCGTTGGTGATAAAAATGGCCACGCTTCCGCTGTCATCCTGAGCCTAAATACTCCCTCTCCTCTCACACATCTCTGCGTGCGCTCAGACCCATCTCCTTCCTTCCTCCCTCCCTCCCTCTCTCTCTCTCTCTCTCTGTCCATCCATCTTTTAATCTCTCCCTCCCTCCTTCCCTCCCTCCTCTCTCCACCGCTGTGCGCCGCCGCTGCCTGTCGCGATCACAACCTCCCCATCTCCGCACATCCTTCCCGGGGCACCATTTTTTATTCCTCCTGCTGCTTCCTTCCTTCCTTCCTTCCTTCCTCGCCTCCTTTCCTCGTTTCCTCGCTTAATTTCCCACACCCCCTCCTCCTCCTCCTCTTCCTCCTCTTCCTCCTCTTCTCTCCTCCCTCCGCGCTCGTGCCAAACCCAGGTGATTATCCCTCGCGCCCCCCTGTTTTATACCCCGCCACCACTTCACTCCTCCCTCCTCCCTTTCGCCTTTTTTTTTTTTTCTTTTTTTTTTTTTTTTTCTCCACTTCTCCTTCTTGCTCCTCTGCGTTTCCTTTCCCGCCAGCCATGATCCGTGGCGGGCTAATTCCCAGACGGTCTCCCCTCCTCCTGTGCCGCGGTAGTCGGTAGGTAAGTCGTATATACCAACCCTAAACAACAAGCGCCTATACGCCTAGCGCCACCATCTTTGTTTATTGCATGTTTTTTTTTTTTTTATTGTTGAGACATTTTTGCGTTCCTCTATCCTCCCCCTCCCTCGTAACTGTGATTTTATGCTTCCTCTGTCCTTCCTCGCTGGAGCCTCGGGGTGAAAGAAAAAGGGAAGCGCGGAGGAAGAGGAGGAGGAGGCGGTAAAAACAGTATGTCGCGTGGGAAAAGCGCGCAGTGCCCCTCGCGCTGGTGACCTTCGCTCGCGCCGGGCCGCTTGACCAGACGGGGTAATTAGTTACGCCTCGAGGGAGCAGCGGTTTAGGAAGCGAGGGAGGGAGGGAGGGGAGGGAAGGAAGGAAGGAGGAGAGGAGGAGAGAGCGAAGGGGCGATCGGCTTGACACAGATTTTGCAGCCACACACGCGCTCGGTCGAGGCAGGGAGCAGACGATCGCGAGATGGAGATGGCGCTGGCACCGTGCGTCGCAGATTTGGCACGCTCAAAGATGCTAATTGCTAAAGGTGTGTCCGCCGGGGTTTGGCTCCGGATCTCACGGTTCACGCCAGAGTTGACCTTTTTGGGGCGATGAAGTGAGATTTGTGGGTAGTTTTTTTCATGGAATTTTGAAAGAATTGTACAGTTTTATCAATTGTACAAGATGAAGGCGCAGTTATTACTAATGCCCTACAGGCCCCGCAACTAACAATGAACCCTGGTATTTGCCATTTTGATCTTTAAAACGAAAATACATGTTTGGTTAATTCGAAATGCATCCATATAATTCCTATTTTCTTTTATATATTTAACCTTTATTTATAGGATTTAGAATAATGATACATTTTCTTTTTTAACAATAGAGATAATTTCAGTTATGCAAAAATAGGATAAGAAAAAGGCAAAAAAAAAAAAACAACAACAATAGAAAATAGGCCCTAAATGTAATAGTTTGACGATAATAATAAGATATACTTAAGATCAGTTGGTAAGAGCGTTTGTCCACTGAACTGAAGGTTGGTGGTTCGAATCCTGCTCTTGACGTAAAAAACAAAACAAAACCCATAATTGGTTGATTGATTGAGGGGTCAGATCCACTGACCCACAGGTTGGCAGATGAATGCTTTCGTGTTCTTGGGCAAGACACTTAACCCACCTCGCCCCCAGTGTCTGCGTACACACACTAGTGAATGGGTGAGTGGTTCCTTGTTGTAAAGCGCTTTGAGTGCCTTGAAGGTGGAAAAGCGCTGTATAAAAATGTGACCGTTTAATAATACAAGTACGTTACTGTATTTTAAAGATATAACAAAGCGATGTCCAAACTTTTTTTCACCAATGGCCACATCTTGAAACTTGCAAATTCAGGGGCCACAGACCAGTGTTCAGTGCAGTGGAACATTCAGACGGTGCATTTGACAGTTTTGACAAAGCTGCTTCACCTGTAATAAAGATGGAAACAGTCATTTTAAGTCTGAATCACAAAGCAACGTGACGTCATTGGGTTATAGTGGCAGAATTACTTAAAGCTGCATTGTGTAACTTTTCTGGTGGAGGCTCCGTCAAATGCTTTTCTCCATGGAGATGTTATTGCTTTGTCTGGAATGTTTCACAGTATGGCATTAAACCTTTCTATCTTCATAGAGACCAAACCAGACCAAGTGACAGGTCAGATCTGCGACAAGGTGACCCCGCTCACAGTCAGAATGCCTGTTTTTCTAAGTATTTTTGAGCTGTAAAACCATCTGTAATTGAATAAATGTAACACAGAGCTGTTTAATGTCATACTGTGGAACATTCTAAGCAAAGTAATGACATATATATAGAAATAAGCAGGTGACGGACCCCCAACCAAAAAGTTACATAATGCAGCTTTAAATTTGCTATAAAAATAATGATCATTTGGGCCAGTTTAGCAGAAGGTTTAAGGGCCAATAAAAATGAGTCTGACGGCCACATTTAGACCCCGGACCGTAGTTTAGACACCCTTTATTACACTGACTGGTGGAGCCAAAGTTATCTTGGGGCTGACCAATCACTCACGCACCATGTTGCAATAGCCAACATCGAAGTGCCTTGCCCAGTGACACAAAAACAGCTCTGTTTGATGGGAACGGACTATAATAAATACAACAAACGTCTGACGGCCAAAAGCCTTACTCACGGCCTTTTAAACCAGCACGGGAAGTCTATGGTCCTCTGACTGTGTTTTATTGATTTCATTTTCTATTTTTCTATTGCTTATTGTAGTATTTTTTGTTTTTTATTGACTTTTTATGCTATATTTTGTGCAGTGTGTTAACTTGTATTGTACCGTACAAACAGAACAAACATCTTGGGTTGGGTTTTGCATTGAATTTTAACTTGCACCTTAAATATTACTCTGAAAAAATACTGTTTTTAGCAAATGTATTACTTTATTGATCTGTTTTATGATTATGTGATGAATTCATTGATTTTTAACTACAGTAGCGTCCTGGTAAACACTAGTGTGTAAAGTCCATTTTCAGTCAAATTCGTTTAAAGTGCATTGCGTAACCTTTCTGTGAACCGGTAGAACCAAAACATCACTATTGCAAAATAAAAATACCCAAACACAGAAACAATGGAAATATCTGTGCCTTTTTTTGCACTCAAATGACAGAGTTTAGAACAATTTTGGAAGTTGGTTGTATTTTAGTCTGTGGCGAGCCCTGGCTAAAAAAAAAAAAAAAAAAATCTCTGTTCTAATGTTGTTTCCTCATCACAAATGCACCTGGAGTTGTTGTGTTTTGTTTCATTCTCACATGTTTAACACACAAACCCTGCATATTTAGGTTGAGGTCTTCTGTCTGTTCCATGTTATGATGTCATGTAGTAATACAGGAAATGCTCCACTGTGTTTTTAAACTCTATACACCTTCACTAGAATCATTTGGATAATTTCAGCCCTGGAATTGGCAGTCTCTACTGAGCAAAAGGTAAAAGGAGCTGTTAACTTGAAAACTATCGCTTTATGACATCTCAAGGTGGAACAGAGCATTTAGAGCTTTGGAGATGTAGACAGACTAATAATAAAGTGTTACTCAAACATGTGTGAATGAAACAAAACACAACTCCAGGTATGTTTTTGTGGAAGTAACAGCATTCTAACATGTAGTATAGGACCTTTACGTGGTGGTACCAGGTCAGCTCTTGTCATGTGGTCCCTGTGTGTTTCAGATTGTAGCTGCCTCCTGCCCCTGTGATGTCGGGGATGAGCAGTGGTGTATGTATGGACAGTGACCTCTCCTCAATGCTGCAGAGAAGCTCCGCCCCCTCACACCATCACCCCAATCACCATGGATACGGGCCGCAGGGACAGGTAAAATCGTAGACTGTATATTTTAATGGACATAGTTAACGCACTAGCCGGCGCGTTCCAAATAGGAAGTTCGCTTGCGGCGTCTTCCGGCTCCTTCTGACCCTGGCTCCCATTGACTTACACTGGGATCTTGTTGACCCTCTCTCTGTAACTGCTGCTGTGAGCCCATGATCCTGTTTGTTTTTTTGTTTTTTTTCGCTATTTTGTCAGTCAAAAAAATCCTATTCATAATATGGAGCCTGGCTCCAAATTTGCTCCCATAGCCTCTGGCATTGCGAGCTTCATTTGAGTGGCGCCAAACGCTATGGGTCACACTTGCTTAGTCCACTTTTTTATACAGTCTATGGGTAAAAGCTTTAATGAATGTGAAGAATGTGTTAGGAGAGTGAGGATAACTTTGGACCACTGTAAAGTGTTTAAAATGAATACAGCGCCCCCTTGTGGTCTGTAACGGCGGACTCTGTAACCTTGTGTCCTGTTCCTCAGATGTCGAGTCTCGCTCCGATGTTGGATTACTCAGAGATGGACCGCTATAGATCGTCCATCGCCAACTTCTACAAAACCAACGTCAACATGAACATGAACAACTTCCCTCAGGCCAAACTCGCCGCACGGCTCGCGGCTGCGCCCATTTTCCCACCTCGATTGGGCGCCATGGCGACAGGCCCCTGGGGTTGTCATGACAACATGAACCCGGCGGCCATGTTCTGGGGCCGACCGAAGCCGAACCATCACCACGGCCACCCGGGTCACATGGCCTCTGCGCATGTGCCCAGTGCGGCCATGCACCAGAACGCTTCAGGAAACAGCAACAGCGAATCAGGACGCGCTGACAAAAACTCACTTCCTGGTTCGCAGACGCATCATCACATGGCGCCGAGCAATGGGAACTTTCTGCCCAATTACAGCGGCGCGGACTGTTTGAACAAACAGGGACACACCCACTCGGATATGATGGGCCTATCAGAGGGCGGGGGCTGTAATGGGGGCGGGGTCATGGGCGGGAGCTTTCTGGGGTCACTTGGAATACCTCCTGGGGTCATTGTCATGGCGATGGGGTCGGCGGCGGGAGGTGGGATTTCTTCGGAAGCAGGAAGTGCTTTTCAGATGACGGGTGGCCAACGCGCGCTAACAGACTGTCAGCAGCACACAAACCCCTCCCCCTGCCCCTCCTCCTCGCCGTCGTCAGGAGCAACGGCAGGCGGCGGGTCTTCTTCAGGTGCGTCGGGGGGTGGGGCTTCGTCAGGTGCGGCAGCAAAGAGGAAGAGGAAGCGGTGCGGCGTGTGCGGTCCCTGTCGGAGGCTCATCAACTGTGGTGTGTGCTCCTCGTGTCGAAACAGGAAGACGGGACATCAGATCTGCAAGTTCAGGAAGTGTGAGGAGCTGAAGAAGAAGCCGGGCTCCGGGGGAGGAACGCTGGAGGTGAGAGCGCCACCGCTGGTCACAATGCACACTACAGTCTGTGCAGCAGCATTCAGTCTTTTTAGAGTACTTTTGTATTCTCTCATCTTTAGCTTGGCTCTGTTGAATTACTCCATATATACAGCTTTATCTGACTTTATTTTTATGACATTACAGACAGCGCCCCCTGCAGTGCTTAGACTCAGACAAACTTTACTGATCCACAGTCGCTCGCAAGAATCATATTCAAAACATGTTTGTACAGATCTGAACTACAGGGTCAGCAGTTTTTATACACAATAAAAATAAGGAGATTTTGTTGTTTGTGAAGGAAATTGTGCTTCTTGCTAATGGCGTTCATTTCTAGTAGAGGGTCCGCCACCTGCTTGTCTCCATGGAAATATTATTGCTTTGTCAAGAATGTTCCACAGTATAGATTAAACCTATCTATCACAAGAGAGACAAGCAGTTTACAGCACTATGCTACATTACAGTTCAGATCTGTGGAGAGGCGCCCCTATTCACTGAAGGAATTACTGTATTTTTGAGCAATAAAAACACCGGTAATGAATAAATGCTAGATGTATATAATTAATTTTATACCATGGAACATTACGGGCAAGCCAGTAGGTGATAACCCTCCAACAGAAAAGTTGCAGAGTGCACCTTTAAATTGTGATTCCATTGTGATTTTTTTTTTTTTTTGGACTGTAAGCGTGTAAGTGTAGAGAGTTGATGTGAGTAAGTGCTTCTGGCTGGCGTGTGTTTGTCTGTTGACCCTGTCGCTGTGAGAGACGGAGCAGAGCTGTGGGAGGCTCAGACAGACGTACTGTGAGGAGCTCAGCCAAAACTCTCCATTCACAAATACAACCCACTCACACACACAGACAGAGCACCAGCGCACGCTATAGTGGGGCGATACTTAAACCAGTATCGAAATTAGATACTCATTTGAGCAGGTATCGATACTAAAAAAGAAGTCACATTCACAGAAGAGATGTGAACCTTTCCTGAATCGCTTTAGATTGATCTTGAGCTGCATCAGAACAAGTATAAGAGCACATAGACTAGTATACGTCCGTAATATTTCTTTTCTATTACCATGTGGCCTTACATCTGTGTAATCGCTCAGTAGTGTTGAGTATCAAGTCTTTTCCTTAGTATCGAAATCAAGTTTGAAATTTTAGTATCATGACAACACTACTGGTAACTAGGGATGTAACGATATCCAAATCTCTCTGCACGATACTTTCACGATATGCATCTCACAGTACTTTATTTTGTGGAAGAAAAGGGTAGGGTCCACTAGTCCGAGGGTCCACTAGTCCGAGGGTCCACTAGTCCGAGGGTCCACTAGTCCGAGTTTTAAAGGTGTTTAAAGGGGATAGATCAAGGTAAGTAGACACTAAAAACAGATTGATACCCTGGTGGACTAAATTCAGATTGTGGATTCATAAACACAGATTCATGGCCACGGAGTCAATGCCAAGAATAACTAGAAGGGCACTCGAAGAGCGCAGGTTCCATGAAAGCCACGTAATGTGACAGGAGTATACTGAGGCCAACAAATCCCTGTTCAAATAAGACCAAGACGTCAAAACAAGTCTTGGTACGTTTCATAACATCTATTACTCTCGAAATATACAGCCAAAAGCTCGGACTAGTGGACCCTCGGACTAGTGGGTAGTACCGGAAGAAAACTGTGAATACGCTACTTTTTCCTCTTAAAATGCCTTGACAAGCTTTTGTTTCTGTCATAATCCAAAGACCTAATTTAAAAGTGCTTAATAACAGCTATTTCTTAATGTAGTCTGCACTGAAACCGAGCAAAGGATCATGGTCAGTGTAGTTCTGTTTATTTTAGCTATTCCTGCACCAAAGCTATTCATTTAAGCAAAGCAACTTGTCATTTCAATATATTGTGATGGCCCATGATATTCTTGTGAGACTTTTTGCGATACGATGTCATGATTTTTCGGTTATTGTTACATTCCTACTAGTAACTAAGCTAAATGATCAGGTTTTTAAAATATGGTACTGAGTATGACACATTCTCAAATCTGACAACCACCAACAGCCCCGAATATTGCGCATACATACCACATGGACATAGTTTTATCTTGTTTTAAATGTAAAAAAACGCTCTGCTCTAGTGTGATGTGCAGCTATCCATAGTTGGGGCCCACAGCATGCGGCGCTTTGTTTTGATGACGTTTACGGCGACGTCAGCTCCTTTTATTAATATTGTGATTTAACATGTGTGAATTATAACAGAATTATCCACGGTGTCATAGATTGTAACTATAGAGCTACTAGGGCTGGTACAAGATCTCATCCCACAAGATCTTGCGAGACAAAATAGCCACAAGATCGTGCGCACAAGAGAAAAATGATCTCATGAGATTTTTTCCCATATGTTTATATATAGATTGGACATAAAGGGGTTACGTGTTGGTGAGTTACATCTCTTACAGTTCTGAAAAGCAGTGCTAGAATGAACTATGAAATTAAATAAATTACAAAATTGTGAGGCCAAAATTGGAAACTAAACCTTGGAATTTCTATATCAGAAATGATGTTAAAATCTCGTCTTGTCTCATTCTTATGTACCCAATCTCGTATCTCGTCTCGTCTTGTGGAGATTTTGTCTCGTCCCATCCCTAATAGCTACTACAACTATGGAGCAGACACAAGAACGAGGTCTTCTTTAGTTTCTCTTTGATTCCCCTGTTCGTGTATTTAAGTTGTACAGGCAACATTCTGTTTTTCTCATTGGCAAAGTGTATGTATTTAAACATGTTGCTTTAAACCTGGAACTGTATGCATCTTGTGTTCATCTTTCACATTAACGCAAAAGTCATACCCGTTGCAATCCCCATTTTGAAAAATCCAAAACTGATTTGCAATGAAATACTTCTAATAATATATTGACCAATACAGTTTTAGATATAAGACTTCAAATGCAAATAATTCTGGAAATGAGTACTGAAATTCAAAGTAGGACTGAGCAAAATATACAAAAATAGTCAGTTTCTTCCTCCAATAGTCTAAACTCTGAAAGAGGATTTGCTGTAGACCTCTCCTTTAAAAACACCCAAGATGATCACTGACAATTCCAAATGACTGGACCTTGATTTGATTAAGACTCGATTAATTGCCCAGCGCTAACTCAAAGCACCGCGCCGTCTATGAATTATGAAACCTATCGTATCTTGTGGCGTGCTCCCTCAGCTGCTGTGAGACCTGAACTTGACTTATCCCTGATCAATAATCCACCGACAGCTGCGTTCGACCTCGGGGAAAAAGTCCATACATCTCCATCGCTAACGGCAACGCCAGCGCCACGGAGACACCAAATTAGCTGCTCTAATCGGGCTAAACGAGGCGTAATTGGACCCGCCGTGGATAAACTGGCACTGACGCCGGGAGAGCAGACAGATCGCAGAGCCGAGCTGGAAGGAGGGAGGGAGAGAGAGTGATTAATTAAAACGAGAAACAAGAGAGGAAAAACAGAGCCCAGTGCACGGAGAGGCAAATGTCTGTACAGGAAGGTCTGCAAGGATTGATTGAGATTAATATGGAGATGTTTTTTAAAGGTTCTGTATTAAAGGTTTAAAGGTGCATTGTGTACATGTTCTGGTGGAGGGTCTGTCAAACGCTTTTCTCCATGGAGATGTTATTGCTTTGTCTCTTCCTGTATTACCGCATGACATCACAAGGTGGAACAGAGTGTTTTCTGTTTGAGAGAAGAACTCAGTCTAAATATGCAGGGTCTGTGTGTTAAACATGTGTGAACCAACCAAAACAACTCCAGGTGTGTTTGTGATGAGGAAACAACATTATAACATCAGAAAATAGGGTATGAAATGTAATGCTACCTGATTGTCTTCACAGAAATGATACTGCTTTGCCTGGAATGTTTCTCAGTATGGCTTTAAACATAAATCTGTATTCTATTACAGTTGTTTTAATGCTCTAAAATATCTTGAAAAACATGCCTTCTTACTATGAGGGGGGGTGATCTCGGGCTTGTAACTTGGCTTGGTGGCATTACCTGCTTTTCCCCATGGAGATAAATGAGTTTAATGCCATATTATGGAACATTCCAGGGGAAACAATAATATCTGCTTGCATGGAGAATAGAAAGCTTCCATAAAGCACTTTTTTTTTTTTTGTTATTTTAAGCTTCAGAGTTTAAAGCTGAACAATCTAACTGAAGTCAAAATTTGTATGAAAGCAATTAGCAAATCTCAATGGCTGCAGTTTTTCATGTACCATCATTTCTTCCACAAACAACAAAATCTCTCATAAAAACTGCAAACCCTGTAGTTTAGATTTGTACAAACATGTTCTGAAATGTGATTCTTGTTCAGATTTCGGTCAGTGCTCCTACCCAGGAGGCATGGGCCAAAAGGGCAGCCACCCAGGGCGGCATTTCGTGGGGGGGCATGAGCACTAGAAAAAAAAAGGAGGGGGTCTCGAGTAAATCAGTGTAGGACCGCCACTGCTCCTACCTTTTCAAGATGGATTCTTGCGATATTTATGAGTTCACTAATTGGTGAGAATCCATCTTGAGATGCTCCTGCTGCACGGTTAATCATCCGGGCGGACCGATCACGTCAGATGTACTTCAGTCTGTTTTAGCGTCAGTTCTACTGGAATATTTATTTAGTTTGTGAAAAACGTGCAGAGGGAAGAGCTGAGTGTGCATTTGTGGACAGGGGAGATGTCTGAGCTTTTTTGGCTTGTTCCGCTGTTGTGATGCTTTGACCAGTCAGATTCAGATATTAGTCATGACGTTCCACATTTTTTGATCTCTTTCAGTAAGAGCCGTTCAAATCCATGATGTGAAGAACTCAGTACAGAGCGACACACATCTCAGTCTGGTGTGAGCCTAGTTACGATTTAAAATGTGAATAGAATCCTATTATTAAAACATAAATCGCAATGTTTGTCAGAAAAATCACAATTCGATATTTTCCCCAAACAGTTCAGCCCCGGTTTAGACACATCCGACTGAAGGCTGCTCTGAAATCATATCATGAAGCGCCAAAAGTCATTTATCAGCCTGTTCTTATTGCGGGCCCTTTAAATCCCCCACACCTGTCCTGTACTGTGAGCCTGAGCTGTGGTTGTGTATTATAGACTAAGGTGTAGCAGACTGGGGTGTTGCAGACTCTTGCCTCAGCTCCGCTCTGTTTGAAGTCGACCTCAAACTCAGAAACAAATGCATTGTTTTTCAGCTCCACCTTTCACTCACTGCACAAAGTGTTCTGTATCTGCAAAGGTTCACTGGTTTTGTCTGGAACAATTTGAAGGTGCACTATGTAACTTTTTGCCAGTGGGGTCCATTACCTGCTTGCTTCTATGAATATGTCATTGCTCTGCCTGAAATGTTCCACAGTATGACATTAAACAGCTCTACCTTACATTTATTAGATTACTGGTGGTTTTACAGCTCAAAAATCCCTAGAAAAACAGGCATATTGACAATTCTCCACAGATCTGACCTGTAACTTGGTCTGGTTTGGTCTCCATGAAGATAGAAAGGTTTAATGTCATACTGTGAAACATTCCAGACAAAGCAATAACATCTCCATGGACAAAGTTACACAATGCACCTTTAAAGTGGCAAAAATGATGAGCTTTCAAACCTGCTATACTAGTTTCCCCCTCATTATTAGCTTACAGTTATTAAATCCCTAAATATAAATATGAAAATGTCCTTTACATCACTAACCTGTTTTCTTGTGTTTGCTCCACAGCGCCCCCCGTCTGTCCCGGCTGGAGAGGCATTCCGATGGTTTTTCTAAGCCCTTAAACTGGACTAAAGATGGGACAAATAAACTGAAAACTGTGCATCAGTGTGGAATAGACTAAGGAAGGAGGAGACAGTTTGGTCACAGTCACAAAATCAATGCCGTTTTTGAGTTTTGAATTATCGTCATAACTATTTTGCAATCACACAATATGGATAAATATATACATGAAGTACATATAATATAACATTTTTGCTTTACAGTGAATAAAAACAAGATGTTTCCATTGTTATTCTAAAGCCACAGTGTGTAACTTTTTAGCCAAAAAAACTGACAAAAATAATTGCATGTTTGGTTTGTTTTGTTTTTTTCATTTTGGGTGTTTTTATCGCACTGAAAAACATGCGTCTTTACTGTAAGCAGCCTTGCATCTCCACAAACCTGACTCTTATTTGGCTTGGAGGAGAGCCTACTTCTGTTTGTTTCCATGGAAATGGAGTTCCTTTGACTATAATGTTCCACAGTATGGCATAAAACAAAACATATTTATTTTTCCCATAGAAAACATATTTATTTCTATGGGAAAAGTATCGTTTTAACTTTTTATTTCCATGGAATCATGCAGGTGATGTTCCACCTACTGTAATCAGCAGTCTTGAAATCATTTTGGTCTTCCGATAATTAATTTGATCAGATTCTTTTTTAAGACCAAGGTTTAGTTTGTTGTCATACCTGACAGTTTCGACTGTTCACTGGTGGTCTTTTTCAGAGTGGTTACGTGATGTTGCGTGATGTTACTTGTCTGGTCAGGTCTTGTCTAGTCAACTTTTTACTCTCCCACAGCTGGGGGAATACTGTCCTGAAGAAGCTGGACTGCGGATGGCGCTGTCGTCCTGCCTCCTTCAGGACAGTATCCCAGGTGTGTGAAAGTAAAAAAGGTCCCTCGTCATGGTTCATAGTCCCCACTGATCGAAAACCAAAACCTGTTTAAATGAGATGAGCAGACACGCCACAGTAACATCACATGACCAGTCTGAGGAAGACTGTGAGGGAGCAGTCGAAACTGTCAGGTATGAAAGCAAACAAAATCATGGTCTGAAAAAACAATCTGATCAAATAAATTATCAGAAGACTAAATAAACCTTGTTGGATTAGCATTTTGGAGACTTTTCTTAAATTCTAAATGATATACTCCTACACTCGACACCAAATACTGTGATAAGTAGTTGTGATGGCAAATTAGCTAAGAGTTGATAGTCACCTTTTTGAATAATAAAATAAGAGGTCTACATTGAACACGAGTGAAAACTAAATTCAAAGCAGCATCTGACCTTGTGCCCAAACTGTCTCCTCCTTGGAACTGTAACACGTCACTGCGAAGGACTACAAAGTGACCTCATCAAAAAAGGGACAAGCTCGGAAGGACTACAACTTCACCACGGTTGGACTACAATTACCATATCACTGTTAGCCGTCTTCTGTCTACCTCCTGGAGAAGCTAAAAGCAACTGAAACGCGATGGTGTTTGAAACGGCCTGCTTCTGAACTACAAAACGCAAGTCTGTGATGGAGACAGTAGAGTAGGTTGTGATCTCAAATTTTAGAATTTTATGTTTAATTTTAATTTCAAATGGAGGGCAGTGGCCTATTGAGACTTTGCAGCTGGGAGTGTGATGCTAACTGTACGCACTGCTCTGTTTGAGGCTTTGTTAGATTTTAATTTGAGCTTTGTTTTAACACAATCTGACCAGAAAGAACTCATTTAGTTGGAACTACAACACATAGGATTATTTGTGCGCTTAAACAAGTCTTTTACATGAAAAATCAGCTAGCTAGCATTAACCAACAGTTTTTCAGTTAGTCACTCCAGATTATTGTGTGAAAAAACATCTCATTTAAATGACTTGACAATTATTGACACCGTAACGAAGCAACAGTGAAATCCTTAATTTTCTGTCTAATATAGAGCACCATTCTTCTGCAGCTTTCTGAATGAAAAGGTTTTTAAAAGTTAATTTTAAAAACTTAATTTTGCTTCTAAAATGGTCACAATATTGTTCGGACGATATGCTGTTTGTAGAAGAAATTCCAAAAGAGAAAATATACAAGTGCTGATTTTTTTTGCCAGAGATTGGACCACAAATTTGCAGTATTAATCTGGCTAAGATTAATACAGAACAATGTCACCACTTTCTGTTTTGATAGTAAAAACTAATTTCACATTAGTTAATTTATACAGTTTTTGTTTCTTGTGTATAGGCCCAGTAAGTACAGAGATATTAACCATAAATCAGGTCAACAAATCTGCATTTTAAAAACAGATTTTACTATAGAATTAAACCTGTCTTTCTGATTCATTATGACTATTGCATTTGAATATCCCAATGGAGCTCAACAGTCCAGCCCACTTCCAAGTCTGCTCCCGTTCTGGAAGTAAATTTTCCATAATTTTTCCTCTAGACTTTGAGAAAAATATTAAGAGTTCAAAGACATCGTGGAGGCTAACCAGCTACGTGCTAGACTGTGTAAAGAAGTGGACTAAGGGAGTGTGACGTCACCCATGGCGTTCGGCTCCAGTCAAATGAAGCTCACGAGGCTGGCAATTATAAATGAATATAATAAGTGAATTTGGAGCCAGTTCCATATTAGGAAAAGGAATTTATTTACAGACAAAATAGCGAAATAAAAACATAAGGATCATGTAAAGTGGGTTAATATGAACATTTTAAGATCAAAATGACGAGGCTCACTGCTGAAATTACAAGGAAAGGGGTGGCAATTTTTCAATGTAAAGTTGACTGGAGCCAGAGTCGATGGAGCTGGAAGCGCCCCCATGCTCACTTCCTATTTGGAACATACGGGTTTAAATAGGGGTTAGCTATGTCCATTTATATATATAATCTATGGTGCTAACTAATATCCGTAACGCTGTTTTAAGTTCAAAAAGCACATTTAAAACAAGATTCTGAAACATGTTTTTAAATTTAGTGGTTTATAAAGTTTCAAAAACAGATTTTGAATAATATTATATTTCTTGTCGTCATTAGTTACTGTTATGCCCGAGCTTTCAAACTTTTAATAGCAATTTTTCAGAAAGTCTATGGGAAAAATCTATGGAAAATTTGCTTCTGGAAGCAGTGAGAAGGCTCCGTATCCCAACATAAGCACTTCTTACCAGATCTCCTACGCACTATTTATGTATTTATTTTTATTTAATTATTTATTCATGTCCAGAGTTCAGAAGCAGGCCGGTGAACAAAACAAAAAATTGGGGTTTAAATTACATTCCTAAAATTCATCTTTCATTAAAAAAATAAATACATTTTATATTTTATTTAATGTTTTTACGACCGTCAGACTGTTGCCATTCCTGAATTTTCTTGGTGGTTTTGAGTTTTGATTTAATAATACCTCGTTTTAATATAATTCATTCAATGGACCAAATGAAGTGTCCCATTCTTAAAACTACCTAAATGTCACGTTACTGAATTCTTATTATTATCATTAAAAAGTGCAGTAAACATCTTTACCACTAAACTGGGTCTGCAGTGGTTTCATTTTAGGTTCTACGGAAGCCCTCGAAGGACATGGGACCTGCAAAGCAAATTTAAAGGTCCTCTATTACTCAGAATGGATTCCTGTGAGCTTTAAGTCACAAACCTGGAGTTGTGTTTTGTTTCATTCATACATAATCCTTTATTATTAGTCTGTCTACATCTCCAAAGCTCAAAATGCTCTGTTCCACCTTGTGATGTCACAAAGAGGTAGTTTTTAATTTAACAGCTAAGGATTTGTGTGTTAAACATGTGTAAATGAAACAAACACAACTCCAGGTGTTTTTGATGAAGAAACAACGTTAGAACATAGGTCAGAAAATAGCATAATATGGGGCCTTTAAGCTGTTGTAATACACATCTTAATAACATGATGCAAAATGAATGTTATTACAAGATTTTATGATGATATTACATGGCTGTGTAATGTTATTGCATCACAGTTAAAACATCAGGTTATAACTATAAAATGATCATTAAATACCAAGATATTATTAAGGATAACGTGCAAATTCTGTATCATGACATTACTTGTATCAAAATGTGAAAAATATGTAGAGGAAAAGAGAAGAGAGGCACAGAGAAAGGAGAGAAAGGCAGAGTGAGAGAGAAGGAGAGGTATGAAAGAGGGACAGAAAGAAAGACAGAAAAGAGGGAGAGAAAGTAAGCAAAGGAAAAGAGAAGGTAGTGAAAGATGAGACAGAGAGAGTGATTGAAAGACGGAGGGACATGGAGAAGAGGACATAGGAAACAGGAGAGAAGAGAAGAGGAGAGGAGTGGAGGATGCTGGGTGTCCTTGGCGACAGAGAGGCCTGTTGCCTGGTAACAGATAACAATGAGCCTCAGACTGAAACATAAAGAAAACACATCAGCATCAGAGAGGGAGGGGGGTGAGGAGAGAGGGAAGAAAAGGAGAGAGAAGTGAGTGAGAGGAGAGAGAGAGAGCAGGAGAGAAGAGAGAGAAAGGAGAAGAAGAAAGGGGGATGGAGAGAAAAGGGGAGGGAGAGAAAAAAAATGATAGAGACGAAAGGAGACAGAGGGAAGAGAGAGGTAGGGGTAAGAGAGGGTAGTAAGAAAGGGAGAAAGAAGATGAAATAAAGGGGCAATGGGCTCTAACATGCTAAAGAGAGAGAGAGGGAGAGAGAGGGAGTGAGCGTTAAAGGGAGGAGAGAGAGAAAAAGGTGATAAAGAAAGGCTGGAATGACATATGCTGGTGAGTGAGTGAGGAGGTGTTATATGCAGCTCTATGTATTGTACAGTTAATACCGTCGCCTTACAGCAGGAGGGTCACTGGTTTGATTCCCAGGTCTGTGCGTGTGTGTGTGCGCGCGCGCGCGTGTGTGTGTGTGTGTGTGTGTGTGTGTGTGTGTGTGTGTGTGTGTGTGTGTGTGTGTGCGTGTGTGTGTGTCCAGTATTTATCACATTGACTGTGATATGTACAAACATCAGGGCCTATATTACTCTATTTTCTGATCTATGTTATAATGTTGTTTATACATTTCTTTTGAGTTTCTCTGAAATGGAAAACACTCCACCCTCCACCTTGTGATGTCATGTGGTGATACAGGAAGTGTTCCACTGTGTTTTAAACACCATACACCTTCACTAGAATCATTTGCATTCGCTCTGGAACGGACAGGAGCTGTTGACATGAAAACTGCCGCTTCATGACATCACAAATTGGAACAGAGCATTTGAACTTTGGCTCACACCAGATGAATGTCACTCTGAAGTGAGTTCTTCACATTAACAGTCTGGAAGGGCTCTCACTGAAAATGATCGGAAAATGTGGAACATCATGGTGTTTATTTGAATCTAATTGGCTAAAGTGTCACAGCGGAACAAGCTGAAAAATCAAGACACAGACGTCTCCCCTGTCCACAAATGCACAAAGTTCTTCCCTCTGCACATTTTTCACAAACTTACTATTCCTGTAGTACTGATGCTAAAACAGACTGAAGTACGTGTGTCTGTGCCGCCATGTTTGTTTTGTTCAGGAGCTTCGCCCAAACCTCAATGCTGCGACATGATTGGTTGCCCGTAACCGTCCAGCGAGCCCATGCCAAGATGGATTCTCGTGAGTTTGTGAACTTGCACATATTGCGAGGCCAAGGTCTTGAAACAAATCAGTATGAGCAGAGGTGACAGGAGCACAGGTGACAGGAGCACAGGTGACAGGAGCAGAGTGGAGAATGAATAATGAATAAACCTAAAGTTCTGGGGTTAAACCTGACAAAACACAAGATCTTCGGAGGAACGCCAGAGAGAACATGAAGTAAGAAGGTGCAACAGCAGAGAAAGGACAGGAGAGGGTCAGATGGACAGAAGATGAGAAAAGAATTCACTTTTAAACAGCTCCTCTCTTCCTCTCTCTCTCTCCTTGTTTGGCCTATCGTCTCTCACTATTGTACATACTCCCTTTTTCTCTATCTCTACCTGTGCCTCCCTCCCTCTCTCTCCCTCTCTCCCTCCCGCTCTCTCTCTCCTTTATCTCTTTCTATCTTTGTGCCCCTCTCTGGAGAGTAGGCAAGAGATTTAACTTTTGCATAGTTCCCCCGTCTCTCTCCTCTCTCCATTCTCTCTGTGTTTCTGCCTGGGCCTCTCTCCCTCCCTCTTTCTGTCGCTCTCGTTCTCTGTCTCTCTCCTCGTTTGGCTTATCTTTTCTCACTCGTTTGGGCTGCTGCCACCCCCCTCTCTCCTCCTCTCCTCTCCCTCTTCTCTCTGCATCCCTCTCTCCCTTTCTCTCCCTCTCTCTCCCTCCCTCCCTCCCGCTCTCTCTCTCTCCGTCACACCGGGAGCTTCTTAACAGCCGTTTAATGTTCGCCTGATGGTGTTAATTATCGCAGTGTCGCGGTCTCGCACCTCCCACGAGACTCATTATCCTGGCAAGAACAGCGTGAGGCGAGACGAGGGACACAGGCGGCGCTCTGGCTCCCTCTGGCGGACAACTCTGTACTGCAAGCTCACAAAAATCACACTGCTACGTATTTGAAGAAAAGAAACATTGCAGAAGATGTTGAAATTGTTCAAATTCCAGTAACAAGGCTGTACATTTATTTATTTATTTATTTATTCTCCTCGATTGTTAAGTTGCATCATATGTTAAAGTTGCACTATGTAACTTTTGGGTTGGGGGCCCGTGACCTGCTTGTTTCTATGGAGATGTCATTGCTCTACCTGGAATGTTCCACAGTATGGCATTAAGATAAGATAAGATAAGATAAGATAAGATAAGATATACCTTTATTAGTCCCACAGTGGGGAAATTCCAGTGTTGCAACGCACAGTTCAAGAACAGCAGGAAAATGGAACATGCAATAAAACAAGATAATAGATAATAGCTAAAAAAAGAATAATTTAGAAATAGACTTAAAGATAGACTCTAATTTTGTTTTGGTGGAGCAAAAATATAAAATACAAAATATAAAATACCAAAAAATACTATTATGTACAATAAAAGTAACAGTGCAGCATATGAACAGAGTAAATCTCAGTAAAGTGACTTCAGTATATTATGTTATTTACAGTAATGACTATGTTTATGTACAGACAGGATAAATATCAGTAAATGACATAAGTGAATTGTACCAGAGGTCTTCAGTATTGCACATAGATAGAGTTGAATGACACATGTTCAGTGTTAACAGTGTTCATTGTACAGTCTAACAGCAGCAGGAAGGAAAGACCTGCGAAACCTCTCCTTTACACAGCGAGGGTGAATCAGTCTGTCACTGAAGCTGCTCTCCAGAGCAGACAGGGCGTCCTGCAGGGGGTGACACTCATGGTCCAGCATAGACATGAGTTTAGCCAGGACCCTCTTGTCCCCCACCTGCTGCACTGAGTCCAGAGGACAGCCCAGGACGGAGCTGGACTTCTTGATGACCTTGTCCAGCTTCTTCCTCTCCCTCTCTGTGATGCTGCTGCTCCAGCAGACCACACCGTACAGGATGGCTGATGCCACCACAGAGTCATAGAAGGTCTTCAGGAGTGGCCCCCTCACTCCAAAAGACCTGAGTCTCCTCAGGAGATAGAGCCGACTCTGGCCCTTCCTGTACAGTGCATCTGTGTTGTGAGTCCAGTCCAGTTTGTTGTTCAGATGAACACCCAGGTACTTGTAAGAGTCCACTCTCTCAATGTCCCTTCCCTGGATGTTCACTGAGGTGACAGTAGAGTGGCGTCTGCGGAAGTCCACCACCATCTCCTTGGTCTTCCCTGCATTGATGATGAGGTGGTTCTGCTGACACCAGTCCACAAAGTCCTGCGCTAGTCCTCTGTACTCCACATCGTCATCATCCTTAATGAAGCCAATGATGGCAGAGTCATCAGAGAACTTCTGCAGGACGCAGCTGTCCGTGTTGTGTCTGAAGTCTGCAGTGTAAAGTGTGAAAAGAAAGGGCGCGAGGACCGTGCCCTGGGGCGCCCCCACACTGCAGGTCAGTAGGTCAGACACGCAGTTCTTGGCTCTCACAAACTGGGGCCGGTTTGTGAGGTAGTCCAGGATCCAGTCTGCCAGGTCACAGTCCACACCGGCGGTCTCCAGTTTGTCCCTCAGGAGCAGTGGCTGGATGGTGTTGAAAGCACTGGAGAAGTCAAAGAAGAGAATCCTCACAGTGCTGCCGGGGTTCTCCAGGTGAGACAGTGAGCGGTGCAGCAGGTAGATGACGGCGTCCTCCACTCCGATGCCAGGCCGGTATGCAAACTGCAGCGGGTCCATCGCTGAGCTCACGGTGGAGCGGAGGTGGCCAAGGACCAGTCTCTCCAGTGTCTTCATCAGGTGCGATGTTAGAGCCACCGGCCTGAAGCTGCTGGGGTCTTTAGCGTGCGGTGTCTTAGGCACTGGTACCACGCAGGAGGTCTTCCAGAGTTGTGGTACCACCCTCAACTTAAGGCTCATGTTGAAGACATGCTCCATAACTCCGCACAGTTCGTCTGCACAGGACTTAAGGAGCCTGGAGCTGATGCCGTCTGGTCCTGCTGCCTTCCTGGGTCTGATCTTCTTGAGCTCCAGTCTCACCTGGGCTGTAGAAAATGACAGTGGCAGGCTGGGGGGATGGGTGAGTCCATGTGTAGTGGTGGGCTGAAGAGCAGAGGCAGAGGTGTGAAGAGGTGCAGGAGTTCCCCATTGTCCAGCTGGGGAGGTGAGAGCTGGCAGCTGGGTGGGGGGAGTGGTGGGTGATTGATCAAATCTCAGGAAGTGAGAATTGAGCTCGTTTACCCACCGCAGATCCCCCTCCGTCTGGGCAGGAGGCGCTTTGAAGCCTGAGATCGTCTTGAGGCTTCTCCACACCCCCTGGATGTTCTTCTGCTGCAGCTGTTGCTCCATCCTTCTCTTTTGGCTGGCTTGGCTCGTCCTGATTTTCCTCCTCAGCTCCTTCTGTGCAGCCTTCAGCTCCTCCTTGGTCCCTGACCTAAAAGCTCTCTTCTTCTCCTTCAGCAGAGCTTTTATGTCAGGGTTAATCCACGGCTTGTTGTTTGAAAAACACCGCACCGTCTGGGAGGGGACGATGTTTTCAAAACAAAAGTTGATGTAGTCCGTGATGCACTCTGTCACTGCATTGATGTCCTCCCCATGTGGGTCACAGAGCTCTGTCCACACTGTGGTGTCAAAACAGTCTCTCAGAGCCTCCTCACTCTCAGCAGTCCACTTCTTCACCACACGGGGCACCACAGGCTGTCTGTGTACAATAGGCTGGTACACAGGCCGCAGATGGACAATGTTGTGGTCCGCTCTACCCAGGGGAGGCAGTGGGGATGAAGAATAAGCCTCCTTGGCGTTGGCAAAAAATAAATCCAGTGTTTTATTGTCTCTTGTGGGGCAGGTAACATACTGGGTGTATGTAGGCAGAACAGGTGCAGGAGATGCATGGCTGAAGTCTCCAGAAATCAGGAAGAGAGCCTGTGGATGCTTTGTTTGTAGTGTGCTAGTACAGGAGTGCAGTGTGTCACATGCTGTCTCAGCATTAGCAGAGGGAGGAACATAGACAGCGATCACTATCACATGTGAGAACTCCCGGGGCAGATAATATCTTACATTTATTCAATCACAGGTGGGTTTACTGCTGAAAAATACATAGAAAAACAGGCTGTGACTGTGAGCGGGGTCGCCTCTTCACAGATATGACCTGTAACTTGGTCTGGTTTGGTCTCCATGGAGATACTGTGAAACATTCCAGACAAAGCAGTAACAGCTCCACCCTCCACCGGAAAAGTTACACAATGCACCTTTAAAGACACATGTTCGAAATAAAAAACAAAACAAACAAACAAACAAACAAACAAACAAACAATAAGAATCTGCATTTGACAAGATTCTTCTGTATTTATCATGTTGGTACAGGTCTAAACTACAACTACAACCAGATTTGTCCATAAAAATACTGTATATTTTGTTCTTTGTAAGGACATTCTAAATAACTCAGAATACGATTTCAGTTCGACTAATTTAACACAGATGGGAGCCGAATATTATTATAAAATGAGTAAATATTGTGTTCTAGGGCTTAGCCACTAATATAACTGTGTTACCATAGAACTATAATACTTTTTTTTTTTTTTTTAATCTTTTTTTTTTTATTTTGATTATAGATTTTTTTCATGACAAAGTACAACGTAACGTCTCTTGCCCCTCCCATCTGGAGTATGACATCATCACGTTCTCGAATCTGAAACCAACAATCCTCTCGTTACGACTGGGCTTCTTTTTTCCGCGTGGTTACGGCTATTTATTGACGCATTTATCTATTTATTTCACATACAGATTTTATATTTGTATCTTGTATTTGTCTTTAAAATGTGACATAGCGTGTGGTGTTAACGTGCGGCGTTGGTGGTATAGTGGTTAGCATAGCTGCCTTCCAAGCAGTTGACCCGGGTTCGATTCCCGGCCAACGCAGAACTTTTCGGGTTTTTTTTTTGTTTTTTTGTTTTTCTTTTTGCTTTTTCTGTTACAATATTTTTTAATTAAATAGAAATGCTTCTTAAATTTGTCATTTTCGATGTTCAAACATATCACAAATGACTTTACTTGAACTATATGTATAAACAAAGCGTATTTAGAGCAATTAAATAACGGATTAAAAAACGTAGAATAAAAAAAAAATAAGAGGTGATACCAGTTTTGATGAGAATGTTCACAGTTTCCACCGTGAATGAATGAAATAATTGTTATTTGCCCTGGAGATGGAGGCCGTAGTGAAGAGAGCCGTGACCGAGAATGAGGCGCAGGAGGCGGGCTGCAAAGTGAAGATTCTCCTGTTGCAACTGCCCCAAACGTGGAGGGGCAGTTACAGTCCATGTTTGTCATTTGCTTCCTTTACTCGCTTTTAATGGACTAAATCGTGTAAACAGTCTGTGAGAATGCTGAAGCAATAAGTCTACCAAAAAGTTCTTCCTGAGTAGAAATTAGAATCTGCACTTTTCTAAATGGCTCGTTCAGTTGCGGTCAAAACTTGAAAACTGCACGTTAACATTTGTTGTGTCCAACCTCGTGAAACCAGGAGGTGGAACTGCAGCTCAATGGATTCCAACCTTCTCTTTTAGTTTGTGGCAGTTTACAGGCTTCTCTGGAGATGTGTTCATCTGTTCTCATTGTGCTGTCTCTGCATGAAGAAAACTCTTAACTGTGTAAAGGTATGTCCACTATGAACCCTCTGCTCCTCTGACCTTCTCCTCTGCTCCTCTGACCCTCCGCTCTATCTGCTCCTCTGACCCTCTCCTCTGCTCCATCTAACCTTCTCCTCTGCTCCTCTGACCTTCTCCTCTGCTCCTCTGACCCTCTGCTCCATCTGCTCCTCTGACCCTCTCCTCTGCTCCATCTAACCTTCTCCTCTGCTCCTCTGACCTTCTCCTCTGCTCCTCTGACCCTCTGCTCCTCTGACCCTCTCCTCTGCTCCATCTAACCTTCTCCTCTGCTCCTCTGACCTTCTTCTCTGCTCCTCTGACCTTCTCCTCTGCTCCTCTGACCCTCTCCTCTGCTCCATCTAACCTTCTCTGCTGCTCCTTTGACCCTCTCCTCTGCTCCATCTACCCTTCTCCTCTGCTCCTCTGCCCTTCTACTCTGCTCCTCTGACCCTCTGCTCCATCTGCTCCTCTGACCTTCTCCTCTGCTCCATCTGACCCTCTGCTCCATCTGCTCCTCTGACCTTCTCCTCTGCTCCATCTGACCCTCTGCTCCATCTGCTCCTATAACCCTCTCCTCTGACCCTCTCCTCTGTTCCTCTGACCTTCTTCTCTGCTCCTCTCCTCTGCTCCATCTGACCCTCTGCTCCATCTACTCCTCTTACCCTCTCCTCTGCTCCTCTGACCCTCTCCTCTGCTCCATCTAACCTTCTCTGCTGCTCCTCTGACCCTCTCCTCTGCTCCATCTAACCTTCTCCTCTGCTCCTCTGCCCTTCTCCTCTGCTCCATCTGCTCCTCTGACCCTCTCCTCTGACCCTCTGCTCCATCTGCTCCTCTGACCCTCTCCTCTGCTCCATCTAACCTTCTTCTCTGCTCCATCTGACCCTCTGCTCCATCTGCTCCTATAACCCTCTCCTCTGACCCTCTCCTCTGTTCCTCTGACCTTCTTCTCTGCTCCTCTCCTCTGCTCCATCTGACCCTCTGCTCCATCTGACCCAATCCTCTGCTCCTCTGACCTTTGCTCCATCTACTCCTCTTACTCTCTCCTCTGCTCCATCTGACCCTCTCCTCTGCATCTTCTGCTCTGCTCTTCTGCTCTTCTATCCATAAATCTCCTCTTTGGTCTTCCTGTTTCCTGACAGCTCTAACCTCAACATCCTTCTTCTTCCTGTCCACCCGTTGTCTGCTCTGTGTTTTATTTTTATTTTAGAAATGCAAGAATAAAATACAGTTAATACGCTGTAGCTAACAGCATCTCTGTAGAGTGGAGAGATGGGCAAAAGTTTAAGTAAAATGTGAAAATGTGCTGTTTAAATCCATTTCGTGTTGCTTCTTGAGTTTTCAGACCATCTTAAAACTTCTTTGTCTGTGTTTGCTAATGTGTGCATTGTGCCACCATGGTAACTGCTGAACAGTACACCAACAGAGATACATGTAGAACCCCCCAGCATGATGAATTTATAAATGAATCTAAGACCCAGGGCTTCGATACTGTGTTCTTTTAACCTGAGCCAAATCTACTCCTCTCTATTGTACTGAGATTGTACAAGTTCTGAACTTTCAAACTCTGGATCAGTTTCTCAAAGCGCTTCTCTCGGGCGCTCGTGTTGACATGACCTACAAACGCTCTACGGAGATCAACAGTGACCGCCCGCTCTGGTCCAGGAAGTACATTTTCCATTCATTTTTTCCATCGAGTTTTCAAAAAAGAGTTCAAAGACATCGCGGAAGTTAACCAGCTACATACGAACTAATATCAATAATGCAGCTGTTTTAAGTAAAAAAAAAAACACATTTAAAAGACAAGATTCTGCAAAATGTTTTTGTAACTTTGCAGTTACAAGTCAGTAGTCATTAGATCTTGTAGTCATTAGTCACCAGTTGACTAATGACATTAGTTTATGGATTACTCTACATCACTCTAGAGCAGATTTTTTTTCCCCCATTTGTATTGGGTGACCAGACGTTCCTATTTACCTGGGACAGTCCCAGTTTTGATACTTGAACTCCTCCACTTGAGGCACTTGAGTGTGAGATTGACAGGTGGATCGGTGCAGCGTCTGCAATGATGTGGTCGCTGTATCGGACCATTGTGGTGAAGAAGGAGCTGAGCCGAAAGGTAAAGCTCTCGATTTACCGTCAATCTACGTTCCTCCCCTCACCTATGGTCATGAGCTTTGGGTAATGACCGAAAGGACAAGATCCTAAATAAGCGGCCAAAATAAGCTTCTTCTGAGTGGCTGGGCGCACTCTTAGAGATAGGGTGAGGAGCTCAGTCACACGGGAGGAGCTCGGAGTAGAGCTGCTGCTCCTCCATGTCAAGAGGAGCCAGCTGAGGTGGCTCGGGCATCCGTTGCGGATGCCTCCTGGACGCCTCCCTCGGGAGGTGTTCTGGGCATGTCCCACCGGGAGGAGGCCCCGGGGAAGACCCAGGACACACTGGAGGGACTATGTCTCTCGGTTGGCCTGGGAACACCTTGGGGTCCCCCCGGAGGAGCTGGAGGAAGTGTCTGGGGTGAAGGAAGTCTGGGAGTCCCTGCTTAGACTGTTGCCTCTTACCAGCCTCGGATAAGTGGAAGAAAATAGATGGATGGAGTCCCAGTTTTGAGCCCCGTGTTCCCTGTCCCAGCAGATTTATACAAAACCACTGATATGTCCCAGTTTTATACAAGAAATGTCCCAGGTGTCCCTATTTTTGACCAATTTAATAGCTGCCAACAGTAAACTTGTTTCAGAAAAATAGATGAAAAGCTGCTTAAAAATGACCAAAACACCAAGAAAACGTGACTATACTGACTCATGTTAGTCATGAATGGGCCGAGTGCAGAACAGTTTTCCTTCATTACGCGTTACTCGTGTCACAGTTTTATTATTACCAACCTCCACAAATCGAGGGTGTTCCAGTTTTTGATTTTGAAAACCTGGTCATCCTGCGTTTGTACCAAAATGACTACACGCCACTGCAGAATCCTACGTGTTTCACCGATTAAGAAAATAAAATTAGAGAACGTGAAAATGATTAAAGTTTGCTTAAACATGCACGAATCCCTCCAAATGAAAAAGAAACAACTGTAACATGGTTAAAAATCTGAAGAGTTCATTTTTTCTTAATAGGTTTGGTTTTAGTTTTAAAGGTGCACTATGTAACTTTTCTCCAGGAGGGTCTGCTACCTATTCGTCTCCATGGTTTTACCTATTCCACAGTATGACATTAAATTTATTTATCTCCATGGAGACCAAAACAGGGATGTTATCAGATAAGTTATTGGTCAAATACCCCTGTGCAGAAAACGAAATTCCCATCGTCCATTGGGTCAAGGAGTATTCATTTTAAAGGTGCACTGTGTAACTTTTCTGGTGGAGGGTCCGTCAAATGCTTTTCTCCATGGAGATGTTATTGCTTTGTCTGGAATATTTCACAGTATGGCATTAAACCTTTCTATCTTCATGGAGACCAAACCAGACCAAGTTTTTCTAGGTATTTTTGAGCTATAAAACTACCTGTAATGAAATAAATGTAAAGTAGAGCTGTTTAATGTCATACTGTGGAACATTAAAGGCAGAGCGGTGACGTCTCCATAGAAACAAGCAGGTGGCAGACCCCGAACCGAAAAGTTACACGTTGCACCTTTTAAGTGAATAACTGAAGTACATTTGACTCATTACAGATCAGTCTTGTGCACAGACAGTTTCCCGCTGTGTCACGCGATCACCTTGACGCCGCGTTCTCACAGCGTCGGCCATGTTGGGTCCGGTTTCACTTCCTGTTTGTCTGATGATGTCATTGGCTGCAGGTCGTACTTTAAAGGTGCGTGTGAAACCTATACTCTTTATGTAAGTTCCACCTGAGAGGCAACAGCTCCACAAAAGCATGACGCTGTGTCCCACTTATGCAAACCTGCCAGGGACATGACACAGCACAACGTTTTTTTTACTGACAAAAAGTTCACGTCATTTTAGAATTTGTTTTTGTGATTTCAAATGGAGAGCCTATAAGGAACTTTGGAACATTCTCTGTTTTTAAAGGTCTTATATTACACAAAATTGATTCTTGTGAGCTTTAAGTCATGTTATAATGTTGTTATCTCCTCAAAAACAGACCTGGAGTTGTGTTTTGTTTCATTCACATGTTTGAGTAATCCTTTATTATTAGTCTGTCTACATCTCCAAAGCTCAAAATGCTCTGTTCCACCTTGTGATGTCATGAAGTGGCAGTTTTCAAGTGAACATCTACATTTTTACTTTAGGTTCAGTAGAGATGGGCAATTCCAGGACTGAAATGCTTTTCAAGTGGAGTTTAAAAACACAGAAGAGCACTTCCTGTATTACAACATGACATCACAAGGTGGAACAGAGTGTTTTCTGTTTGAGAAAAGAACTCAGCCTAAATATGCAGGGTTTGTGTGTTAAATGTGTGTGAATGAAACAAAACACAATTCCAGATAAATATAACCTTGATCAGTGCATGTAGTAGTAGTAGCAGTAGTAGTAGTCATAGTAGCAGTAGTAATAGTAGTAGCAGCAGTAGTAGTAGTAGTCATAGTAACATTAGTAGTAGCGTCATTATTAGTCATAATGAGCCTATAGTTCACTGATGGCTCATTAACAAGGGGCTAGTTTTGGTCTCACTGTACTTGATTTCATTTGCATTTACAATAACACTGATTCTTATGGACATATACTGCTACTACTACTACTACTGCTGCTACTACTACTACTACTACTACTACTACTACTGCTACTACTACAATTACTGCATGCACTAATGTGAAACATAGAGTTAGGTGGTTTTGATTTTAAGCACATTTTTATCATTTTTATCCATTGGGCTTAATTCTGACTAATTCTCTGTTGGTTTGGTCCTGGTCTAGTCCAGGTTTAGTCTTGGTCTATTCCAGGTTTAGTCTTGGTCTAGTCCAGGTTTAGTCTTGGTCTAGTCCAGGTTTAGTCTTGATCTAGTCCAGGTTTAGTCTTGGTCTAGTCCAGGTTTAGTCTTGATCTAGTCCGGGTTTAGTCTTGGTCTAGTCCGGGTTTAGTCTTGGTCTAGTCCAGGTTTAGTCTTTCTCTAGTCCAGGTTTAGGCTAGGTCTAGTCCGGGTTTAGTCTTGGTCTAGTCCAGGTTTAGGCTAGGTCTAGTCTGGGTTTAGTCTTGGTCTAGTCCAGGTTTAGTCTTGGTCTAGTCCAGGTTTAGGCTAGGTCTAGTCTGGGTTTAGTCTTGGTCTAGTCCAGGTTTAGTCTTGATCTAGTCCAGGTTGAGTCTTGGTCTATTCTAGATTTAGTCTTGGTCTAGTCCTAGTTTAGACTTTTAGTGTTAATCTATTCCAGGTTTAGTATTGGTCTAGTCCAGGTTGAGTCTCGGTCTAGTCCAGGTTTAGTCTTGGTCTATTCCAGGTTTAGTCTTGGTCTAGTCCTAGTTTAGGTTTATAGTCTTAATCTAGTCCAGGTTTAGTCTTGATCTAGTCCAGGGTTTGTCTCCAAAAGACCACACAAAGTTCCCAACATTTGCAACAAGACCACTACTACTGCTACTGCTACTACTACTACTACTACTACTACTACTACTGCTACTGCTACTACTACTACCTTTACTGCTATAATTCTATTGAGAGCAGTGGTGGTAAAGTAGCCAAAAATTTTACTCAAGTAAGAGTACTGTTACTTCAAAATAATATTACTCGAGTAGAAGTACTAAGTAGTGGTTCAAGAAATGAAAGTAAAGTTAAAAAATATTTGGAAAAGGTACTACTCAAATAAGAAAAACTTAAAAACTAATTGTCAGCACGTAACGTCTGATTTATAATTTGAAGTGAAGTCATTTGAAGGGTAAAACATGAAATAAATCACAAAATCTGGCAGAAAAATTAGAAGAAAACATTTAAATCTGAAGGAGCTGAAAGAAACACAAACGTTCAAATCGTGTCATATTGTCACGTAAAGCTTTTGTCACTTCAGACGTACTCACAATGGGAAGAAGAAACGCAACTTTTACTCAAGAGTAAAATCATTTGTGGAATATAAAGGTGGTTTCTTGCCTATTTTCAACCTTTAAGTCGTGTTTTAAAATAAATAGTAGAAATGAAAATAGACTAGGTATGCTGTTTTTAATGCACTGGAAAACTGTGAGTGGCTTGCATCTCCACAAACATGGCACTTACAGGTGGAATTTTGGGATGCCAATATAATAATTCCATATAATAATTCCACAGAATTTTACACTACCTATGGAGAGGCTCTATACTCTCTTAATTATCTCTATTAATTGGAAAAAAGTAGTGATTTTATTCAGTATTCACATTTTCTATGCCATTATTGTCAGATGTTATAATAGCCACAATCTTACTGTTGTCTTTTATTTTTCATTTATTTACTGTTTTTGTCTATTTTATTCTTTTTACTCATTGATTTTATTATTATTATTTTATGTATTGTTTCTATTAGTTCCTTTGTAGAGTTGGATGTTTTTTCGTTGCCATGTGAAGCACTTTGGAAACTGTCATGTTTATAAAATATGCTATACAAATAAACTCTGCAAACGCCAATCTCTGCTGAACAAAAGGTAAACGGTGGCTGTTAACTACCACTTCATGACATCACGAGGTGGAACAGAGCATTTGGAGCTTTGGAGATGTAGACAGACTAAAAATAAAGGGTGGGAATGAAACAAAACACAACTCCGGGTGTGTTTTTGAGGAGGTAACAACATTATCACACGGTTTAAAGCGCACAATAGCCAATTTTGTGTAATACAGGAGCTTTAAATGAATAACTTTAGGCCAGTCTATGACCAAATTAGCCTTGGCTGGTCTGTTCCAACATCTTTCATTGCTCGGGCTTGTTCCCAAAAGAGGCACGTCAAAAACAATAGCTCGTGAATGGTTGTTATTGTTACCATTGGTGCCCGGTGTCCGCGCGTATCGGTTTGGCACAGGCGTGAATGGCGCGCGAGGGGGAGGGCGGGACAATCAGGTATCGATGGCGCGCGTGGACAGGTGAACGGACAGGTGGGTGTCCGCGTGCAGGGGGCGTGTACTGGAAGCCTCGTGTCTTATAAAAGTGTAATCCGCTGTTTACACGCAGTCCACGAACGCGCACGGAGCGGTCAACTGTGCGCTAGACTCGACTCTGGGAAAAAAAAGTCAAACACCGAAACACGGATTTTTTACGGTACTACGGAATATTTACAAACGCCGAATCCGACTACACTCCTTCAACAACAGGTAAGTCAAGTGTTATAACAAATAAACAATAGTAAGCACATTTACAACCACTTTTACAACAGAATTAGCTGTTTTTGTTATCCAATCCGGTGTGCACCTTGCACTAACGCTGACTACAAATATGTTTTTTACGTTTAATGGGATACTGAGTTACAAAATTTGTTTAATAAAGTTATATATTTGTCGTAGCAGCGTTTAAACTTAGAAAACGTGTATTTAGTTTAGGATACAAGTTAAAATAGGCTACAAAATGGCTTATAATCTACTTAAACCAAACTTGCTTTTACTTTTACGCAATTTAACTCATCAATTGCATTATTTTTCTTTGATGGATGTAACTTTTTTGGCTTCATTTTGTGCTTGGTCGCTAATAATCTATGTCCCCGTGTGTTTTCCAGTCATGCAGCCGCAGATAGCCCTCTCTGCCCTGGCTCTCCTGCTTCTCTCTCTCGCCTCTCCTCTGGTTCAGGCGCGGGTCAAACTCAACTCCATCCGGACCGTCATCCTCCGGGACAGCCACTTTTTACCCGTGAACCGCAGCATCTGGGAGCCAAGCTTAGACTTCACGGTAAGACCAGATCAATAATACTACAAAGCCATCAGCTACTCTTTTTTTTCAAACTATAACCATTATTAAACCCTCATTAACGTCTATTAAGGAGTTTTTTTGCAACCATTTCTACACTACATCTAATATCTAGACTAGTATTTTGATCTCCATTGATAATGTAATGTTGCCTTATTCTCTGTAGCCTTTTTTATTGACTTTTTTTTGTTAAACCAGCTTTAGTTTTCCTATTTTTGAGTAGTCATATCTCCTGAAATGCCCTTTAGTAGCATGTGTTCACACTTGGTACTTTGGTCTTGGTTTGTGCCCAGTTTAGTTTTGATGTAGACTTGGTTTGGTCCTGTTCTAATCCTGGTTTATCCCTGGTCTAGTCCCTGGTTTAGTCCCAGTTTGGATGTTATATGTGAGCAATGGGTGTCCAGTACAATAGTGCATTATAATAACAATACAATACAATTTGAATATTTCGTTATTTTGCAGATGTACCAGTGCATGAGTGACCTGGAGTGCCGTGAGGGGAGCTACTGTCACTCTTCACCCAAAGGTGCAGCTCACTCTCGGTGCCACAGCTGTCGTCGCCGGAAACGCCGCTGCCATAGAGACGGGATGTGCTGCCCCGGCAACCACTGCAGCAACAGTGAGTACTCTTGAATGTTTAAATATGACTAAAAGTTTTTGTATATAGCATTTAAGATACATTAAATGGTTTCAAATAAATGCCAACAATTATCAATAAAATCAATAAATAATAATTAAAAAAAGGGATTTATCATTGTGTGACAACATTTTTATTTATTTTTAAATTTATTTTAATTTTATTTACATTTTGTTTTATTTTATTTTTCCCAGCATAAAAACTTTATTATTATTGTCAGTCAAACCACCATTTTAAAACAGAAATTATAACATTACAGCTCATGCCAATTCAAATTGAACCAATACAGTTCCATTTTGTGGGCTGTTTACACTTTGTTAACATGCTTTGTTACATTTTTCAGCTTCAGTTTTATAAATCTTGTTTTTATTTCCTTTCAGATATCTGCGTTGCGACTGTGGACAGTTTCGCGTCTCAGAGAATTCCGGACTCAGATGGCATCATGAGTTCACTGGCCTCCAAAAAATCCTGGCGGAGACGAGGAAGAGCGGACATGAAGGGGGTCGCTGGAAAAGGTGAGGGAAAAAATATAAAAATAAAACCTTAAGTGAATACATTTGTAATAATGTCAATGGCAACGTTTATCTCATGAACTGTATTTTTAATCATAAGTGTTATTAGCTATAATTTCATTTTTACTATCCAAAGCTTAGAAATAGACAGTGAACAGCCTGAACTAGGTGACTTTTTCTTTCTTATAGTATTTTTATAACAAATATCCAAAGAGAAGTCCGTCAGTTAGACCAGTTTGTTTTGGTCGGTACCTTCAAAACAACCATTTAAATGACCTGGGACACTAACTGCAAAAGGAAAAAAATGACTCTTGTGATAATTTCAGTTGGCAAAACGTTTAAAATAGGGTTTAATTGTGAATTTTTGTATACTTTATTGCGTTTTTTGACCAAGTTTCACCAAAACACTTTTTTTCCAATGTAAAAATTATGTTTTCCAAATCATCTTGCAACCACCGCGCCAGGAGCTACTGATTTTGACTTTCTTAGTTAGTTATGCAAAATTTATCCAACCAAACCACATCATCTGTATTTTAACTGCCCCATCTCAGTCAAACAATACTAAAATTCAAATTCATTTGTGTACAAAATCAATTACCTCCATTGATAATGTAGCCTTCTTATATTTTTCTCCAGTACAATTTTTGTTGTCTTCGCTAGTCTATTTGAGCTTTTGTAAACCTCTTTTTTCTATTTTGGAATTTTATATTATTGAGCAGGATTTGATGTCAACAGAGAACAGTAATCATATTGTATTTTGCTTAATTGTTTACAAAATTTCTTCTTTTTGACTGCTTCCAGGCCAAGTCGGTGACCCCTGCTTGCGTTCCACCGACTGCTCAGACGGACTTTGCTGCGCTCGCCATTTCTGGACCCGAATTTGTAAACCAGTTTTACAGGAAGGCCAAGTCTGCACCAAACAGAGACGCAAAGGAACCCACGGCCTTGAACTCTTCCAGCGATGTTCCTGCGGCGACGGGCTAACCTGCCGTACGCTAAAAGACGCTAAACCGCCTAAAATGCAACCCGTCGGCTCTCTGTTGGCAGCTGCGGCCGCTAACTCCAAGCAGACGTCGTCGTTTTCTTCTTCTGCAAGGCATTCTTCGCCGCACACGTCGCTATTATCCTCCTCCAAAGCTTCGTCTTCTTCTACAGTGGCTAAAACAAGACTTCATGTTTGTCAAATAGAGTGAATGCTAAAATATGATAAGACTTTAAGAAATACATTTAAGAAGAAAAAACATCTTCCTAAGCATAGACTGTATACATAAATGGACATAGCTCACATACTCGCCGCCGTGTTCCAAACAAAAGGTGAACATGGGCGAGATTTGGCTCCGTCGACTCCGGTTCCAATTCACTTTCTATTGAAAAATGGTGGCCCCTCTCTGTAAATGTTGCAGGCAGACTCGTCATTTTGGACTTAAAATGTTTATATTACATGATCCTGGTGTTTTTATTTGCTGTTTTGTCCATAAATCAAAATATGAGCATTAATAACAGACCAATGACCTGCCTTCTTTCGCCGAAGTTGCTCCCCCCAGCATTGCTAACTGCCCGCTCCCTGCTAAACCAGTGGTGCGGACAGGAGGGGGCGTTATCTTCCAACACCCTCAGTCCTGATTGGCTCTTTGGTTGCTATGATACTCGTGGTTGGAATTCCAAGTTTGGAACTCGGCTCCAAATTTGCCGTTATAACTGCCAGCCTCGATGAGCTTCATTTGACTGGAGCCGAACGTTATTAGTGACATCACGCTCACTCAGTCCACTTCTTTATACAGTCTTTGGCTTTGTGCTTAAAAGGTGCATTGAAGGAAGAAAAATAGAGACGGAAAAAGTGTCAAAAGAAAAAGTGTCAAAAGAAGAAAGAAAAAATCTCTTTTGTATGCTAAGAACTGCTGCACTCGTCTCGTGAAAGTATTTGTATTTTTCTAGTGCGTCTGAATGTTGGTCTAAGATTATTTGTGTGTTTGAAATGAATGAAAAATAAAAGTGTTACAATGAAATGTCTCGGTTCTGAGCATCTTTTTTTGCAGTTATAAATCTGAAAATTTTTTACCTTTTGAAAACACATAGGCCTAATTTCGTTGCAAAATTGGGTTCTGGACAATTTAAAAAAAAAAAAAAGAATAATCTGATGTATCCAATTTAGTAATTTGATGGAACCTAGCTGGACGACTGAGGGATTACAGTTTAGTTTTTTACATCGACTGATTAAGGCCCCTGTATCCTGTATTGGTTAGGGGTAGACCTGTGGATCATATTACATAGAATTTCAATGACAACATTTTCAGTTTAATTTGGAGCATCTGAACAGGTTTCTGTAATATTTTCCCAATCATGAGGCCCACCCTTAGGGCAGCAGGGCTATGTCTGTTTTATTTAATTAACCTGCAGAAATATTTCTTTGGTGATACTGGTTGTAGTGCACTTTGAATGTGATAAGACTATTTCATCACGCTGCATATGAATTTTGAAGGCAGATTACCGCATTTTAAAGGTATATATTATTATTATTATTATTATTATTATTATTACTTTTCTGGTAGAGTCTGCCATCTCCTCTTGCAGATATGTTATTTTTTTTTGCATAGAATGTCCTGCAGTATGGCATTAAATGACTGTATCTAGAAAAATACCAGAAATACTTTGAAAAAAACATGCATTCTTACAGCGAGCTGGGTCTCCACCCCACAGATCTGACCCGTAACTTGGCTCAGACATGTTACCTGCTTCTTTCCATGGAGATAAATATGTTTAATGCCATACTGTGAAATATTCCAAACATCTCCATGGAAACTGCAGAAAAGTTACACATATTGCGCATCTTTAACATGACCTGCGCCAACTTGATTTTGCCTATTCTTTTTTTGTAATTTATTATTTTAACCACTGTTTGTATTTGAAGTGCTAAACTGGGCCCGTTGTAGATTGAAATGGGTATTAGTGTTACATTAGAAAACATTTAGCAGGAAAAGTTTCTTCCTTTTTTCAAACCAAAACAAAGGCCTGAAACTCCAGCCTGTGAATCCTCATGAACCGGATGCTAATTAGCTTCTCGCTACGCTGCTTTCTCAAACAAACTGAAACTCGCTCCACTTCGTCTAGACGATCAGAAACTCGAAGAAAACCAGATCCGTGTCAAGTGGAAATGCCTCAAACCGGTTTGAAATCATCTAAAGTTTCCCACGTACGACGTATTTCCTGATTTTATCTCAGTGAAGCTAAAAAACAAAGACAAGAATATAGGAAGTTGGAGCGGGATTTCAAGATGATTTTAACGTAGTGTTAGCATATGTTAGAAGGACCTGAAGGACCTTTGTTGAGCCTGGGTTCACTAAATAAGTTATTTATTGATGCTTGATGTTTCTAACTTTTCCTGGGGGTGTGATGCTAACTGTAAGCACACGTTTGAGTAACACTTTATTATTAGTCTGTCTACATCTCTAAAGCTCCAAAGCTCAAAATGCTCTGTTCCACCAGTTGGAGAATGATCAGCTGATTCTAGTAAAGGTATATGGAGTTTAAAAAGACAGTGGAGCACTTCCTGTATTACCACATGACATCACAAGGTGGAACAGAGTATTTTCAATTTAAGAGAAGAACTCACTCTAAATCTCCAGGGTTTGTGTTTTCAACATGTGTGAATGAAACAAAACACAACTCCAGGTCTGTTTGTGATGAAGAAACGATATTAGAACAGATCAGAAAACAGCCTAATGTGGGATACTGGACCACAGATTGAGAACCACTAGTGGCACGATGTCTCACAGCAAGAAGGTTCCAGGTTTAATTCCCAGATTATGAAGTCTTTCTATCTGGAGTTTGCATGTTCTCCCTGTGTCCATCAACCCAAACCAAGTCCTGACCAAGACTAGCTCAAGCTCTGGAGCTTGGAGATGTTTTGCCTTGATTATTCCACAGTATGGAAATAAACTTGGCAATCACAAATGATACAGGTCAGATCTATGGAGATGCAAGCCTGCACGTGGCAAGAATTCATGTTTTTAATGTATTTTTTTTAGCTATAAAACACCTGTAATTGAACAAATGCAAGAAATATATGTTTAATGCCCTACTGTGGAACATTCCAGGCAAAGCAATAACATCTCCATGGAGAAAAGCAGGTAGCTGACCCTCCATCAGAAAAGCGGCGCAGTGCACCTTTAATCTTACAATGGTTTACACATTAAAGGTCCACTATGTTGTTTTCTGGCGGAGGGTCTGAAACATTCACGTCTGCATGGAGATGTTGTTGTTTGGTCTGGAATGTTCCGCGGTGTGGCATTAAACTTATTTACCTCCACCGGGCCAAGTGTTTTTACTGTACCCACCCTCTGGCAGTAACCTAAAATAACCACAGCATATTCAAATCGGTTCAGTTCTCCTTCTCTTTTTGTTGCCTTTATAATATTTAACAAATGAAAACCACAACTAAAATAGAAACTTATAAGGTTATAACATATACAGATATTTTTAATTAAAATTTATGCATTTTTGTCATTTTGTCCCATTCCTTTTTGCACTTATTTTCTTAATATGGTTATTTATCAGTTACATTTTCTGCTCTTTGTTTCTTAAAGGTGCATTGTGTAACTTTTCTGGTGGAGAGGCCGTCAAATGCTTTTCTCCATTGAGATGTTATTGCTTTGTCTGGAATGTTTCACAGTCTTCATGAAGATCAAACCAGACTAAGTTACAGGTCAGATCTGTGGAGAGGCGACCCTGCTCATAGTCAGAATACCTGTTTTTCTAGGTATTTTTGAGCTATAAAACCACCTGTAGTTGAATAAATGTAAAGCAGAGGTTTTTGTTGTCATGACGTTTACGGCGATGTCAGCTCCCATTAGACACCACAGTTTTCTAAAGCGAAAGTCAGCGCACTTGTTTCTTTTATTAAATCGTTTTAGATGAATATTGTGATGAGCAGACACAAGCACAATAGGTCTTCTTTAACCCTCCCTTTACAAGTTCAGCACTGCCCCCTAGTGGCTAGAACACAGAGGCATGTTTCAGTGTGGTTGGCTAAATATAGCAGGATAATGAACCTTGTCAGTAATAAGTATAGTGTAGCTATGGCAGTAGATAGTATATTATTATTATTATCTTATTTAATTTTTTGTGAATGTTTTTGGGTTGTAGAATGTGAGAATATATTGTGTTGCTCACCGCTGGCCTCCAGTGGTAAAGTTGAATATTGCATGTGCACACACCCTGTACAGTAAATTTCACATGACAAGTAAAATGATCTACTAATGGAAGTCTTTTTAACTTAAAATACAAACATGCATCTTGTTACATTAAAGACAAAAACAGCTGCTTAAAATAACAAACTAAGTCTTGTGTTGTTTGAATCAAGAAAGAAATACTTATTCCATTGGTAGATCATTTTACTTGTCAAGTCAAATCTACTCAAATCCCGTCTCTTTGCCAGTGTACAGTTCTGTTGTTATAATAATAATAATAATAATAATAATAATAAATAAATCTTTATTTATAAAGCACTTTTAAAAACAAGGTTTATCCAAATCTTTCTAGTGAAGATATATGGAGTTTAAAAACACAGTGGAGCACTTCCTGTATTACCACATGACATCACAAGGTGGAACAGAGTGTTTTTTGCCTGAGAGAAGAACTCATCCTAAATCTACGTGAGTGAATGAAACAAAACACAACTCCGGGCATGTTTGTGATTAGTTAAATGTTCTTAATTTGAGTAATTTAAACTTACCTAGACATTACTTACAATATTAGTGTGTATGGGGAAGTGACGACTTGGAGCCCTGTGACTTGAGATGACTGAATAAAAATGTAGTTTTGTAGGCCACAGTGGTTGAGATGTATTTTCAGTGTGTACGTTTACAGGAACAAAGTGGATCCCTGCCCACTTCTTTATTTGTGACCTCTGTGTGCAACGCATCAGCTCAAAGCTTTGTTTTATAACAGTGTCTGACTTCATTGACAAGTATGAAAAACCATGCAAAAATACAATCTATATTTTGAAATTTAAAGGTGCCTTGGGTCCATCACCTGCTTGTTTCTATGGAGATGTCATTGCTCTGTCTGGAATGTTCCACAGTATGACATTAAACAGCTCTACCTTACATTTATTCAATTACAGGTGGTTTTTCCGCTCAAAAATATCTAGAAAAACAGACATTCTGACTGTAAGCGGGGTCGCCTCTCCACAGATCTGACCTGTAACTTGGCCTAGTTTGATCTCCATGAAGATAGAAAGGTTTAATGCCATACTATTTCGAAAAGTGCTATACAAGTGAAATTGTATTATTATTAGACATTCCAGACAAGGCAGTAACATCTCCATGAAGAAAAGCATTTGACGGACCCTCCAACAGAAAAGTTACACAATGCATCTTTAATACAAAAAAGAGACTCGTGGGCCACATGGATTTGGGATTTGGCTCAGACTCGAGACCAAAGATTTGAGACCTATTTGGTATTTGTTACATTATTTTATTATACTATATTACTAATAAAACTCAAGTAGAAGTACAAAGTAGTGATCCATAAATGCACTTAAGTAATAGTAAAAAAGTAGTAGAGTATTAAAAGAAGATATGATGTCATTTGAAACATAAGCTTCTATTCTTTCTGTTATCTCTAATCCAGACTCATTAATCATTTGTGGACGGATGCTGACTTTTTTACAGCGCTGTAAAGCTCCGGAACAATGGCTGATGGGTAAAAAGCTGGTTACACATTAACTACACAATAAATGTCCACAATGTTAGCACAAAGCCAGGGTCCAGTCACTGCCTCGTCACCTGTGCAGGTAAGACTTCTCCGAATCATCAAGTCTAATCTCATTTAAACCCTTAATGAGAGGCAGTTTATTGCATAGATAAACGAGATAAAATGCTTGGAGATGCAGTTAGATAGGGTTATTTAAAGATTCACTGTGTAACTTTTCAGACTGGTTGTTGCTTGTTTCTATGGAGATGATTAAACGTATTTATTTGGCAGGAACAAATCTAGCATTGTTTCATAGAAAAAGTACCATGAAAACAGGCATTCTTACCGTGAGTAGGGTCGCCTCTCCACAGATCTGACCTGTAACTTGATCTGGTGGCGTCACACTTATATATGAAGATAGATAGGTTTAATGCCATACTGTGGGACATTGTTGGCAAAGCAGAAGCATCTCTAGTGAAACAACCAGGTGGCATACCCATCACCAGAGAAGTTTTTCATGATTTTACCGTGATTGTCATAGAAAAACAACAAAATGACATTAAGAGCATTGTACTGGATAGTTTTGATATAAAGTAAAAAAAAATGCTAGATGTGGAGTGGGCGGAGCTCTGTGGGGCATGCTTCGATTGGTCAGTAATGCTAGTTTAATATGATGTAATTATATATTTTTATTTTTATGGAGAATGGTTTGCTTTGTTTTGCTTTATCCGTTGCTAAATAAATGTCATTGCATTGACCGGAATGTTCCACAGTATGGCATTAAAAGGGTCCATCTTGCATTTATTAAATTGCAGGTGTTTTTACTGCTCAAAAATACCGAGGCAAAAACTGTGAGCGGGGTCGCCTCTCCACAGATCTGAAACTTGGCCTGCGTTAAGTTTAATGTCATAACGTCATGACTTCAGGTGATTGGTTGAGAGAAAAAGGTAGAAGGCTCTGATTGGTTGACAAGAGGCAGGAACAAAGAGGAAATACTTTCTTCTTGATTTAGATTCATCATATTATTGTATTGTTTATTTAATTTTCTATGTTTAATTACAGTTTAATTTTTGTTTTGAAGGAACCGGCTTCTTGGATCCTGATGTCTATCCGAAGTCTCTCCAAACCTCATTGTAGATTCATTAAAGATGTTGTTTCTGAAGGAAATAAAGATAATAGCACGAAAACACTGCCGCTAAATGTCCTGTTGCTAGGTGAACGGCAGAGTGGGCGGAGCTCTGTGGGGAATGCGCTGATTGGTCAGTAATCCTAGTTTATTAAGTTAATATGATGTAATTAGTTTTTACGTTTTGCAGCCTCATTTTTGTTTTTTCATGATCCTTGTGTTTTTATTTCACGATTTTGTCCCTAAATCAAGATATCAACATTAATAACTGACAAATCAGGCGCTTTCTTTCCCCGAGCTAGCATTAGCAACGTGTTTGATTGACAACGTTGCTAACGGGCATCACCTTCAACATCCTCGCTCCGGATTGGCTCTTTGGTTTTGAGCTTGGATTTCCAACGACGTCTCTCTCCCTTAGTCTACTTCTGTTACACATTCTCTGCTCTCCACTAGCAAAGTTTCATAGAACACCTTTAAACACCAGTGTTTTTTTTTTAAATAAAATGTATACTCTGCTATTTTCTAGGTGGCGCTGTTTTCCACACTGGCCCCAGTTTTGGTGGAGTCTCCATTACATCACATCCACAGCGCGTCTGCCGGACTTTCCCACGGTACTTCCGACGAAACGGGGCGGAGTCACACCTGTTGCTACGGGTGATAGACACGCCTCCTGCTAAGCCCCGCCCACAGGAAGTACGTACACTCTGTCCCGAGGGCGTGCACGTGATCGTGATGGTGGTGAGAGCGGATCTGATCGGTGAGGAAACACAAGTGGAGAGGGATGCAGAGGTAAACAAGAAAAAGGCAAAACAAGCTTACATTTGTTTTAATTTTTTAAATTAAAGCCCCACTGTGTAACATTCCTGATGGTAGCCCACAAAGTCATTAGTGAGTTCTGTGTGTGTATATGTATGTATTTTATTTTTGTCCTATTTATTGCCAAAAAGGTTACATTGTGGGGCTTTAACATGCATATTTTGGTAATGCTGGGCTGGATTGATAAGTAATACAGGAGAATGGGAGGGCATCTGACACACCTGCATATCTATTTTTGCATCTTTTCAGAGCCTTTTTGGTCCAGACTGGTTTAAACACTCACTGCTCGTCCTCACTCACGCTGACCAGCTGAAGGAGGCGGGGCTTGAGCCGTCACTCTTCCTCACGCAGGCCGCTGATTGGCTGAGAGCTCTGGCTGATAGAGTGACGGGCGGGGTTTTGTTTGTAGACAGCGGCTCCGATTGGCCGTCGCTCACAGGAGAACCAATCAGAGAGAGAGTTCTGAGTCTGTCTGCGAGAAATCACCATCAGCCGCTCCCTGTGATTGGACTGGACACGGAAGATGACACTTAGCCTTAATAATATAATGTATTTTTATTTATATTTTTGGATTGGACAACTAAATTTTATATGTATTAAAAATGTTCCTGAAGTTGTATTGTATTTTATCAATGGAAAATATTTGCACTTTCTTTGTCTAAATGTTTTTTAATTAAGTAAATTTATTTTATTTTTTTTATCTTGATTTTGTTTTGTTTGTCTCAGATCAGAGGCAGTGCTCAGAGGAACCATAGTTACATACATGTTTCATTTCCTATTCTCCTGCTTTTCTTGAACTTTGCGTTGCAGCACTGGAATTTCTCCACTGTGGGACAAATAAAAGTTTAGTGGCTGAAAAAACATGGTCTAACCCATAGAAGTATAATGAGATCTGGAAGATGAACCAAAGATGGTGTTGTGTTGTTTTCAGTGGCCTGTGCTCATTGGTGCGAAACGTCCACATTACTTCCTGACTAGGCTCTATTTACGCTTACGTCACAAAGCAGGAATACTTTGGAAACATGAGATGAGAACTTCTGGTGAGCTCTGTTCATGGTAGTAAGTCTGACAAAATTGAGGAAAAATTAGAAAATGGCCCAGTTTTCTTCTTCTACATGTCATTGTAGGGTTCCATTATGTTCGGCTAATCCACAGTTACAACCACACCTCAGTTTTCATAATTTCCCCACTGACGCACAACTCCGAGCGCACTGGGTTCATGTGATTAGAAGAGATGAGGGTGCCAAATTCCAGATGATTCCAAACAGCACATACGTATGCAGTCTTCTTTTTACCGCTGATCACATTTACTTCAGGGGGTTTTATCACAGTCGGTAGTCGAGCCCAGTGTCGGTAGCTACACCGGAAGTCGTCATTGCATGTTCCCAAACGTCTTCCTGGTTTGTGACGTAAGCGTGACTAGAGCCTACACTGGCCTAGCGCTGCTTGACAGAAACGTGCACCATGTGATCAGTTTTGACCAATCAGAGCGATGGCAGATACAGCGGAGCTAGCATGGGCTCAGAGCGGGACACAGCTAAATCTTACAAAACTAAATTTTAGGCACTATGACGATTTAAAGATTCTGAAAAGTTCAAGAAAAAGCTGTGGATGCCCTGTCAGCTGAACACAGTTTGACTTCACAAAAAATACATTGTCCTCTTTCTGGACTGTAGTACCTGGAGCAGCCACTAGTCAAATGTTTTATCCAGTTCTTATTCTATAGCCATGGTTCTGCCTCACACAAATCTAATACCCAAGCATTCAGTAAAGAACGTCAATGGAACCTTCCAACGGCGTTATAATGATTTTTAATTCACTGTATTCACTCACTGTGATTTTGTTTACACATTTCCACCTCAAAACCATTCTGATATAAGCTGATGGAGCTATAGTCCTGATGGAGCTGTAGTCCTGAAAGAGCTGTAATTCTGATAGAGCTGTAGTCGTGATGGAGCTGTAGTCCTAATGGAGCTGTAGTTCTGATGGAGCAGATGTTCTTTCTCTATCTGATGGAGCAGTTGATGAGGGTGGGCGCTCTGCACAGGCCTTTCCCTTTGACCTCGAAGCCGCAGCCTTTGTACTGAGCCACGCCCTTTGCGTCCACACACAGGTCCGGCTGAAGATGCTCAAACACACGCTCCTTCGACGGCAGCTCTTTGTCTGCTTCACCTGGAAAAAAGATTAAATTTTTATGGAATTTAAAGGTTCTATATTACACAGAATTAACCACTGTGAGCTTTAAGCTTTGTTAGAACATTTTACCTCACCAAAAACGTGCCTGGAGTTGTGTTTTGTTTCATTTACACATGTTTGTAACCCTTTATTATTAGTCTGTCTACATCTCCAAAGCTCAAAATGCTCTGTTCCACCTGGTGATGTCGTGAAGTGGTACTTTTCAAGTGAACAGCTCTGTAGAGACTGGCAGTTCTAAGGGTGAAATGATCCAAATGATTCTAGTGAAGGTGTATGGAGTTTAAAAACACAGGAGAGCACTTCCTGTATTACCACATGACATCACAAGGTGCAAAAGAGTGTTTTCCGTTTGAGAGAAGAACTCAGCCTAAATATGCAGGGTTTGTGTGTTAAACGTGTGAATGAAACAAAACACAACTCCGGGTCTGTGATGAGGAAACAACATTAGAACATAGATCAGAAAATAGAGAAGTACGGGCCCTTTAATAAAATAAAGGCAGCTTTTAACAGGTTTAAATGTTTTTCAACTTTTTAAATTGGTCGGTGGGATGATACCAGTTGTGACTATTTATCATTTTCACTTTGAATTGAAAAATTGTCGCCCCTCTCTGTAACTGCTGCTGTCAGGCTCCTCATTTTGGTCTTAAAATATTCTTATTAACCCGCTAAATCTACACGATCCTGTTTATGTTTTTATTTCGCTGTTTTGTCTGTACATAAATTCTTATTCTTAACTCCTAGCCTCGATGAGCTTCATTTGACTGGAGCCAAACGCTATGGCGGACGTCACACTCCTCAGTCCACTTCTTTATACAGTCTATGTTTGTACCTGGGAAGTTCAGGAAGGTGATTCTGTCTCCGGGCGTGGACCCTGGGGGCGGAGTCAGCAGCTCGATGCAGTCTTTTGATTGGCTGCAGCAGATGAGACGCCCCTTTGAGACCACGCCCCTCAGTTTGTAGGCTTTGACGTTACATATCAACACGACCATGGCACCGGGCAGCTAAGATAAAAAAAAAATAAAAATTTACAGGACATGTTTTATAATTACGTAAACAAAAATGATTCACCTGTTCTTACCTGGTCGAGTTGTACATTCGTCCCCAGTTTGCTGACCACAGTCCTGGGGGCGGGCTCTCCTACATCCACTTCCTGTATGCTGAGCGAATGGGCGTGGCTCTGGGCGCTAAGGACACGCCCCACTCTGAGGTCCAACCTTGACACGTCCAGACGAGGCTCCACCCCCAACAGGAGTTCACTTCCTGTTCCCGATCGGACTGCGACGACAAAAACACGTCAGGGCTAACGTTTTCACCAAGTTGTCAAATGCTTTTCGCCATGAAGCTGTTACTGCTTTGTCTGGAATGTTTCACAGTATGGCATTAAACCTTTCTATCTTCATGGAGACCAAACCAAACCAAGTTACAGGTCAGATCTGTGGAGAGGCGACCCCGCTCAGAGTGAGAATGCCTGTTTTTATAGGTATTTTTGAGCAGTAAAACCACCTGCAATTGAATAACTATAAGGTAGAGCTGTTTAATGTTATACTGCGGAACATTTCAGGCAGAGCAATGACATATTCATAGAAACAAGCAGGTGACGGACCCCCAACCACCACAGTGCACCTTTAAAATCAACTTTTTTAGAATGTTTTAACGACGTTCGCTTATTGTTAACTTACTCAGAGTTGTATTTTGATTGATTTATGCATGTTTGACCAACCCCGTACTGTCCTGCATTTGAGGCTTGAGTGGTCAAAAAAAAAATCCAGTTTGCACCTGCCCCCTATCTCCGCCCACTGCTCTGTAACCTACTAGCGATTATTCAAAAGATTCAGACTCCAGGTCATACCTATAGAGTTCAATAATGTTGCAAGGCCATTTTTCACAAATAAAAAATGAAAAAGTGGATAAATAAATGACGCGGGGACAATCCATTTTGGAGTTTTGAACAGGAAGTTATGGACCTTTTTCTATTCCTAGGCGGTTTTAGATCAATATTGCAGTTTTACAGTTAACAACATGTAATTATCTATATTTACAATATTTCATACTCCAAATTATATGTCCATTTTATGTCCTCTTTAATGTACAAGTCTGGAGTCTTGTTTTTTGAGCAAATTATAAGTAGATTGTCTGTTTCATGTCATAACTGAAGAAAAATAGGATTAATTAAAATTCTCATCAGTGGTTCTCAAACTTTTTACGCCAAATACCAGAAAATATTTGACCATCTATGAGATATTTTTAACATACAGTATTTTGTCTGTTTCTCACCTCTCCTGTCTCCTTTCTTCTTGCGCTGTCCGTCTCTTCGAGTTTGATTGACAGATGAAGCGGCAGGTTCATTGGCGGGGGAGTCTGAAGAGGAGGCGGGGCTTGTCTGCTGAGGGGGCGGGGCTGGAGAGAACAACGCTTTGGCTAGAAAGAAAAAAAAAAAAACAGAAAACAACAGAAATTTCAGATATACGCAGAAAGATGGTTGATGGATGAATGAGGTTAAAAAAACAGCTAAATGAACACAGAGCAAAAACAGAAAATAAATAAATAAATAAATAAATAAATAATGAGTACTATAACTTCAAATAATAATGAGTAGTGATAAAGTAATTTAATATATTTTAGGAACTATTTTAATTTAGTTTAATTCAATATTTACTCAAATAATCTCTATTATCATTTACGATGGGTTTGAAACGTATTGTTGTTTGGACAATGAGAAAAGATTTCATTTAGTTGTTCGGCAAAAAAAAAAAAAAAAAAAAAATGAAACTGAGAAGACGTTACAAATGAAATACTGGTTTGGACGTGTTATTTATGATTGATTTCCCAGAGTTCCTGTGAGCGTTCTGACCCAGTCTTCTCCTCTGCTTGTCTTGTAGCTGGACTCTCAGATCCTCGATGTCTTTTTTCAGTTTGGCGTTTTCCACCAACAGTTTCTTCTGCTCCCGCACTGACGACTGCAGCACTGAAAACACCAGGCACATGTGGTTAGGTCTCGGGTTCAATTCCCTTTGTGGGTGGAGTTTGCATTTTCTCCGCATCCCTCTAAACATTAGACTTTATTGATTCATAAGGAAAATGATTTGGACACAGATAACAAAGATCAAAAATATAAATGGTAATAATAAATTCTATATCAGTAGTAAAATAGTAAGAGTTTGATTTGTTTTAATAACGCGGGACAATTTGCTGGTCCATTGTTATCTCTATCACTACAGACAGAACGCCTTTACAATGAAATCAAAACAAAATGACAATAAAACTATAGTACATTTGATACTGTGAAACAAAACAAACATAAAAATGCAGTTTATTCTCACAGGCTTTCTCTCTGGAGAGCAGGGCCTGAGTCTTGATGTAGTCCATGATCTGAGCTCCATCCTCTGGGTCCAGCTTCATCAGCGCAGCCGCAAAACTGGACAGAACAAGATGATTTTACAGCTAAATGTAATTGACATAAAACGCCACAGCCAGCAGGGGGAGCAACCGAGGGAGTGTGTTGCCTAAATTATATGAGACAAAACAAATTCATTAAAAATTGTGCTAATCTCAAGCCTTGTTGTAAAAATAGTACTAGAGCAGTAGTAGTTTAAGCCAGTTTACTTTATTTGTACTCATGGGTACATCTACTACTAGTAAGAGTAAGCTAATACTAGTAGTAGGTAGTAGTTAAAGTAGTAGTAGTGGTAGTTATAGCAGTGCCAGCAGGATGGTGTAATAGCTTCGGCAGAAGGAGCAGTAGTAGTAGAAGTAGCAGAAGTAGCAGAAGTAGCAGTAATAGCAGAAGTAACAGTAGTAGCAGTAGTAGTAGCAGTAGTATCAGCAGTATTAGAAGTAGCAGTAGTAGCAGAAGTAGCATAAGTAGCAGTAGTAGCAGTAGTAACAGTAGTAGCAGTAGTAGCAGTAGTAGTAGTAGTAGCAGAAGTACCAGAAGTAGCAGTAGTAGTAGCAGTAGTAGCAGTAGTAGTAGCAGTAGTAGCAGCAGTAGTAGCAGCAGTAGTCATGGGAGTAGACAGGGTGGGACAAAGGGGTCTGTTGTCCCAGGTCCTAGGGTCTTAAGGGTCCAGAATAGGACCCTCGTACTATTCATTTGTGTACTACAACTACAAATAGCAGTAGTTGTAGTAGTAGTCTGGCAGTTGTAGCAGTCACATGTGGTAGCAGTAATAGTAGTAATAGCAGTATTCATAATAGCAGTAGTCTGGCAGTTGTAGCAGTCACATGTAGTACCAGTAATAGTAGTAATAGCAGTAATCGCAGTAACAGTAGTCATAATAGCAGTAGTAGTAGTCTGGCAGTTGTAGCAGTCACATGTAGTACCAGTAGTAGTGGATGTACTGTATGTGAAACAGCTGTTGGTCTGAGCTCAGCTGTGGATCTAAAAATAAAACATCCTGAAATACAACACGAAAAACTCAGAGGGGGAAGGATTATGGACAAAACACAATACACGTACCACAATACTGATCAACGGTCTTATAGTACGCAAAATTAACTCTTGCGTTCTTTTAGCCATGTTAGAATGTTGTTTCCTCATCAGAAACAGACCTGGAGTTGTGTTTTGTTCCATTCCGTCAGTAGTTTTCAAGATCCTTTTACCTTTAGTTCAGTAGAGATTATCCAAATGATTCTAGTGAAGGTGTGTGTTAAACATGTGTGAATAAAACAAAACACAACTCCAGGTGTGTTTGTGATGAGGAAACATTAGAACATAGATGAGAAAATAGTGTAATATGGGCCCTTTAAAAGCATATTAGCTAAGATAATGAGTACAGAATATATATTGTGGTTAACTTTGGTACTTTTGACCAAAATGACGTGATCTTATAGGTATGAATCTGCAACATGAGTAAAAGTGGAGGTATGTTATTTCTAAATTCACTTTCGAGTCAAAAATCACCCCTCCTTCAGAGGACTATCACATTATAATCAGTGTTGGAGTGTTGTATCATGTTTTTGTGGGTTTTTGTGGGTGACGTAGGCTTGTGGGTGGAGCCTTGTACAGAATCTTACAGCTAAACGTAAGGAGGGTTTGAATAGGGCCCGGGAGAGTCTCTAAATGACTCAAACATGCATGGACGACATCGAAAAACATGTTTTAGACGAGGGAACAACGTTATAACATGGTAGAACACTCCAAACAGTCAGTTTTGCATAATAGTCCCTCTTTAAGTAACTGGAAAGGTAGTAAGATCTGCAAAAACAGTTTTATAAGATTCACAAATATTACTAAAGCAATTACTAGATCTGCTGTGTAGACTGTGACCTTCCAGCCAGAGTCATGTTTTTTATTGGACCAAACAGCAGTGTAAGAATTGACACCCGTTACGACAAATGGCCCAAAATAAACAAAGGATTCTCAGCCAGTTGGAAACACAACACTATAAATAAAGACGGAATTTAGCTTAAAGGGCCCGTATTACACTATTTTCTGATCTATGTTCTAATGTTGTTTCCTCGTCACAAACAGACCTGGAGTTGTGTTTTGTGTTTTGTGTCATGCGGTAAAACTCCAAAAAAATTCCATACACTTTCACTAGAATAATGTGAATACTTTCAGCCCTGGAATTGCCAATCTCTACTGAACTAAAGGTAAAAGGAGCTGTTAACTTGCCACTTCATGACATCACAAGGTGGAAAAGAGCATTTTGAGCTTTGGAGATGTAGACAGACTAATAATAAAGGATTACTCAAACATGAATCAACAAAACATAAAATATAAAACACTGAAAAGTATTCTGTGATATTTTTCCACGTTTATCCAACCATACCACAAAATCAGTAGATGAACAACAGCTTTAACCTGCCCTCATTTCAGATTAACACTACACAGATATAAGAGGATGGGAGGGCATCTGACATAAAGTAGTAATAGTTCATATGAAATAATATAGTCGTGTTTTGTACCTGGGGTTGATGATATCGTCTCCTTTCTCCATGTTTTCAGATGTGTGCCCCCTCTCTGTCTCTGTCTCTCTCAGACTGGTCCAAACTTCAGCTGTGCCTCTCAGTCTCACACAGGGGTCAGAGGTCAGCCCCGCCCCCTGCCCGTCCCACACACGCCCACAACAAGCATGGCTGCCACGCCTGTTTTCATAGTAAAACACCAAAAGCGGTGTACAAGACCAGGCAAAAGTTTGAACATGTTTTCCTTCATGTTTCCTCTTTATTTCCATGATTTTTTTACACTGTAGATTCTCACTGAAGCATCAAAACTATGAATAGACAGATATGGAATGCAATGAATGAATAAATAAATAAATAAATAAATAAAACAAAAACAGTAATTTCTTGACCCTGACGCTGCAGACCTGTGAAGTAAAAACCATTTCAGGAGACTTCATCATATAGCATCTAAAAGAAAATGAGTTGACTTTATTTATTTATTTATTTATTTTTTAGTATATAATTCCATATATCTTGCATTTTATATCTTCGGTGCGTGTATAAAACGTAGAAAGCAGTAAACATGAAGAAAAAAAAAACAGACTGAGAGGGTGCGTCCAAACTTTTGGCTTTTCAGTGCAATAAAACATCCATGATGGAAAAAATGCTTTTATTTTAGTCCATTATTTGGCTAAAAAGTTACATACTATGGCCTTAGCTTGTCGTGTAAGTAGTAGTAGTAGTAGTAGTAGTAGTAGTAGTAGTAGTAGTAGTAGTAGTGTTTGATAACACTTGGAAAACATTCAGCCTTAAAACTATACCATAGAATTTCAATAATTCTTCTGCTCGTTCTATTTTTAAAGTTATGAATGGCAACCAGAGCACAGTTCTGTTGTTATATTTCATTAAAGGTGCACTACGTCACTTTTCTGGAGGAGAATCTCCTGCTTGCTTGTCTCTATGAGCAGTCTAAGGCACTGCATTCAGGTAGCGGTCTTCCCTGGAGGCGCGGGTTCAAATCCCACTTCTGACAGAACACTTTTGAGCATCACCAAAAAAAGAAAAAAGAGAAAATGTAATGCCATAATGTGGAAAATTCCAGGCAAAGCAATAACATCTTCATAGAGACAATTTATTTTTTAATGAAATATAATACACTGATTTAGAAGTAAGTAGTGTGTATTAATATCTGCTTCTTGCTTGCAGATTTGAGTAGGTTAAATTACTGTCAGTCACTTAGTTAAATGAAGAAAAGAGGTCGAGAGCTTCTCTGCAGAGACAAGCGGGTGACGTCAATAAACCTACTTAAAAATCAGATTTAAAGAGGAGGCTTCGTGCTTTTCAAGGTATGTTTTTATGAGACTTATAGAGAGTGATTTAGAAGTAAGTAGTGTGGATTAATATGTCTTACTATTACTAATGTCTAACTACAATTCATATGGGCTACTGAAATCTACTGCGGTTTTGTTAGTAATGCTCAAAAGCTTATTGTCAGAAGTGGGATTCGAACCCACGCCTCCAGGGGAGACTGCGACCTGAACGCAGCGCCTTAGACCGCTCGGCCATCCTGACATGTAATAACACTGCGGAACACTCTATATGTTGCATGTAAAGAAAGACTTGTTTTCAGTCAATTTAAGTGTGCTGAGTTCAAATCTGAAGTTAGTTTTTTTCTGCAAGCTACAGATTTTATGCAATCTTTGATTTTTATTATGATGGAGTGTGTAGCAACCACAGATGTAACAGAAGGCATCAGGCTTGTTTCTACAGTGATGTCTCGATGAGGAAGCCATGTTTGATCTGGAAAAAAGAAGCATGATAAAAATATTAGAATCTATCTATGTATATAATGTGTGTAGAATCCCTCAGTCGTCCAGGTAGAATCCATAGCAAAAGGAGAAATTTCCCCATTGTGGGACAAATAAAGGATTATCTTATCTTATCTTATCTTAATTTGTCAACTGGACATAGTTTATTTGGTTGAATACGTTTCGCAGCTCATCCAAGCTGCTTCCTCAGTTCTGGTCAGATGCTGGTGGACACTGCTTTATATCTGCCTGAAGGGAGGAGCTTAATTACAATGAAAATTACTCTGAGACACCCATATTTAAATACAGTTTCAGTTGGTCAGGTGATACAATATGGAGTTGTTAACAGTTTCTGTTAGTCATGTGAGTCTATTCAATATGGAGTGGGAGTGGGGGAGTAGTTAGCATATCCATTCAGGGCCATGATGGGTGTTTTCACACCTCTGGACATGTCCTGGCTAGTCCCATTGTTTTCCCAGTTTGTTTTGATTTAGGTTTGAGGATAGAGTTATAGATGAGAGACAAATGATGTCTGAGACCCCCATTTCTGTTCAAGGAAGGATTCTCTTTCTTGACAAAAATAGCTTCTTTAACTCCCCTCTCAAACCAGTTCTTTTCTCTGGCCAAGATCTGGACCTCGCTGTCCTCAAAGGAGTGGCCTGTGGCTTTTAGGTGGAGATGTACGGCAGATTGCGGCCCACCCTGGTTTTCCCGTCTGTGTTGATACATTCTTTTGAAAAGTGGCTGTTTTGTTTCTCCAATGTAGCGCTCACTGCAGTCTTCACTACACTGAATGGAGTAGACCACATTGCTTTGTTTGTGGCTCGGAGTTTTGTCCTTAGGATGGACCAGTTTTTGTCTTAAAGTGTTTGTGGGTTTGAAATAGACTGGGATTTCATGTTGTTTGAAGATCCTCTGTAGTTTTTCGGAAACGCCAGCCAGGTAAGGAATAGTTACACCCCTTCTCCTGGGCTCTGGTTCTCTGTTGTCCTGTTTCTTTGTTCTCTTCGTTTTATTGAAAGCCCATTTAGGATATCCACAAACGGAGAGGGCTTTCTCCACGTGTTGTTCTTCTTTCTCCTTTCCCTCTGCGCTTGTAGGAACCACTTGGGCCCTGTGATGTAATGTCCGAATGACTCCCAGTTTGTGCTGAAGTGGGTGGTGTGAATCAAAAAGCAGATATTGGTCGGTGTGTGTGGGCTTCCTGAAGACCTCTACCTGGAGTCGCCGGTCTTCTCTTATCATTACTGCACAATCTAAGAAGGCCAATGTGTTGTCCTTGGCATCTTCACGTGTGAATTTGATGTTCGGATCTACAGAATTGATATGTGCAGTAAAAGGTTCCAAATCTTGAATTTTGATTTTTGAGAAATTATCATCAACAAAGCGATACCAGTGCGTGGTATCCATATTGAATAGACTCACCTGACCAACTGAAACTGTAAATAAATATGTGTGTCTCAGAGTCATTTTCACTGTAATTAGCTCCTCCCTTCAGGCAGATATAAAGCAGTGTCCACCAGCATCTGACCAGAACTGAAAAAGCAGCTTGGATGAGCTGCGAAACGTATTCAACCAAATAAACTCTGTCCAGTTGACAAATTAAATTTCTCCTTTTGCTATGTATATAATCTCAAAACGCTTAGATTTGGGTTACGTAAGTTCATATTTAGACTATTTCATCTGTCTCAAATTGCATGAAAACTAGAGCTTATGGAGAAAAACTAATTTCAGATTTGAAATCAGCGCCTAAAAATCCTTCAGAATCAGTTACAAAATCCAATGCAACAGAAAGTTAAAATTTTAGTGTTCCCCAGTGTAATGATTTCTATACTGCCTTCAAGGAAAATCCTGGTTTAGTCCAAAGACGTTAGAAATCAGTGGAATTTAAGCACAACTGCAAATAGTGTACTCATTTTTATTTAGTTCGGAAAAAAAAAAAACATTTTTGAGCGTCACAAACAAACAGCAGTGTGTTATTGCTTTGCCTAGAAAATTTAATGAATTCCAGACAAAGCAATAACATCTACATAGAGACAAGGAGGCGAGGCTAGAAAACTTTGTAGTGCCCCATCAAAAAAAAAAAAAAAAAAGTATTCCTTTTGTATATATATATTTTTTTGGTGAAATGTAATAGTAAGTAGTGTATATTAAAATATCTTACTGTTACTGATGTCTATCTATTCTATCTTAATTTTGGCTACAGAACTAGGCTGTTTACCTGTGAAGTAAAAACCATTTCAGGAAACTTCATCATATAGCATCTAAAAGAAAATGAGTTGACTTTATTTATTTATTTATTTATTTTTTAGTATATATTTCCATATATCTTGCATTTTATATCTTCGGTGCGTGTATAAAACGTAGAAAGCAGTAAACATGAAGAAAAAAAAAACAGACTGAGAGGGTGCGTCCAAACTTTTGGCTTTTCAGTGCAATAAAACATCCATGATGGAAAAAATGCTTTTATTTTAGTCCATTATGTGGCTAAAAAGTTACATACTATGGCCTTAGCTTGTCGTGTAAGTAGTAGTAGTAGTAGTAGTAGTAGTAGTAGTAGTAGTAGTAGTAGTGTTTGGTAACACTTGGAAAACATTCAGCCTTAAAACTATACCATAGAATTTCAATAATGAGTGTCATGAGTGTCACCCCCTGCAGGATGCTCTGTCTGCTCTGGAGAGCAGCTTCAGTGACAGACTGATTCACCCTCGCTGTGGGAAGGAGAGGTTTCGCAGGTCTTTCCTTCCTGCTGCTGTCAGACTGTATAATGAACACTGTTAACACTGAACATGTGTCATTCAACTCTATCTATGTGCAATACTGAAGACCTCTGGTACAATTCACTTATGTCATTTACTGATATTTATCCTGTCTGTACATAAACATAGTCATTACTGTAAATAACATAATATACTGAAGTCACTTTACTGAGATTTACTCTGTTCATATGCTGCACTGTTACTTTTATTGTACATAATAGTATTTTTTTGGTATTTTATATTTTATATTTTGTATTTTATATTTTTGCTCCACCAAAACAAAATTAGAGTCTATCTTTAAGTCTATTTCTAAATTATTATTTTTTTAGCCATTATCTATTATCTTGTTTTATTGCATGTTCCATTTTCCTGCTGTTCTTGAACTGTGCGTTGCAACACTGGAATTTCCCCACTGTGGGACTAATAAAGGCATATCTTATCTTATCTTATCTTATCTTATCTTATCTTATCTTATCTTATCTTATCTTATCTTATCTTATCTAATTCTTCTGCTTGTTCTATTTTTAAAGTTATGAATGGCAACCAGAGCACAGTTCTGTTGTTATATTTCATTAAAGGTGCACTACGTCACTTTTCTGGAGGAGAATCTCCTGCTTGCTTGTCTCTATGAGCGGTCTAAGGCACTGCATTCAGGTAGCGGTCTTCCCTGGAGGCGCGGGTTCAAATCCCACTTCTGACAGAACACTTTTGAGCATCACCAAAAAAAGAAAAAAGGAGAAAATGTAATGCCATAATGTGGAAAATTCCAGGCAAAGCAATAACATCTTCATTCTTGTCTCTATGATGGTGCTCTTGCTTTGCCTCTTATCTCTTACCCTTTTTTATTGCAAATTATTGAAGGTCTTTACTGGTAGTTGCATCTTTCTGACTCTAGAAGGCAGTATAGACCTCACATATGCACGTCAGGATGGCCGAGCGGTCTAAGGCGCTGCGTTCAGGTCGCAGTCTCCCCTGGAGGCGTGGGTTCGAATCCCACTTCTGACAGAACACTTTTGAACATCACCAAAAAACAGCAACACATTTCAGTAGTTTAAATGAATTACAGTCAGTCACTTATTTAAATGAAGGTAGAGCGCTTCTGTGGGTCATGAAAAAGTTTAAAATAACAGTACAGGTGCTCTACGAGGGTTACATTGAAATCTCAGCAGAATGTGGCCCTTACTAGAAATTTTGGCAAAGTACAAACAAAAAAAACATCTGACCAGAACTGAGGAAGCAGCTTGGATGAGCTGCGAAACGTATTCAACCAAATAAACTATGTCCAGTTGACAAATTAAATTTTCTCCTTTTTGCCACAAACAAAAGTCCTTCATTACATGGAGAGGAGTTTTGAGCAGAAAGATGGTCTTTGTAAGGGCATTACTTACATTACCTGCTCGTCTCCACGGTGTTATTACTTTGCCTTGAATGTTTCACAGTGAGACATTAAATCTATCTCCATAGAGACAAGCGAGTGACATCACTAAACCTACTTAAAAAGGAGGCTCCATGCTTATCAAGGTATGTTTTTAAATAATAAATTCTGTAATTAAACAAATGCAAGAGGGATAAGTTTAATGCCTTAATGTGGAACATTCCAGGCAAAGCAAAAATATCTACATAGAGACTGATTTAGAAGTAAGTAGTGTGTATTAATATCTCTTACTATTACTGATGTTTAATTACAATTCATTTTGGCTACTGAACTAGGCTGCTGTTTATTGGTCAAAAATGTTCTGTCAGAAGTGGGATTCGAACCCACGCCTCCAGGGGAGACTGCGACCTGAACACAGCACCTTAGATCGTTCGGCCATCCTGACATGCAGCGCTGAATCTATACTGCTGGGTTCGAATCCCACTTCTGACAGAAGACTTGAGCATCACAAAAAAAAAAAAAAAACAGCAGCAGATTTGAGTAGGTTAAATTACTGTCAGTCACTTAGTTAAATGAAGAAAAGAGGTCGAGAGCTTCTCTGCAGAGACAAGCGGGTGACGTCAATAAACCTACTTAAAAATCAGATTTAAAGAGGAGGCTCCGTGCTTTTCAAGGTATGTTTTTTTGAGACTTATAGAGAGTGATTTAGAAGTAAGTAGTGTGGATTAATATGTCTTACTATTACTAATGTCTAACTACAATTCATATGGGCTACTGAAATCTACTGCGGTTTTGTTAGTAATGCTCAAAAGCTTATTGTCAGAAGTGGGATTCGAACCCACGCCTCCAGGGGAGACTGCGACCTGAACGCAGCGCCTTAGACCGCTCGGCCATCCTGACATGTAATAATGATTTCTATACTGCCTTCAAGGAAAATCCTGGTTTAGTCCAACGACGTTAGAAATCAGCGGAATTTAAGCACAACTGCAAATAGTGTACTCATTTTTATTTAGTTCGGAAAAAAAAAACATTTTTGAGCGTCACAAACAAACAGCAGTGTGTTATTGCTTTGCCTAGAAAATTTAATGAATTCCAGACAAAGCAATAACATCTACATAGAGACAAGGAGGCGAGGCTAGAAAACTTTGTAGTGCCCCATCAAAAAAAAAAAAAAAAAGTATTCCTTTTGTATATTTATTTTTTTTTGGTGAAATGTAATAGTAAGTAGTGTATATTAAAATATCTTACTGTTACTGATGTCTATCTATTCTATCTTAATTTTGGCTACAGAACTAGGCTGTTTATTGGTGATGCTCAGAAGTGTTCTGTTTACGACCTATTGCTTTGCTTTTGTGCTTTTATCTTTATTTATTCATGTAATTTAATCTAAATTGTGTGTAGAATCCCTCAGTCGTCCAGGTAGAATCCATAGCAAAAGGAGAAATTTAATTTGTCAACTGGACAGAGTTTATTTGGTCGAATACGTTTCGCAGCTCATCTAAGCTGCTTCCTGAGGAAATAAACTCTGTCCAGTTGACAAATTAAATTTCTCCTTTTGCTATTTAATCTAAATAGTTTACAGCTTTGGCCTCTCTTGCATTTTTGTCGTTGTTTATCCACACCAAGGCAGTATATTTCCCTTGATTAATATGTCAGGATGGCCGAGCGGTCTAAGGCGCTGCGTTCAGGTCGCAGTCTCCCCTGGAGGCGTGGGTTCGAATCCCACTTCTGACAAGACTCTTTTGAGCAAGTACTGCTAGTTTGCAGTATGTATTTGTATTTAATCTACCTTGTTTTCTTTTTATGTATACATGCCTTTTATTTTAGCATATTATAATACATTAGTTATTATTTGTTGTTTCATTACAAAAAAACATCCTATTTTGTGAATGTTTTATTGTCATTAGCAGTGAAAAAAACAACAACAAAACAATCATATCAGATACATACAAATATACAGAGAAAATAACACTCTCTGGAATAAAAACGTACATTAATTTGATATTAATTTATGTTTTGATCGTATAGCTGCATTATCCCTCTTCTACCACAAGGAGGCAGTGCAGTTCTTCATTTGTCAGGATGGACTGATTCAGGCCTATTGCTTTTGCTTGTTCACGATTTATTGAATTAAGAATTAATCATTGCATTTATATAGCGCCTTTGAAGACACCCAGAGCACTTTACAGATCATTCTTCATTCACTCCACACTCGGTGGTGGCAAGTTACTATTGTAGCCACAGCTGCCCTGGAGCAGACTGACAGGAGCAAGACCGCCAATCTGAGCCATCAGCACCTCCGACCACCACCAATACTCACGTACACTCCACTTACTTACTTTCCAGGTGGGTGAAGTTTCTTGCCTAAGGACACAACAACAGTTTTTGCCACCGATGCCCCACTGTGGCACCTGGAATTCCCATCGGTCCTAACCAGGCCCGGCCCAGGCTTTGACAAACTGGCAGGGCAACACTTTGACGATTTTTAACCATTCAAAGCAATTTATTTATTTATTTATTTAAGCTTTATTTGGTCTGGTGGTTTATTTTGGCAGTATACTCCCAATATTCAACATGTCAGTACAGGTTCGAATCCCACTTCTGACATTCAACTTTTGAGCAAATTTCAAAGGAACCCCAGGAACTGTGCACCGTGGATCAAAGTAGAATGGCTCATCATAACACTATCAAATGAACTGCCCTTGTGAATGAATAACCAAAAACTTTATGAATCTGAACATAGGATATATAATTTTGTTGGAGCTGAGAAGGCTAATTAACTCAACTCAACTTTAAAAATAACAGTGGACCAAAGTGCTGTGCTGTAAACAAATAAAACAGACCACATTACCAGTATTTGTACTTTACATAAGTACATTTTACAGTGGACACTTACTCTTAGTTACTTTTACTTCACTACATTTGAGAGCAGGTGTCTGTACTTTCTACTCCACTACATTTCAGATCTGGCCTGAAAAGTAAAAAGTACTTCACTTTACGGTGTGAGACCTGCTCAAATGGCTGAGAGTTATTTTTAGCACATTTAATTTGAGTTAGCGTCACAATTTTGAGCAAACCAAATACACAAAAAGAGCTAAAAAAAAAAAAAAAAAAAGAAAAAAAGAAATTTATTGAATCACTTAAAATCAGCTAAATTCTGAATCAAAATCACTACATTTGATGCTGTAATTGTTCAAACAATGTCTGCTTTTTCCTCTTAAAGGTGCACTATGTAACTTTTTGTTTTGAGGTTCATCACCTGCTTGTCTCTATGGATATGTCATTGCTCTGCTTGGAATGTTCCACAGTATGACATTAAACAGCTCTACTTTACAGCAGGTACAGGTACAGTTACAGTCACAGGTCAGATCTGCGGCGAGGCGACCCCGCTCACAGTCAGAATGCCTGTTTTTCTAGGTATTTTTGAGCTGTAAAACCACCTGTAATTGAATAAATGTAAAGTAGAGCTGTTTAATGTCACACTGTGGAACATTCCAGGCAGAGCTATGACATATCCATAAAAACAAGCAGGTGACGAACCCAGAACCAAAAAGTTACACCTTTAAGCTTACCCCATCCAAGGGAGACATCAGCTAGTACATACTGATTCTGAAAACTACATATTCTTGAAGTAAGTAAGTCGAGTAAGTAGTTATAAAGTAAGGAGTAGGTCACAGTAGTAGCAGCACGGGGAGTTCCAGATCCTGTCTACTTTCACAGCTTTATAATAGGTCATAGGTCAAAAGTTTACTCAGATAAGAGCGCTCCAATGGGGCTCCAAGGGTCGGATGGAGGGATGTAAGTATAGTACACACGTTTACACTCTATGGGTCCGGTCTGTTTGAGGGAATTACTGCAGCCCTGTACTCCCTGAGATCAGCTGACCTGCTTCCGTGCCCAAAACTAGCCTCAAGACGAGACGAGAGGTGAGAGGTTTTCTGTGGCAGCCTCCCTCTTCCTGTCAGATCCTCTCAGTCTGTAACGCAGTTTAAGACTAGACCGAAAACTCACCCGTTTTCCCTGGCATTTCATACGAGCGAGTCAGGTTATCTTGGTGTTTTATTGTAGTTATCTGAATATCTGTGTATTTATGCATCTGTTTCTTCTGTTTTTGAAGCACTTTTAAATGCGTTATATAGATAAACTTGAGTTCAATTGAAGTGAACAGGTGCTCTTCAAGGATGAGGCCACTTGAGACGGGACCAGAGATTAGACCTCCCAACGTGGAACTGTGAGAGGTGGTGGAGCTAAACAAGAGAAATCCAAGGCAAAAAATTTAATGTTACTTCAGAGTAATATTAGTATTAAAGTAGCGGTCTCAAGCAAGAGTAAAACAAAAGTACAACTCAAGTAACAGAAACTGAAAGAGTAACTGTTTTGAAGTAACATTTGATTTAATCATATCTGAAGGAGCTGTAAGAAACACAAATGTTCAAATAATTTCATATGGTCACATGAAGCTTTTGTCACTTTAGACTCACTCCCAGTGGGAAGAGGGACCACAAGTTTTACTTGAGTAAGAGTACATGTAAGAGTACTTTAATAAAGATATAAATCAAGTAAAAGTATGCTGCTAGAAAAGTACTCTGAAAATACAATTTCTTTAAAAACTTACTCAAGTAAATGTAGCTCAGTACTAACCACCTCAGACCATAGTACAAGTAGTAGTAGTAGTAGTAGTAATAGTAGTAGAGTCAGTTTTATGTTTTCATTAGTTTACCTTTCAGTCCTGGTTTTAGTCTTGGTTTACACCTATAAGCAGTCTATATTGGTAGTAGTAGTAGTAGTAGTAGTAGTAGTAGTAGTAGTAGTAGTAGTAGTAGTAGTAGTAGTAGTGGTAGAGGTAGAAGTAGTAGTAGTAGTAATAGTAGTGTTTTAGAGTCTGTTTTATGTTTTCATTAGTTCTACTGTTCAATCCTGGTTTAGTCTTGGTTTACACCTATAGGCAGTCTCCATTGGTAGTAGTAGTAGTAGTAATCGTAGTAGTAGTAGTAGTAGTAGTAGTAGTAGTAGTAGTAGTAGTAGTAGTAGCAGTAGGCTAGTTAGTATTTGTAGTATTTTAGTTCTATTACTTTATCTCGGTTTAGTATTAGTTTCAGAGTGAATTACATCGGCTTTAATCATTATTTGAGAATTATAACTGACTCAGAACTTCTCACGCCCCCAGACGGAATTACGGGACGCCTCATATTGTCCTTCTCAGCGCAGGAACGCGTTAGTCATCGACCCCTCTGAGTACTTTCATTATTACGAAATCGTCTTCTGTATCAGGTGAGTCATTTCCGAAGGCAGGTACGAGGGGCGGGGCTTGGCACGGTTGCGTGACACGTACGTACTGACGCTCTGGAGGACGGGGGTTCACTTTTACGCAGCGCCGTCAACCCAAAACAACCAACAACACGGATCAACTCACGAGGGTTCGGTCACAAAAAAGTTTTTTTCAAACACGACCCACAGCGCGGAGTTTGAAGCGGTGAGTAGAATTTTGTCATTTTGAAAGAAAAAGTTTGAGGAAAGTTGAGAATCTTGTCCGGCGGGCTAAACAGGTGTAGATTAAACGTTGCGTAAAAGTCTCCAAACTTCGCCAAAAGTGGTTGGAAAGTGCCTTAAACTTTTCTGTCTTTCACAAATCTTCATAAATATCGAGATAATTGAGTCTTCACGCAGATTTCCATAGCTTTGTTAAGTCAACTAAAGAAAAGGACGCGTAGTCTACATTAAAACATTATATAAAACGTGTTTGGACTACTAACAATGCAGATTTCACGTCATAACTTAACAATCGAACTAATTAAAGCTTTATTTCGCATTAATAAGGACAGCAATTTGGTCTGGTAATCACAACAAGCTGTCTTGATGAATTTTTATTTTTATTTATTTGTTTTATTTTACTACAAATTCCGAGGTACCGGTTTAGCTGGAGGATTTGCTTGTGTGCGCGCCCTTAAAGACGGTAATGTGAAGTTTGTTTAGGGCAGCCACAGCCCCAAAGCGCGATACACGTGCGTCTCAACCTGTGCTCTGTGCACGAGCGGAGGTCTCCAGGAAGACCCGGGACAGTCCCAGGTCTGAGCCCTGTGTCCCCTGTCCCAGCAGATTTAAACAAAACCAGTGATTTGTCTCAGTTTTATTACCTCCGCCAAGGAGGTTATGTTTTCGCCTGAGTCTGTCTGTTAGTTAGTTAGTTAGTTAGTTAGTTAGTTAGCAAGGTAACTCAAAAAGTTATGGACGGATCTTGATTAAATGTTCCTAATGGTAAATCCAACAGATGATTAAATTTTGGTGATGATCCAGAAGAAATCCTGGATTCTGGATCACTTTGAAAATTGAGCTGCTTGGCGGAGGTCTGCGCTCTCTGAATGCTTTTCTAGTTTTATACAAGAAATGTCCCATGTGCAGTGGTGGATGAAGTACTCAATTCTGACTTAAAGATGCACTGCGCAACTTTTCTGCTGGAGGGTCCATCACCTGCTTGTCTCCATGGAGATATTATTGCTTATCCAGCTAGCATTTATTCTCTAGCATTGTTTCTATTGCTCAAAAATACATTAATTCCTTCTGTGAACAGTAGTGACTCTCCACAGATCTGACCTGCCTAGATAGATAGGTTTAATCTACACTGTGGAACATTATAGACAAAGCGATGATATTTCCATGGAGACAAGCTGATGTTACACAGTGCACCTTTAAGTAAAAGTACAGACACCAGAGCAAAGAAATACTAAAAAGTAAAGAAAAAGTAAGAAAAAGTAAAATTATCACATTAAAAAATCTTAAAAATGTACTTAAAATGAATACTTAAAATCTTAAAATGTGTAGAGTAAAAAGTCATTATTAGTATTAATATTTCATGCATATTTCATGATTTTGATACAGATTTGTGCCGAATTTTGCTTATTTTTGTTGTTGTTTATATATGGTTGTGTTTGCTCAAACTACAAATGTGTTAAAAATAAACCCTCAGCCTTTTCAGCTGGTCTCAAAATATAAGAAAAAATACTTTTACTTTGGAGTCCTGTTCTAAAATGTAGTAGAGTAGAAGTAAAACGCATCCACTGTAGAATGCACTTAAATAAACTACAGATTCCTACAGTTTATACTTAAGTATTTTATTACTTTTACTTCATAATGGTCTCAACCTGTGGTCTGTGTCCAAGCAGGGATCTCCAGGCTCACTTTGGGTCTGTTACAGAGTGTTTTCAGCGTAAAGGTGCAGGGTTTGTGTGTTAAACATGTGTGAATGAAACAAAACACAACTCCAGGTCTGTTTGTGATGAGGAAACAACATTAAACCATAAATCAGGAAATTTAAACATTATTAAATGTGATAAGGTTCATTTAATTTAACTTACTCATAATTAGCACTTCAAAGATTGTTGTTTAATCCCCAATACATTTCTAAAAGTGTCCTAATTTGGAATGAACTTTGTGCTGTCTGTGCACCACTCTGCTTGTGTAGGGACATACAGTGCATCCGGAAAGTATTCACAGCGCTTCATTTTTTCCACATTTTGTCATGTTCCAGCCTCATTCCAAATTGTATTAAATGAATCTCTTACCTCAAAATTCTACACACAATACCCCATTATGACAATGTGAAAAAAGTTTTTTTTTAAGTTTTGACAGTTTTTGAATTTATTAAAAATAGAAAACTAAGAAATCACATTTACATAAGTATTCACAGCCTTTGCCATGAAGCTCAAAATTGAGCTCAGGTGCATCCTTTTTCCACTGATCATCCTTGAGATGTTTCTACAGCTTCATTGGAGTCCACCTGCGGTAAATTCAGTTGATTGGACATGATTTGGAAAGGCGCACACCGGTCTATATAAGGTCCCACAGTTGACCGTGCATGTCAGAGCACAAACACCAAGCATGAAGTCAAAGGAATTGTCTGTAGACCTGCGAGACAGGATTGTCTTGAGGCACAAATCTGGGGAAGGATACAGAAAAATTTCTGCTGCTTTGAAGGTCCCAATGAGCACAGTGGCCTCCATTATTCATAAATGGAAGATGTTTGGAACCACCAGGACTCTTCCTAGAGCTGGCCGGGGGAGATCGGGGGAGAAGGGCCTTAGTCAGGGAGGTGACCAAGAACCCGATGGTCACTCTGTCAGAGCTCCAGCGTTCCTCTGTGGAGAGAGGAGAGCCTTCCAGAAGGACAACCATCTCTGCAGCAATCCATCAATCAGGCCTGTATGGTAGAGTGGCCAGACGAAAGCCACTCCTTAGTAAAAGGAACATGGCAGCCCGTCTGGAATTTGCCAAAAGGCACCTGAATGACTCTCAGACCATGAGAAACAAAATTCTCTGGTCTGATGAGACAAAGATTGAACTCTTTGGTGTGAATGCCAGGCGTCATGTTTGGAGGAACCCAGGCACCGCTCATCACCAGGCCAATACCATCCCTACAGTGAAGCATGGTGGTGGCAGCATCATGCTATGGGCATGTTTTTCAGCAGCAGGAACTGGCAGACTAGTCAGGATAGAAGGAAAAATGAATGCAGCAATATACAGAGATATCCTGGATGAAAACCTGCTCCAGAGCGCTGTTGACCTCAGACTGGGGCGAACGTTCATTTTTCAGCAGGACAACGACCCGAAGCACACAGCCAAGATCTCAAAGGATTGGCTTCAGAACCACTCTGTGAATGTCCTGGAGTGGCCCAGCCAGAGTCCAGACTTGAATCCGATTGAACATCTCTGGAGAGACCTGAAAATGGCTGTGCACAGACGTCTCCCATCCAACCTGATGGAGCTTGAGAATTACTGCAAAGAAGAATGGGCAAAACTGCCTAAAGATCGGTGTGCTAAGCTTGTGGCATCATATTCAAAAAGACTTGAGGCTGTAATTGCTGCCAAAGGTGGATCAACAAAGTATTAAGCAAAGGCTGTGAATACTTACGTAAATGTGATTTATTAGTTTTCTATTTTTAATGAATTCAAAAAATGTAAAAAAAAAACTTTTCACATTGTCATAATGGGGTATTGTGTGTAGAATTTTGAGGTAAGAGATGAATTTAATACAATTTGAAATGAGGCTGTAACATGACAAAATGTGGGAAAAATGAAGTGCTGTGAATACTTTCCGGATGCACTGTAAGCAGTTTAAAAGTGTCAGCTCCATGCTTCTAACTGTCTGCATGTATTTGTTTGAGACTCTGTAAAGTCTTGGTTTAGTTCCCATTTAGACCTGGTTTGTATTAGTGTTGTCACGATACTAAAATTTCCAACATGATTTTGATACTGAGGAAAAGACTCGATACTCAATACTGATCCCAGTTAGGTAGGTTCTGATGCAGCTCCAAATCATTCTAAAGACATTCAGGAAAGGTTCATTTCTGTCCTGTGATTGGGACTTTTTTAAGCATCAGTACCTGCTCAAATGAGGATCTAGTTTTGATACTTATTTTAGTAGTTTAGGATTTTCGATATTTTTGACAACCTTCTGTCTATGCACTGGTCAAATCCTGGTTTAGACCTGTTGTAGTTCTCTCTTTTAGGACATTTTTGCTTATTCAGGGAAGTGGTATTGTTTAAGTCTGGGTTTAGTCTTGGATTAGTCCTTTTTTTAGTCCTGGTTTAGTTCTGGATTAGCTGTGGTTTAGTCCATGTTTTAGTCCCTGTATAGCCCTGGTTTAGTCCCTGTTTAGTCCTGGTTTAGTCCTGGTTTAGTCCTGGTTTAGTGCTGGTTTAGTGCTGGTTTAGTCCCTGTATAGTCCTGCTGTAGCCCTGGTTTAGCTCTGGTTCAGTCCTGGTTTAGCCCTGGTTTAGTCCTGGTTTAGCCCTAGTTCAGTCCTGGTTTAGCCCTGGTTCAGTCCTGGTTTAGCCCTGGTTTAGCCCTGGTTTAGCCCTGGTTTAGTCCTGGTTTAGTCCCGGTTTAGGCCTGGTTCATCCCTGAATCAGTCCTGGTTCAGTCCTGGTTCAGCCCTGGTTCAGCCCTGGTTTAGCCCTGGTTTAGCCCTGGTTTAGGCCTGGTTTAGGCCTGGTTTAGTCCCGGTTTAGTCCCCGTTTAGTCCCAGTTTAGTCCTGATTCATCCCTGATTTAGTCCTGATTTAGCCCAGATTTAGTCCTGATTTAGCCCTGATTCAGTCCTGGTTTAGCCCTGATTTAGTCCTGGTTTAGGCCCGTTTAGTCCTGGTTTAGTCCTGCTTTAGCCCTGGTTGAGTCCTGCTTTAGCTGTGATTCAGTTCTGGTTTAGCCCAGGTTTAGTCCCAGTTTAGCCCTAGTTTAGTCCTGGTTCAGCCCTGGTTCAGTCCCGGTTTAGCCCTAGTTTAGTCCCAGTTTAGCCCTGGTTTAGTCCGGGTTCTGTCCCAGTTTAGCCCTGGTTTCCTTCTTTTAGTCATTACTTGTTTAAGAATTCCAGTTTTGTCTGAATGGTTCTGACGTCACTTTGTGTTTACAACATTTTAAATTGTCCATAATGAAGTTAGGAGCATGGGATCCCAATTTACTCTGACTCACTGACTCTGGACCAGACTGAAAACACACCACTGGCCTCCACCAACCGCGCACCAGGAAACAGGAAGTCCTCAAGAAGATTTTACATTTCAACTTTTTAGTCATTCTGAAAGTGAAATGTAAAATGAGTCACATAGGGAACTTGAATAATATAGAAGGTACGTTTAGTTTTAATTTGGTTTGTCCTTTTTACTTTTGTACTGCCTGTAGATTGAATTTTGCCAAGGTTTAGCCCTGGTTTAGAACCATGTTAGTCCTGGTTTAGTCCTGGTGTAGACTTAAGTTTTGTCAGGGTTTAGTCCTGGTTTAGATATTTTTTTCTTCTTGGTTTTAGATCCATGTTAGTCCTGGTTTAGCTCTGGCTTTAGTCCTGGTTTGTTCCTTGTTCAGCCCAGGTTTAATCTGTTTAGTTCTGGTTTCAACCTGGTTTAGGCCCATGTTAGTCCTGGTTTAGTCCAGGTGTAGACTTGGATTTTATTAGGGTTTAGTCCTGATTTAGACCTGATTTAGAGCTGGTTTCTTCCTGGATTTAGCCCATGTTAGTCCTGGTTTAGTTCTGATGTGAACCCTTTTTTTGTCAGGGCTTTGGGTTCAGACCTTGTTTAGTCCTATTTTTTTTAGTCCTATTTTTATTTTTCTATTTGTTCCCAGTTAAGCCTTGTTTTAGAACTGGTTTAGTTAGTTTAGTTTTTTCTGGTTTAGACCCATGTTAGGCCTGGTTTACTCCTGGTTTGCTTTTGGTTAAGACAGGGTTTAGATCTGGTTTAGTTCAAATTTCTTCCTTGTTTAGACACATCTTAGTCCCGGTTTAATCCAGGTCTCTGTACTGCCCCCTGTGGTGGAGAATGGACTTTAAAGCAGCTGTTCTTGTGCACAGGTCTCTCCATGGCCCAGTGCCAAATGAACCATCTGCACTCTGAGGATGTTCAGGACTGGCCTCCTGCTGTATTCCTGCTTTTCTTGGTTTAGACTCATGTTAGTCCTGGTTTAGTCCTGGTTTAGTCCAGACTTCGACAGTACCTATAGGCAGAGCAGATGGTGTGAAAAATGACGCTGTGATGATATTTGGCGAGCAACAGTCACATAGTTCTGCTGCTGAAGGAATGCTTTGCTAATACTGCAGCCACCAACTGCTCTAATGTAATGCAAATCCATTTCATTTGAAGCAGACCTATTCTGCAAAATGGACTTTTTAAAGTGCTACAGCTGTTTCCCCTTCTCATTTTTAACCTGGTTCAGTTGTGGTCCAGTCCTGGTTTAGCCCTGGTCCTGGTTTAGTCCTGGTTTAGTCCTGGTCCAGTCCTGGTCCAGTCCTGGTCCAGTCCTGGTCCAGTCCTGGTCCAGTCCTGGTTTAACCCTGGTCCAGTCCTGATCCAGTCCTGGTCCAGTCCTGGTTCAGTCCTAGTTTAACCCTGGTTCAGTCCTGGTTCAGTCCTGGTTCAGTCCTGGTTCAGTCCTGGTTCAGTCCTGCTTCAGTCCTGGTCCAGTCCTGGTTCAGTCCTGGTTCAGTCCTGGTTTATACCTGGTCCTGGTTCAGTCCTGTTTTAACCCTGGTCCAGTCATGGTTCAGTCTTGGTTTAGCCCTGGTCCAGTCCTGGTCCAGTCCTGGTCCAGTCCTGGTCCAGTCCTGGTTCAGTCCTGGTTCAGTCCTGGTTCAGTTCTGGTTTAACCCTGGTCCAGTCCTGGTCCAGTCCTGGTTCAGTCCTGGTTCAGTCCTGGTTCAGCCCTGGTTTAGCCTTGTTCCTGGTTCAGCCCTAGTTTATTCCTGGACCTGGTTTAGTCCTGGTTTCGACTTTTTTTTTTGTATAGACTTTTCAGAGCATCATAGCTGTTTCCCCTTCTCATTTACCCTCTCGAGGATATAGTTGAAGTGCTTTGTCCATGTTTGAGGAATCTTTAATCGCTTATTTTAAAGTCACAAAATCAAGCTTGAAATTTTGGTATCGTGACGACACTAATCGCCAACGAACTAGAACAATATACAGTCCCTGACAAAAGTCTTGTCGCTTATCCATTTTGTAGAAACAAAAGCTTATAACCTGACTTTAAATTAATCGATTGGTTTTAGAAATGTCTCATATGAAAGCTAAAACCCTCCCAAATTATGCTCAATATACTAAAATAAATTTGCTTCACTGAAGAAAGATTGATCATTTAATGAACACAGAAAGGTCAGATTTTGGCAAGACAAAAGTCTTGTCGCCTACAGAAAATTGAACAAATAATTTACTTTAAATACAAAAATATGTTGCATAATGTCAGTGAATTAAGTAGTGGTGCTGTGAGATCCATATTTAATATCTTGTATGACTTCCATGAGCTTGAAGGACTGCATCCATGCGGTTCCACAATGATTCATACAATTTGTTGATGAAGTCATCAGGAATAGCAAAGAAAGCAGTCTTACATGCCTCCCAGAGTTCATCAAGATTCTTTGGTTTTGCCTTCCATGCTTCCTCTTTCATTCTACCCCAGACATGCTCAATGATGTTCATGTCTGGTGACTGGGCTGGCCAGTCCTGGAGCACCTTGATCTTCTTCGCCTTGAGGAACTTTGATGTAGAGATAGAAGTATGCGATGGAGCACCATCCTGCTGCAAAATTTGACCCCTTTTATGGTTGGGAATGTAAGAGGTAGCTAATACTTTTTGATATTTTAGGCTATTGATATTGCCTTCCACCCTGCAAATGTCTCGCACACCCCCATACTGGATGTAACCCCAGACCATGATTTTTCCGCCACCAAACTTAACTGTTTTCTGGGTGAATCTTGGATCCATGCGGGCTCCAGTAAGTCTCCTGCAATATTTGCGGTGGCTGTGATGTAATTCAACCGAGGATTCATCTGAGAAATCCACCTTCTGCCACTTTTCCAGTGTCCATCCTTTTAGCAGGCTGTGGGCCTTGGCAAATGCCACACGGTTTTTTAATTGCCTTTTGTTTAGTGCTGGTTTCTGTGCACTGATTCGACCATGGAGGCCATTTCGAGACAGAATTCTACAAACTGTTCTGGTTGACACAGGGACTTGAAGTGACCAGGCCTGGTGGAGCTCTGCTACAGTGGAAAAGGGGCTGGCCTTGGATTTTCGAATCAACAAACGGTCCTCCCGAGCAGTTGTCTTGCGGGGTCTGCCGGACCTGGGCTTGTCAAAAACATCTCCAGTCTTTTCAGATCTTTTTCTTATTCTTTGTACTTGACGCTGAGACACATTGAAGGTGTCAGCCACCTCAGCAGTGGATCTGGTCTTCAGCCTCTTGATAATTAACGCTTTGGTCTCAGGGTGGATCTTAGGCATGTTGTCAGAGGTCAAGTTGCAGTTGATGTGAAGGTCTGGTGTGCTGGGGTTCTTTTTATACACACCCACTAATTGATTGATCAGTAACTGATCACAGGTGAGGCTGTAATCTAGGATTGGGTGCATCATATGACAAGGCGACAAGACTTGTGTCTTGCCAAAATCTGACCTTTCTGTGTTCATTAAATGATCAATCTTTCTTCAGTGAAGCAAATTTATTTTAGTATATTGAGCATAATTTGGGAGGGTTTTAGCTTTCATATGAGACATTTCTAAAACCAATCGATTAATTTAAAGTCAGGTTATAAGCTTTTGTTTCTACAAAATGGATAAGCGACAAGACTTTTGTCAGGGACTGTACAAGAATCATTGTGAGCGTCAGCTGGTGTATGCAAAACTGTCTCAACCTTTTTTTTCCCCTTGATTTTTTTTCTGATTGCGACCATGTAAATTGTGTTTTTTCAGTTAGCGTAATCTTCCCCCTTTTGTTGACACGGCCCTGGGTGGTACGTGCTCCTCGGTTTGGGAAACACTGTTGTAATGGATCTTACAGTAACACTCCCTTTTGAAAGTCTATACCTGTGTTTGCCTTTCTCTCAGTATTGTGAAAATGAGCCCGTCTGCCCCTAATACTCAGGGTGGGTCCGTCCTGGTACAGTGTAGTTTACATTGAGAGAAAGAGCTTTAACTCATTAGGTTACATAATACCCCAAAGCCCGCACAAAGAGACCTGCTTTAGTCCTGGTTTAGTTCTGCGTTAATCCTGATTTATACACCGTTAAACTATATACGCAATTTTCTGGTTTATGTTCTAATGTTGTTTCCTCATCACAAACAGACCTGGAGTTGTGTTTCGTTTCATTGACGCATAAATTAACACACAAATCCTGCATATAGGTTGTCTTTTTCTCTCGCATAGAAAACACTCTGTTCCACCTTGTGATGTCATGCAGTAATACAGGACGTGCTCTGTTGTGTTTTAAACTCCACACACCTTCACTAGAATCATCTGGATGATTTCAGCCCTGGAATTGCCAATCTCTGCTGAAGTAAAAGTAAAAAATGTGTTTGTCAGCTTGAAAACTACAATTAAATCACATCACGAGGTGGAACAGAGTATTTTGAGGAGATGTAGACAGACTAATAATAAAGGATTACTCAAGTATATGTGAATGAATCAAAACACAACAGGTCTACGTGAGGACGTTTAGGTTCTGCGTTGGTTCTGGGAGAGACTTGGTTTAGTCTGAGATTGTTTATTATTGTCCTTGTTTGGTTCTATTATATTTAAGTACAGGTTTTCTGTTATTCTTGGCTCGGTGTAGTTCCTGTGGTGAATATTTTTCATAGTTTTACATCAGTTAAAACCTTACCTAGCAAATCCAGACTGAGATCTCTCTGCATTTTTGATACAGAGAGATATCAGTCTGGTCCCCACTCCCTCTGTCGCGTCTTGAGCCGGAACCAAATGTGATTGTGTAAGATCACTGGTCACGCGTCATTGACAAATAAAATCAAATTTCTCCACCTCAGATGAACTGAATTTAGTGCTCACTGATTCTGCAGAATACTCCATGTTTCTGTGATATTTTTTCCTTTATTTCTTCTGATATGGATGCGTGTCCCTGATTGACTAATCCATCTGTCAATCACAGCCATGTGAACTCTTCATTAAGTATTGAGTGTGTATTCTGGATCCCAGGCAAATTAAAGCCCCAATATGTAACTTTTCCCCCCAAACTAGACTTTTCATTATGAATGAGTTTACTGTACTCGAAACATAGAAAACATGTGTGAAAACTTGTATCCTGACTCATTTTTTGGCCTCCTTCTTCTCGTTTCAATGGAAATGTTGTTTCTTTTTCTTCGCAAAGTATTCCAAAGTATCCAACTTTCTATTTCCATGAATCATGCAGGTGACTTTCCCCAGAAACTTGTATAAATATAGAAAATGCAGGAAATAGCATAGAATAGCATAGAATACCATAGAAGTTTAAAGGGGAATCCCTCTAGAGAATCAGAATCCTTCTAATTTTCTGCATTTTAATCAGTTTAAATTTTCCTACAAAATAAGTTTAACAGTTTAGATCATTTTAAGGCCCTTGTTAACATTGTGCCTGTGTCCAACCAGGAAGTGAAATGATAAATTTGAGTCTAACCGTTCATGTGCACTTTAAAGTCATTTGTTGTAATGTTTGTTTTGTCAGTGTAGTTTACATTGGGATGTATAGGTTTTAGCCTTTGTGGAACTCCAACCCACTTGGCAAACACTCACAAATATCTGTTAAAGCCTAAAGTCCTGGTTCAGTCCTGGTTTATTCCTGGTTGATTCCTGGCTCAGTCCTGGTTCAGTCCAGATTTAGTCCAAGTTTAGTCCTGGTTCGGCCCTGTTTCAGACCTTGTTCTGCCCTGATTCAGACCTGGTTCTGTGCTGGTTCAGTCCTGGTTCAGTACCTGTTTAGTCCTGGATTAGTTCTGGTTCAGACGTTCAGTCCTGGCACAGTCCTGGTTCAGTCCTGTTTAAATCCTGGTTCAGTCCTGGTTTAGTCCTGGTTCAGTCCTGTTTAAATCCTGGTTCAGTCCTGGTTTAGTCCTGGTTCAGTCATGTTTAAATCCCGGTTCAGTCCCGGTTCAGTCCCATTTAAATCCCGGTTCAGTCCCGGCTCAGTCCCGGCTCAGTCCCGGCTCAGTCCCGGCTCAGTCCCGGTTTAGCAGCAGCAGTACAAAGCCCTGATTGATGGAGTCGACCTGTAGTAACCTGAGCCTGGCCCCGCCCCCTCCGCTCACACTTCCTCATTGCTGTGCTTATAGTAAACACACAAGACTTTTTCATTCACACATTTAATAATCCCACTCTAATCTTAACGGACCATAACTGTACACTTAACTGTTAAAGGTCCTACAGTACACAGACATTGACTCTTGTGACCTTTAAGTCATTTTAGTATGTTGTTACCTCATTAAAAACAGACCTGGAGTTGTCATGAAGTGGTAGTTTTCAAATTAAGATCTACCTTTAACCTTTTGTTTATAGAGATTGGCAATTTCAGGATTCTAGTGAAGGTGTATGGCGTTATAAACACACTGCTAAATTTTATGCCGGATACTGAATTAAATTACATTATATTGTTTAATTATTCTTGTTCAAAATAGTACAGAGTAGTAATACTTTTCCTTTGTATAAAAATCTAATTTGAAGTTTAAATTTCATTTTTTTTTTTTTTTTTTATTTGGATGGGACAGTGCACATTAATGAACGTACTGTGGTGGAAAATATTTCCCAAATGTTATGTGATGATTAATTGTTAACCAGATGTTTAACAGAATGATAGTACAGATGTTTGCTTTGGAGAGAGAGATTGGGATGAGGCGGCTTCTTTGACCTGACCTAACTAGTTCTGAGGATCAAAGGAAACAGTTACATCTCTAGTTGCCAAACTGTCAGGGTGACCCGACCGGAGGAATGTGATTACGTGTCCTAATATGGGGATACAAAAACTCAGGGGGGCAGTTGCTTGGGGTCGTCGGTCGCTTGGTAGTTGTCAGCCCTTGTCTCTCTCTCTCCCCGTGCGTCTGTCTCTCTATAAGGTTCTCTATAGCTCAACTAGAGCACAGTATACAGTACTTATAATACCTGTCATTGTAATGGTAATTGTAACAATATCATCTGGAATAAATATCACCTAAACTTTTTCTCGGCTCCAGTGGTTTCTCTGAAAACAACCACAGTACAATTTGCACAAAATTACACAACTTGACGTAAATATGCCGGATTTAGCACAATGCTAATTTCCATCCGTAGTCCCAGACATAAAATAACATTTCATGACATAATATAACAGTAGAAAAGGTATTATTTTAAAACATTTTTAATTTAAGACGTGTGGCAATCAGTGGCTCAGAATCTGGTTATTTTCACCTTTTTTGAGTTCTATGATTATTAAAATGACTTAGTTGTTCTAGCTTTAATATACTGAAGTCAAAATAGTCATTATTAGCCTATTTTAATAGCACTAAACACTACTTTAATTTTGTTTTCACACTTGGTTACCCACAGAAAAGGTGTCATTTCAGTTACTAAAACCATCATCTCTTCTCCTGAACCGTGACGACTTAAAACCAGCCAAACCTGAACGCAGCTGTGTCTCTCAGGCTCTGACCTTTTGTCTTCTCTGTTACAGGTTTGTTTTGTCAAATCGTCTTCTGGAAGTTATCAGCCAACTCTCATCCCTGAGCTTAACGCCAATTTATCGGCCAGTCCGCTGCCAGTTCGTGAACATATTGTTGACCAATCGGGTGCATCGGATCTCAACAAATCGACCAGTCACGTACAGTTTTGTAACCGTCACAACTTAGAATTGGAAACCTGAATTTTTCAAACAATTTAGAATATTTTTTTGTGTGCTTGAAATTTCTACCTCAAAGAAGAGAATTTAACATATATATATATTTTATTTTATTCATTTGTTGTCGTCTTCACATTAAAATCATAAGTTCATTCCATCGACCAGTGGGAATGGATTACAAATTTTGAATGGATACGTTTTTTTTTTTTGGTTTTTTTTTGATTTGCTGTATTTTGTAAATTTTTTGGATTAATATATATATATATATTTTTTTTTGTAATATTGGGAGTTTTCTTTCCGACATAGTTTAGAATTGTTTTCCAAAATGGCCGCCCAGGACTTGATACAGGACGATGGCGATGTGCGCATTCACGTGGAAGCCAATGTCACTACAGCGGACTCTCCCTCTCACTCCCCGGCACATCTCGCAAACGGTATTGCGGACGCTAACGCCAACACCGTCAAAGAAGAGGAAAACGACGACGACGAAAGTAAAATCTGCCGTTTTTTAAAAGAGAAACGCCTCATCCAAACTCTGAGCAAAGGACTCAAACGCCACTGCGACTACGTTAAAATTACGATACCGGATGATCGCAGTAAACGTCTACCGAAAGAGTGGTGGAAAACGGGCGTGGCTTTTCTGTACGCCGTGTTTAACCTGGTGTTCACGACGGTGGTGATAACGGTGGTTCATGAGAGGGTCCCTGATAAATCGGTGAATCCGCCGTTGCCAGATAAGTTCTTTGATTACATCGATCGTGTGCCGTGGGCCTTCACCGTGACGGAGGTGAACGGGCTGATCCTGGTGGGACTGTGGTTTGTCCAGTGGCTCTTCCTCAAACACAAGTAAAGATTTCATTATTATTCATGTGTGTTCATAGTACAAATGTGTATTTTTGATATTTCTATGGATATGCCATCGCTCTGCCTGGAATATTCCACAGTATGACATTAAATAACTCACAAATACCTAGAAAAACAGGCATTTTGACTGAGCGGTGTCGCCTCTGCACAGATCTGACCTATAACTTGGTCTGGTGTAGTCTCCATGAAAGCTTTAATGCCATGCTGTGAAACATTCCAGACAAAGCAATAACATCTCCATGGAGAAAAGGATTTGACGGAGCCTCCACCAGAAAAGTTACACAATGGAACTTTAAAGCTACCATCTGTAAGTTTATTTGATTTATTTTAGACTGTATATAGAAATCAGCAGTCAGTTCCTTTTAAACAAACTACGTTGCAAATGAGTATATTTATTTTTACTGACATACTGTATTTGTTTGAACAGCCTCATTTATTTCTTCAGATTTGTCCAACTCCTACACCTTATTTATACAACTGAGCCTTCACTGTGATTGTTATTTATGTTACGTTATGTTATCTATATCTCTTATTATTATTATTATTATTACGCATTTAGAAATCATCCATCCATCCATCCATCCATTTTCTTCCACTTATCCGGGGCCGGGTCGCGGGGCAACAGTCTAAGCAGGGACTCCCAGACTTCCTTCACTCCGGACACTTCCTCCATCTCCTCCAGGGGCACCCCAAGGCGTTCCCAGGCCAGCCGAGAGACATAGTCCCTCCAGCGTGTCCTGGGTCTTCCCTGGGGCCTCCTTTAGAAATCATATGAATAATATATGACAACAGATGTGTAGACTTACTATACAAAATTTACATTCATGAAAAGATAAAGACAACAGAGCGCTCACTGGTCAGACAGGTGCACCGAAACCCAGCCGTGCCTTAGAACAGCACACTGTCACTCACCTCTCACAGATGCAAATCAAAACCACGTCTGAAGAAAGGCCAAACGTGCTGTATTTTTCAGAAGTGGCGCAGGTTCAGAACGGACACATGTTCCTCCACACTGATATAAATGGACATGGCTAATGTGCTACCCGCCACGTTCCAAATAGGAAGTGAGCAGGGGCGCACTTCTGGCTCCATTTCACTTTGTACGCTTGGGTCTTAAAACGTTTGTAATAACGATGGGACGGCAGTAGCTCAGTTGGTCGAGCATTTGTGCAAATAAACATCATTGGTTGAGCGGTCAGATCTGCTGACCCACAGGTTGGCTGGTGTGATTTCAGCTCCCACAGATGAATGCTATTGTTGTATCCTTGGGCAAGACACTTAATCCACCTTGCCCCCCAGTGTCTGTGTAAACTAGTGTGTGAATGGGTGAGCGGTTCCTTGTTGTAAAGCGCTTTGAGTGCCTTGAAGGTGGAAATGCGCAGATCCTGATGTTCTTATTTTTTCTATTTTGTCCATAAAACAATTTCTATTCTTAATATGGAACACGGGTCCAAATTTGCCGCTATAACTGCTAGCCTCAGTGAGTTTCGTTTGACTGGAGCTGAACGTCACACTCACTTAGTCCACTTCTTTAATAATAATAGTAATAATAATAGTAGTAGTAGTAATAATAATAATAATGATAATGATAATGATAATGATAATAATAATAATAATAATAATAATAATAATAATAATAATAATAATATTCTCCCAATAACAATAGCTGTTAACTACAGATGGACGAGGGGTAGGGCCTGAAATCTCCACACAGAGAGGCTGAAGCAGTATGTTGGGGTTAAATAACATTTTTGTGTAATTTCACATTGCACAAAATTATAACTTGTAAATTATGACGTGAACGAGAACATCACACATCAATTTCTTGAAAACGGGTGCGTTGGAGGAGAGGGAGCAGACCAAGAACGTGAAACGGTGAAGAAGCCAACACACTGTATAACTTTCAAATTGTGAGCGTCACAATTTACAAGAACTAGTTTTAGTATCAGGAGTCGTTTTCTTACACCCTCAGTTGAGTGTGGTGATAAAAAAGTTGTCTGTACTAGTCTGTGTACTAGAGGTCAAAGCGTGTGAAAGGGCACCACCTGCTGGCTGAAACGGGCAACAGTTTCAACTTGTGTTAAAGAGAAAGAATATTATTTGTTTCAATCTTGTTTTTAAGTTTTTCCATTGTTGGAGACTATATGCAGCAGATGTTTATAGACTTGCAGACTGTCTGGTTTATGTAAAAATCAATAAATCCAAAATCTTTTAAAAAATGTTCTTTATTTTTTATATTTCAGAGCGATCGTGGGCCGGCGCTGCTTCTTCCTGATCGGGACCTTGTACATGTACCGCTGTATCACCATGTACATCACCACCCTGCCAGTCCCAGGCAAACACATGGTCTGCGCGCCCAAGGTAACTCCTCGTTATGGGACTCAGTGATGTGAACATTTGACCTGATAGACGCCATTTTGAGGACTTTTGACCATTTCAAAAACTATATGCAAATCATGATAGTTTATTTAATTTAACAATATCAAATGTTTTGTTTATAGCTTTACAATGACTCCACGGGGAAGATCTGGAGAATTATGCGACTGATCTCAGGAGGAGGTAACTGAAGTAATTGTTTAAATTTTTTAATGATACAATTACTCATATCATTTATATACTGTGTTGTATGTATGTATGTATTGTTTTATTCACACATGTTTAACACACAAATCCTGCATATTTAGGCTGAGTTCTGTGGTAATACAGAAAGTGCTCCACTGTGTTTTTAAACTCAGAATCATTTGAATTATTCCAGCCGTGTAATTGCCATTCTCTACTGAATTAAAGGTAAAAGGAGCTGTTAACATGAAAACTACCACTTCATGACATCATAAGGTGGGACAGAGCATTTGGGGCTTTGCAGATGTAGACAGACTACTCAAACATGTGTGAATGAAACAAAACACAACTCCAAGTATGTTTTTGAGGATGAAACCGCATTATAAAAGTCCATTTTGTGTAATATAGGACCCGTATTTGCCCATATTTGCAGCTTGTTACAGGGCACTTGAGTCTTTTTCAAACATTCAAACTTTTTACATTGGCAGGTCTGTCGATGACGGGCTCTCACTTGATGTGCGGGGACTTCCTGTACAGCGGACACACTGTGATGCTCACGCTGTCCTACCTCTTCATCAAAGAGTGTGAGTACAATACACATGTACCGCTGTGGGCTGAATAGAAAGAAAAGAATGAAAAATATATATATATATTCTTACTTAAAGGAACTGTAAGATTTTAAATTTCATAAACCTGACCCAACTGTGTCCCCACATATGAGGTAGACATGTTCAGATCTTATATACAGTAAGATAATAACTGTAATGCTGATTTATTCTTAATCACAAAAACACAGGGCATGATATAAATGTTATAATCTGGTGTTTTGGGTTTGAAAGTATTTAAATTATTATCAGAATGAGCACGAGTCTCTCATTTTGGTTGCCAGGTTCAACACTGAAATCCAGTGTGTTTAAACCTAAAATGTTTCTCTCTGATCTGAACGGTCACTGCCTAAACTCCAGCGCCTACAGCCAGTCATGAGTCAGTGCTAGTGCAGCCTCTGCAGCTCAGGGAGGGAATTCTGGAGGTTCTGAGCTTCACATGAGGCCTGTCCCTATACTCAGAAGAAAAATACATTATAATATAAAATATAGAAAACATTTAGTTGAGTTATTTCGCTTTTTTACATTACTACATAATTCCATATATTTTGTTCATATATTTAATGTCTTCTATATGTATCTAAAATTTAGTAAACATAAAGAAAAAAAACATTGAATAAGGAGGTGTGTCCAAACTTTTGACTGGTAGTGTAGCGCTCACAAATCCAAACAAAGCAAATGGTGTGATCATATCTTCTCATGTTAAACCTTCATCCTTACCTGAAGCGTCCCTATTGCCCTGCAGACTCTCCTCGCTGGATGTGGTGGTACCACTGGGCCTGTTGGATCCTCAGTGTGTCTGGGGTTTTCTGTATCCTGGTGGCACATGAGCACTACAGCGTCGACGTCGTGGTCGCCTACTACATCACCACACGCCTCTTCTGGTGGTACCACACTATGGCCAACACACAAGTAAAGATCTCATACTCTAACTTAACTTTAAAAGTGCACTATGTAACTTTTATGATGGAGGCTGTGTCACCTACTTGTCGCCATGGAGATGTTATTGCTTTTTATGGAATGTTCCTTAGTGTGGTACTCTATCCATCAGGATTCAGAGGAAAGTTATAAGTTATGTATAGATAAGATATAAGATGACAGAAGGATATGTTAAGGATGCCTTTTTTAATGCAGTTTTGAGCAATAAAACAATTGTAAATGGATGCAAGGCAGATGAGTGTAATACCATACTGTGGAACATTGCAGGGCAGAGCAATGACATCTGCATGGGGACAGGCAAGAGGCAGACTCTCCACCAGAAAGGTTATTTAGTGCATCCTTAATGCTGAAAAATAATTAAAATCCTGAGAAGTATTATATTTTAAATTTTTGTGAATTTTTACTGTTTAGCCATTAGTGACTAGCAGTGGCCAGCAGCAAACATGAGTTTTCTGCTTTTAAAAATGTAACCAGCAGAGGTCAGTGTAAGTCCAGAAATTGTGTGAAAGAATTGTGGTGTACTGGTAAATGACATCAGATATGATTTGTGTAGACTTATACACTGAAACCCATGGATAATGTAATAAACTAGCCCAAACTACAAGAATCAAGATTTCTAGCTCAGATTGACTTTTTAACTCATATTTTTGCAGTATACTCATCCATATTTTGTTCTTTTTCTTTTAGTCACTGCGACGAGCCCCAAACAACCTCCTCTCTAGAACTTGGTGGAATCCGGTCTTTAACTTTTTGGAAAAAAATGTCCAGACAGTTGTTCCCATAGAGTTCTCATGGCCCATAAATCTGCCTTCTTCCTGTCGACAGCGATACAAGATGGTGGAAGGAGGGCGGGACGAATAATGTGTCAGTCAAAAAACTCTTTAACAAAACCAAACCTACAGCTACACTACAAAAAGTGTCTCAACCATCGACAATTCTGAAAGTTTTTTTGTTGTTTTGACAAGTTTGATCTATTTACAGAGCATTTTTATTATATACTTGAAGTTTCACTATGTAACTTTTCTGGTCTTGTTTCCATGGAGACGTTATTGCTTTGCCAGGATGTTCCACAGTACCATCTTAACCTTATTGGGCCTTCTAAACTACAAGTGTTGTTAGAGTTAAAAATTACCTGAAGAACATGCATTCTTACAGTGAGCAGCAGACTTTCCTCTCCACAGATCTGACTTGTAATTTGGTTGGGTGGTATTACCTTGTTTTCATGGAGATAGATAGGTTTAATGCCATGCTGTGGAATAATGCTTTAGATAGACAGACAACTCCACAACCAATAGTGTAGCTTTAACACATGTACATATATATATATATATTTTTTTTTTTTTTTTGCAGTGTAAAAACAAAATATATATATTTAAAAAAATCTATGTTATTTAATGAAGGATTTCTCAAGGCATTCTGAAGAAGTTTACTGACAATGCAAAGTTACTGATTCTTGTTAACCGCCTTGTACTTCTATGGAGCCGTCCACCACTCACCCCCTGACAAAATATATGGTTTGTGCTGTATTTTTAATGGACCAAACCTGGACTAAACCTGGACTAAACCAATACTGAAGCAGGACTAAACCAGCACCAAACAAAGACTAAACCAGGACTAAACCAAAACGGACTGACTGACAGGACTGATCCAAGACTGAACCAATTGTCAATGATTCCTGAAGGTATCTGGTCTACTTCAACTCATCCTCCTGCCAGTGTATTGGGACAAGATGGACACAAAGAAATCACTTGGAATTTTGGCTATACTTATAAGTGCTTTTCACAACTTTCAGAGACAATATTGGGGTTTACTGCCATAGAAAAGCTAACAGCAACTAGCATGTTAACCATACACTTCGTAATTGTCAAACTATAAAGCACTTTTTTTTATTATTATTATTAGATGCAGACAGCACACAGCAGACTTATTTTGGTGCTTATACAATATATCTGTACTGGGGCAAGACACATTTATCTCAAATATAAAATAAATGAAATAAAATAAAATAAATCAGGTACAGTGCCTTTAAATTACACTGGAATATCTTGAATCTACATTCTTGTTGCTTCAGGTGAGAATAAGATGACAAGATGAGAACTGTAGACTTAACTTTTAAAGCCCAAGTCCATAATTTAAAGTGTATGTGTATTATGTCAAGTATAAAACAGATTTCAGTATGTTCATTCTACTGAAACGTTTCGCTTCAAATTCCATATTTTTGGTGGAGGCTAAAAGAGCACCAAGTCTCCAACTGAAACAGCTCCACCAATTCTCTATTCTCTTCCGGTTTTCACCAATTAAATTTTAAGTTTTTGTTCATTTGTACATTTGTACGTTCCAGTTTTTATTTTCAGGTGGATAGGCTCAGCATTTACAGAAATGAACCAAAAATGTGGTTAAAACAACTAAAAAACATGCAGCTTGTATCTTAGCTAATTATAAAGCTGGACTTCCATTTCCAACTCGTTATACTGAATACTTTTGCACTAGAAACTCTTTAAAATTCCAAGTAATCTTATAAATCTTACTAATTATGTTAAATGGTGCCATTTTTTGTCTTGCCCTTGATATTTAGCTTATATTTCTGTAATCTAAATTGAATAATGTAACCTAACAAAACTAGCCTGCCATCAAGATTTGGTCTTTTGCATCATTTTGTGAGTTCTAAAAAGTTGATTCATATTTTGTATTTGTGTACAGTTAATGTCTCTTAATACGCTGCTGCTAACTCAGAAATGTAAAATGTAGCTATGTAATGTAATACAGATGTAAAATTTGATAATAAAACAGCCATACAACATGTATTTTATTGGTCATTTTTTATTAAGTATGAATAATAAATATGAAAATGCCATATATTTAATTAGTGCTTTTCTAATGGAGATGGAGACCAGGTTACACGTCAGATCTGTGCAGCTTTTAAACAAGCCTTTAAAGAAGTTCTAACTCTACAATATTAAGCTAATTTTTCATTCAAATGGAAAACACTGTTCCACCTTGTGATCTCGTGGTAATACAGGAAGTGCTCCAATGTGTTTTTAAACTCCATACACCTAGAATCATTTGGATAATTTCAGCTCTAGAATTGCCAATCTTGACTGAACAAAAGTTAAAAGGTAACTGTTAACTTGAAAAATACTGCTTCATGACATCACAAGGTGGAACAGAGCATTGGAGCATTTGTAGGTGTAGACTGACTAATAATAAAACATTACTCAAACATGTGAACACAACAAAAACACAACTCCAAGTTTGTTTTTGATGAGGAAATGGCATTATAACATGGCTTAAAGCTTACAAGAATCCAAGTTTGATTGACTAAGCACCCGCTCTCGGCTAAACCTGCGACGTGGAAGAGAAGGAGCCTTGCCTTCAACAGCTTAGTTCCAGATTGGCTCCTTGGTTGCTATGATACTCGCGGTTGGAATTCCAATTCTGAAACTCGACTCCAAATTTGTACTATAACTACAAGCCTCAATGAGCTTCACTTGACTGGAGCCGAACGCTATGGGCGACGTCACCCTCACTTCTTTACAGTCTATGATTGTAGCCCTGTCAGTTACATCTTGGTATTTTTCCTGCTCTGTGTAAGTACAGTACAGGAAGCATGAGATCACTGACCATATTTAACCACCTTACAAAATGCTGTATCTTCACACACCTTTCTCGATACAACTGGTTCGTTTCGGAGAGGTAACAAAACACACAGTCAATCAAATTCCTTTCAAGATGGCGCTGGGATGCCAGCTGCGTGTAACAGAAGCTCTGAACCCCTTTTTCTTTCTTTTCGTCTATTTACTTGTACATAGACACTTTTTTCGTCTTTTCTTTAGAGTGGGTGAAACATCGTGCAGTTTCGCACATGGGAAACCTACTCTGACTACAGTTTTATTGCTCGCTGTAGTCTTTTTCACACTTTTTGGATCCGCGTCTGGGACTCCATTCAGCCACGGCTCGGAGCGCATCAAGTACGAACGTGATGCGCTCCTCGGTCTACGCGGCCCCGCTTTGCTCCACACCGGGAAACCCGAGGTCCCAGTGGAAATACAGAGGAAGAGAAGAGGGTGCAGAGGTGGACGGAAAAAACGGAGACCGTATCTGCCTTCGGTGGTTATGGGAAACGTCCGCTCCATCTCCAACAAGACCGAGGAGTTCACCGCACTGACCCGGCATCAGCGGGAGTACCGGGACTGCAGCGTGATGTGTTTTACGGAGACGTGGCTGAATGAACACATATCGGACTCTGTGATTAACCAGGACGGATTTACACTGAAGCGGGCGGACAGAACTGCCGCTAGGAGCGGTAAGAAGAAGGGAGGCGGGCTGGCGGTGTTTGTGAATGAGCGGTGGTGCCACCCGGCTAACGTGTACGTCAAGCAACAGCTGTGTACCCCGGACATTGAGTTGCTCGCAGTGGGCATGCAGCCGTATTACCTGCCGAGGGAATTCTCACACGTGATCACGTATTGTGTGTATATCCCCCCTTCCACCTATGCGACGGCGGCCTGTGAACAACTCCACAACAGCGTAGCGCTGATGCAGACCCGGCATCCCAGAGCCCTGGTTTTAATCAGCGGGGACTTCAACCACGTCTCCCTGTCCGCCATTCTCCCCACTTACACACAGTACGTCACGTGCCCCACGAGAGACAATAGGACTCTGGACCTCCTGTATGCGAACATCAAAGACGCTTACACCTCCGTCCCCCTCCCCCCGCTTGGACGCTCAGACCACAACCTCGTCAAACTGCTCCCGCAATACACACCAAAGGTGCGAAGAGGACCTGCGCGGAAGCTGTCTGTGAAGCTGTGGACTGAAGAGGCCAATGAGAGTTTGAGGGACTGTTTCCAGACCACAGACAGGAACATGTTCAGCAGCTCTTATGGAGATGACATCAATGGCCTGACCCACTGCATCACGGACTACATCAACTTCTGCGTGGAGAGCACTGTGCCAACCCGGAGGGTGCGGTGCTTCTCCAACAACCACCCCTGGGTCACCCCTGAGCTCAAAGACCTCCTGAACCAGAAGAAGAGGGCTTTCATCTCAGGGGACAGAGAGGAGCAGAAGAGGGTCCAGCGGGAGCTTCAGTGGAGGATTCGTCGGGCCAAGAAGCATTACGGGAAGAAAATGGAGGAGCAGCTGGCCCAGAACAACGTGCGGGATGTGTGGAGAGGTCTGAAGAACATCTCAGGATTTGGTCAGAACACCAGAGGGACATCTGATGGAGATCAGTGCTGGGCGGATGAACTAAACGTTTATTTCAACCGTTTTGATTGTCCCCCCATCCCCTCTGCCTCTTTCTCGGATCCCCCCTCTTCACACACCCCCAGGCCACTGGACACACCCCCCCTTCCCGGACCGACTGCACCCACCCCCCGCCCCCTACCACCCACGTCTCCAGCTCATTTCACACCGACTGTTCCCAGCACCAGCCCCCCTCTGCCCCCCACCCCCGGCAGTCCACCCCAGTCCCCCCCTTACTCCTCCGTCTACATCACACCGGATCAGGTGAGGAGAGAGCTGAGGCGGCTGAAACAGAGAAAATCTGCAGGACCAGATGGCATCTGCCCCAGGCTGCTGAGGACCTGCGCGGACCAGCTCTGTGAGGTTCTCTGCTACATCTACAACCTGAGCCTCAGCCTGGAGAAGGTCCCTGTCCTGTGGAAGACCTCCTGTGTGGTACCAGTTCCAAAAACAACACATGCCAGGGAACCGGCCCACTTCAGACCAGTCGCCTTGACCTCTCACCTCATGAAGACCATGGAGAGGCTGATCCTCAGCTACCTCCGCTCCGTGGTGAGCTCCACTCTGGACCCGCTGCAGTTTGCCTACAAGCCCAACATCGGAGTAGAGGACGCCGTCATCTACCTGCTGCAGCGGGCGCTCACCCACCTGGAGACTGCCGGGAGCGCTGTGAGAGTCATGTTCTTTGACTTCTCCAGCGCCTTCAACACCATCAGGCCGGCACTGCTGCGGGGGAAGCTGGAGGACGCCGGAGTGAACGGACATCTCGCCGCCTGGACCATCGACTACCTCACTGACCGGCCGCAGTATGTGAGGCTGCGCGGCTGTGAGTCAGAGGTGGTTGTCTGCAGCACTGGGGCCCCACAGGGAACTGTCCTTTCACCCTTCCTCTTCTCTATCTACACCTCGGACTTCACCTACAACACGGACACCTGCCATCTCCAGAAGTTCTCTGACGACTCGGCCCTTGTGGGCTGTGTGTCTGAGGGGAATGAGCTGGAGTACCGATCGGTCATCAGGGACTTTGTGGACTGGTGTGAGCACAACCACCTGTGCCTTAACACCAGTAAGACCAAGGAGATGGTGATCGACTTCGGGAGAAGGACACTACTTCCCTCACCGGTGAACATCCAGGGACAGGACATAGAGACAGTGGACAGTTTTAAGTACCTGGGTGTTCACCTCAACAATAAACTGAACTGGTCCCACAACACTGACGCCCTGTACAAGAAGAGCCAAAGTCGCCTCCACCTTCTGAGGAGACTGAGTTCTTTTGGAGTGTGCAGGCCCCTGCTCAAGACTTTTTATGACTCTGTGGTGGCCTCTGCTCTCCTCTACGCTGTTGTCTGCTGGGCCCCGAGCAGCACAGAGCGGGACAGGAAAAGACTGAACAAACTAGTCAGGAGGGCCAGCTCTGTCCTGGGCTGTCCTCTGGAGTCTGTGGAGGAGGTGGGTGAGAGGAGGGTGCTGGCCAAACTCACATCCATCATGGCCGACACCTCTCACCCTCTGCACCGGACTGTAGAGGAACTGAGCAGCACCTTCAGCGGCCGACTGAGGCACCCTCAGTGTAAGAAGGAACGCTACCGCAGGTCCTTCATCCCCACTGCTGTCAGACTGTACAACTCCACTGTTTAACACTTACAATAACCTGTGCAATAACCTGTGCAATAACCTGTGCAATAACCTGTAACCATGTCACCTCATCAGTAACCGCCTCCACTGTCCTCAGATTATATATTTATATATTTGTATATTTGTATTCTTTTACATATATATATATATTATATAAGAGATATGTTTTATTATATATTTACATTTCTTTCACTCCCTGTACATAAGAGCTACCTGATGTTGTAAATATGTTAATATTTATTGTGATTTTATTTTTTTATTTACTTATTGTTCTGAGTGTTTGCACAATTTTTCACAACTTTTTGCACTATACTGTCCCCTGACTGTGAGCTTCTGTCACAAGTGAATTTCTCCTCTGTGAGATCAATAAAGTCTTATCTTATCTTATCTTATCTTATCTTATCTTATCTTATCTTATCTTATCTTATCTTATCTTATCTCTTAAATTCCACAAGAACTTCCAAAACAAAACAACCATTATTACAGCTATCACTTGAATAGCACGACATTTGGATTTCTCTGTTCTCGACTTGATCCGATCTCCAGGTTTTGAGCGGTTTAAAACATGCACAACAGAAAGGCAGCAAAAAACGCTAACAATTAAAAGTAGAATTCCGTTAACAATTTCTAAGAGGAGGAAATCTCTGAAGAGGAAAAACATTTCTATGAAGGCAGTAATCCAAAGAGACGCACTGCTGATGTATCTGACCCAAAGTCCATTTCCATTTTTTAGGTTTAAATACATTATAGGGTGCACAACAGCTATGTAATGTTCCACGCAGGTAAAAATGGGGAAAACCGTTTGCCCGATCCAAGGAAATTCCCCAATGATAAATCCTATATGATGGTCGAAATGACAAGAGATACTGACAAGAGCTGTAGCGTATCCAAAAACGCCGATAACTTCCATCGCGGCCAGGTTTAAGGTAAAAAAGTCAGAGTTGGTGATAGTAATAGTCGGATTGGTAGCTTGTTGTCTACAGCGTTGAAACCCCCCAAAACGAACGAAACAGGAAATCGGAAGCATGACCAAAACATAAGACGTGGCGTAGCTCAGATCTAAAATAAGATCTAATTTTGATGTATCAGAAATGGTGGAATTGTCGGTAGCCATTATCTACGCAAACAGAAATGTACTGTCTCTCAGCGTTGTCTCCAACCAAAGAGATAAAGTGAAAAGACACAGGTGTAGGGATGGTTTTGTGTTTTGCATTTTTAACATGATGCTGCGAAGCTTCAGCTGTAAGCAAATATATGTTTTTTCATTTGACGTTTTGGTAAAATGATCGAACCGTGGCATGACGAAACCACAGGAGATGAGCTGTGAAGACATACTATACTGTGAGACGGTATGGGACACTTAAAGTGTGTGTGACACGTTTTGACGGTTCTTATTTCTATTTATTTGTTGGGATAATGCCAGTTGTAAATCTAAATTATAGTTTTACACCAATTAAGAAGGAATTTGTGAAGAAAAGTTGAAAAGCATGTTTTATACATGATTTATGTTTCAGGCAAAGTTGGTGTTAGTAGGAAATAGATTGCTATTATCAACTTTGATTCAAATTACTGTCATAACGTTCTGTGTTTTCTGTCAGGTTTCAGCGAGAGCCATCTCAGATTGATAAATGTGTAGAACTCAACTGAATCAGTCTGGCACGGGTCAGGTTAAAGAGTTTCTGCTATGATCCAAAATATAAAACTCTCACTGAAAGAGGAGGAAAACTGAGCATTTGAATCTTTCTATTCATTTCCTTATTCCAAATGTTCTCGCACACTGCTGTAGCTTCCCTGTTCGCTGCAGATAAAGCAGAGGCAGTGTCAGAGAGCTCAGTAAGTCATTACCATACGTAATGTACAGTACAGCAAAATTACAAAAATCTATTTTCTCCAAGCCCCAGAAAATGTTCAAAATTGCACTGATACAAAGCTTTAAGCTCAGCACGATCAAGAACAGCACAATGACAATGAAGGCGTGGCGTTTCGATTTCTGAACCTTTCTTTTGTCCGTTACAGCGCCCCCTGGCTTTGGATGGACAAGGACTATGAGAACAGCTACACTGCAGTAGAATATAATGGCTAAATATACAATCATTTGGCACGAATCTCCAATGAAAAAAGGGAGAGTGTAATTTTCAAAGAGTGCGACAGCCATTAATGTAAGTGTGACCACCCAAACCAGCCCTGTTGAGATGTTCCGAATCAGACGACCTTTGCCCTTTTTGAGAGCCAGGAACGTCACAGGATGCACCACGGCAACGTAGTGTTCAATGCACGTACATGTTGGGAACATCATCTCTCCATACCATCCAAAATTCCCCAGAAAAAACGGCGTTGTGCTTTCGTCATAATCTCTGAAAATTATACAAAGAGCTGCAAAATATCCGGTGACTCCAACCAGTTCCATAACGACGAGATTGTAGGTGAAGAAGTCTGTGTAGCTTATAAACCAAGAAGGGTCATTTTTCTTGGATTTCCACTGCTTGAATCCCAAATAAAGGATAAAAATGCTGAGAGGGAGGATAATGACGATGTGCATTATAGACACTGGAACCATCAAAATGAATGGGACGATCTGAATCACAGAGTCATTGGAAGTCATTTTTCATACTGGAAAAAATACAAATGTTTAAGTCATTTTTACAATTTACAGATTTTTTGGGCCTTGGTTATTCATGGTTCATCCTTATTTCTGTCTGTCCATCCTGGTTTAGTCCTAGTTTAGTTCTTGTTCAGTCCTGGTTTAGTCCTGGTTCACGGTTCAGTCCCGGTTAGTGCTGGTGCAGTCCTGGTTTGGTCTTAGTTCAGTCTTGGTTTACAACATATTCATTGGATTGGATTTTGGGCAAAAGAGATACAATATTTTGTTTTGAATGGCTTCATTGCCATAGTGACCAAGGACCAATACCGTAAGTGCCTAAAATGACACCTAAAAGTTGTACTTTTTCTTTTGTGCTTTGTCATCTTCTACCACTGATAATCCCTCATTTCTACAGTACATTGTTCAGACAAAAAAATTACAAAGAAAATATAAAAGATTGTCAAAAAGCTTACCTCTAAATCCAGTGAGCACTTTTTACATGTTCACTCATGTGTGAGTGATTTTTACAGCCATGGGGTGAAGGCAGTCCGTGTTTTTTTAGTTGTGGTTCCTCATGGAAAAAGGTGCTTGTATCCAAATCAAGAGACATAAATCAAAATATGACACACACACAGCTGCCTGCTCCCTCTGCGTCTCAGACAAGCACCTCATGCCAGAAATAAATAAAAACAAAACAAAAAAAAAACAAAAACGCAGCATCAGATCCATCCACCTCCTCAGCCTCTTCATCTCTTCCTCCTCTTCACCAATAGATACTGATCTATTGCAGCTGATGTCATGTGTGTGATTCTAACTGTAGACACTGCTCTGTCTGAAACTCTGTTACTGAATTCTGTAACCCGAACGTGGGTGCACCTCTGGGCCCGTCCCAACACTCAGTCCTGGTCCAGTTCTGGTTTAGACCTGGTTTAGACCTGGTTTAGTCTTGGTTTAGTCCTGGTTTAGTCCTGGTTTAGTCCTGGTTCAGGCAAAAAAGGTGACGCTCCAAACTATAAGTAGGTTGTCGGAATGGCAGCATCAAAAAGTGTCGTAATGGGGGCATGTTGGAGTGACGGTATGTCGGGGTGGGAGTCTGTCGGAGTGGCGGTATGTCGGAATAAGGATTGTACCCCTAGACTTTAATATCAACTTTATTTTAACACAATCTGACCAGAAAGAGCTGACTTCGTTGGAACTACAACAGGTGATCTGATTTGTGCTGTTAAACAAGTCTCTCACGCATAAAATCACAAATGTGATGTCACTGCAAAGTATTAATAGCTGTGTTTTAGTCAAATGAGTCTTAGGCCCTTTAAAGATGCACTATATAACTGTTGTAGGGGTTTGCCATCTGCTCCGATTCCAAATTTGGTCCTGGTTTAGTCATGGTTTAGTCCTGATTAGGGATGGGATGATAACCAGTTATTAAGGTATACCACAGTATTGAAATGCCACGGTATCGATACTGTGAGGGTGGCTTCTGATGTTATTGACATTTATTTGACAGCGTCTATAGAAAACGCAGCTCTCCTCACAGTAGTGCTATTTGCCCCATAACGCACTCTTATGCAGTCCTTATGTCTGCGCTGTATCCTCTGCTCCCCCTTGACCCTCGCTTGTACCCCGCCTTGTACCGGACCAGACCACACCACGGAAGCACAGCAGTGGAAGTCTGTTTTCTTTTGTTGTGGTCACTCATGGAAAAAGGCACTTGCATTCAAATCAAGGGACATCTCAAAATATGACATAATCAGCTGCCTGCTCCCTTTGTGTCGCAAGCACATTTCAAGCTATAAATAAGTCAAATAAACCACAGCAGCAGAAGCATCAACCTCCTCAGCCTCTCCATCTCCTCCTCCTCTTCACCACCAATAAATACTTGACCATAAAAAGTGACTTAGTTGGAAGTACAACAGGTGAGGTGCTGTTAAACAAGTCCCTCACACATAAAATGACACAAACATTAGCCAACATGCTTTCTCAACTGATTCGCCTGTATTCAGTAGTTTTATGTAGGGCAAGTTGCATTCCAGATCTGTGGAGAGGCGACTCAGCTCACAGTAAAAAATATGATTTTGTAATATTTTTTGAGAATAAAAACCTCTGCAATTGAATAAATGCAAAATCCACACATTTATTTCTATATTATGCACGTTCCAGGCAAAGCAACATCTCCATGGAGACAAGCAGGAATCAGAAAAGTCACAGAGTGCAACTTCAACCACATTACCAATATTCCTGACAACATTTACATTACATTTGAATACCCTGTACATTTCCCTTCAGAGGAAACCATTACGTTTAGGGACAGGCCTCACTGACTGCGGACCATACGTGAAAACATACGAAACATTTGAATTTCGTCAAGCACAATTTGACATATGTGGATCCAGAATGGAAAATAATAGTAAATAAGTAAACAGAGTGAACATGCAAATACAAGTCACAGCAATAGACTATAAAATGCTGGGACCCCACTTGACGCTTGCAGCTAAAGGGGCTCAAGTAAGGTCTGTATCGCTGTCAGGTAACAGGTTAAATATTGAATTTTGCTGTCAGTTTTAACAAGTAAATATACAGTATGAATCTTTAAGAAATTGTAGAACTTTGCGTTGATATTTTAATTGAAGCTTTCTGATACGTCCCACATTTTTGCCAGCTTGAGAATAACTGAAACAAATAATTGAAATATTTCTCCGCAATTTACAACATACATACTGCATTCATGGGTTTTGGGCAAACAAAAGTGAATTGCTTAATTGCTATAGCGACCAAGGACCAATGCCATAGTTACAGTTTGATGAATATTTCATGATTTCCATTTTTGTTTATTGATACTTTGCAGCGATATGACACTCGGGGTGTTCTACGTGTATCTCTAATGGTGAAATGTTCAGCAGTTACCATGGTGACACAATGCACACATTAGCAAACGCTGTCAAGAAAAAATACACAATGGATTTTAACATTTTTAGAAGCCTGTGACCAACACGAGCGTTCATGGTCCTGTTTAGGAGTTTGGTTTTCAACAAAAAGGTGAGAGCGACTAACTGAAAAACTGTTGGCTAATGTAGCTTGTACTTTTATGTGTTGTAGTTCCAAGTAAGTCATTTTTTTCTGGTCAGATTATGTTAAAATAAAGATCACATTTAAGTCTAATTTGAGTAACAGAGCTTCCAACAGAGTAATACAGTAAAGTGGTGTGTGTGTCTGAAATGTCTGTCTAAGATTATTACATTTTGAATTAGTATTTTTATATTATAGGCTAATTATTTTCAATTTTTTGTCTTTTTTTTCTATCCATTAAATTAGAAATGGAACTCAACGTCTCCAGCTCTTTCGTCAATGCCACTTCCGCAGAAAAATGCACGCAAGATTTGAGAACGCTGGTCATTTTCGTTAGCTGGTTTATCTGCAAAAACATAATTGTCCTGCCTTTATGCGTGATCGTCTTGTACATCGGATTCCAGCAATGGCAACGTCATTCCCTCATAGAAAAAAAAAAAGAAAACATCTGGGACTTTTTCACCTACAACATATCTATAATGGAGATTTTAAGCTGTTTGGGTGGAGTCATACTCTTATCTGGGGTTTTTATCGGTAACCACTTCATGTCAAAATTCGGATACAATTTGTTTTACGTAGTTTTTCCCGCCGAACTTTTCACGCATTCCCTGACTTGCATTGACGTATATTTTGCTGTGGTGCACCCAGTTTTTTATCTAAAATATCATAAAATGTCAGTTAAAGTTTGTAAACTTAGCATCGTAGCTATTTGGGTGATGGCTTTTTTTCTCAATCAAACTGGATTGTACAGCTTCCCTAGAACGCCAACCATTTTATATTTGACAGTTTTAGGCATTAATTCAGTCTTGATTTTTTTCGGCACAATTTCGGTCCTCAAAGTTTTATTTCAGCCCCAACCCGGCGACAATGGGAAAGTCGACAAGGAAAAACGCAAATCTTTCTTTAATATCTTAACTATTTATGTGGTTTCGCTGATTTGGTTCATTGGTTTCATAGTTTTTATCGTGTTAGCCAACAGTTCATCTTTAGATTTTAAAGCCTCTTGTAGGGTTTCTGTGTCTGGGTTTTGGTTCAGTTTTAGCAGTAGTTTGATATTACCGGTGATTTTTCTGCAAAAACACAAAAAAACTATTTGTTGTTATAAGCATGTGAAGTGAATCATCAGATTTCCTTGCCCGACCAGCCAGTCCCTTCTGCATTCTGTTCAAACCCATAGAGCATGAAAAAACGTTAAAAAAAAAAAACTAACTTAGGACAGTCCAACCACAGCCGTTATTTATAGCACATGCTTCTCAAAGACATCTCTCAACAATTCTCGTATCATTCAGAATGAGAATCAACGCACTAAATAGAAGGTTAGTGCTTTGATTGTTGATTCTGCAAAAATCTGCGCTATTTCTCAGTCCTGCGTGTTTTTTTCCCCCCTTTTTTAATGTAAGCAGCCATGTTTGTTTTGACACGAACAAACCATGCGCATTTGCGATTGGTTAATCTGCTTGTCAATCACGCCCTCTGAAACTGGGGACACAGGGTACGGCTCCAGTTGTCTTTGTAAAGTTTTGTCAGAGTGTGTGGTTCTGGCTGGACAAGGTAAATAATGTTGGAAAATACATGGTGAATCTCATTTTTAAGTAGAAAAATGTCAATGTTTGTTTATGTTCATTCATATATCCCCAAAACATTTCTGTGTAAAAACATGTTTGTAAAATAAAACATATGGCATTAACCTAATCAGAGTATCATCTTTTTTGTTACTTAGATCTTAAAAGTCCTATATTACACAAAATTGGCTTTGACTTTTGTGAGCTTTAAGTCATGTTATAATGCTGTTACCTCCTCAGAAACATCCCTGAACTTGTGTTTTGTTTCATTCACACATTTGAGTAATCGTTTATTATTAGTCTGTTTACATCTCCAAAGCTCAAAATGCTCTGTTCCACCTTGTGATGTCATGAAGTGGTAGTTTTCATATTAACAGCTACCTTTTGTTCAGTAGGGATTGGCAATTCCAGGTCTGAAATTATCCAAATGATTCTAGTGAAAAGGTATGGAGTTTAAAAACACAATAGAACACTTCCTGTATTACCACATGGCATCACAGTGTTTTTTTGTTTGCAAGAAGAACTCAGCCTAAATCTGCAGGGTTTGTGTGTTAAACATGCGTAAATGAAATGCAACTCTAGGTATGTTTGTGAAACAACATTATAACATAGATCAGAAAATGGCGTAATACAGTATATAGGCCCTTTAAAGAAAACACAATATTATTATTTCTGGTATCATTATTTTACATTTTGATAAAAGAATTGCTCCAAAAATATTTTAGTTTTACTGTTTATTGTCCCCAAAATCCTTAAAACTCTGGACAAGTTTAAAAAATAACTTAGCTCCATTTGCAGGTCATTTGAATGCTGTCAGTGAAGTCTGCCAGGTGGGAATTCCACCCAAACCACAGCTCATGTGGTGAGGACCATATATACACAACCAGAAATTATCCTTAAATAAAGGAAATCATTATGAAAATCTTTTAGCACTAAAACCAAACATGCTCCTTTAGAATCCCAGACCAGAAGTACATCTTTGTTTCGAACACTGTGGTTTCTAACATTTTATACTGTCCATCGTATTGTAGAATCAATGACAGCTTTATGTATTGCCTTTTTCAACAGAGTAATCATAGACTGTACAGGGAAGTGGACTAAGTCAAGCGTTCAGCTCCAGTCAAATGAAGCTCATTAAGGCTGGCTTCGCCCATTCTGTCAACTGTCTTGACAAATTTGAGTGCTTCGTCAACTTCGTCCTCTCTGTCGAACCAATGGGCTTGAGTGAAATGGTTCTAAAATAGAACCTTTTATAAAAGGTTCATCTGAAAGAACCTTTTTGAAAGAACAGTTTGTCCTAAAGGGTTCAAAATAAAAGTGTTCTTCAGGGTTTTTCATTGTTTTATATTGTTTTATATGTACATAACTGACCTACTTTTGAGGAGAGGTTCTTCAGCTTACTGTAACACAGCAGGTCTAAGTGGTGGTTCAGTCTGAATGTGCAGTGAACCTGTTCATTACACATCCATTCACTCTGGTACACCCTGGTGCTGTCTATAACCTAGAACACACAAAGAGCAGTTAAAAATAAATAATAATATACAGAAGTCACAGCTGAAGTTAGTTATAAACCTGGTCTGGACTGAAGTTGTTGATCTCTTTTCCTGAAACATAAACTGAAATTTGAATGCATTAGTTACACAGTAAAATCCCAAAGAAATATGTGTAGTGTTTGGAGGAATCTGTAATCCCTCAGTCTCCCAAGTCCATCGCAGAAGAAAATGGAATTCTCTCAACTGAACAAAAGTTTTAGAGTTGTCAGAGTGAACACATTTTACCACTCATCCAAGAGGCTTCAGTTGTGAGTGGATGCCCAGGACACACTAGAGGACTGTCTCTGGGCTGGCCTGAGAACGCTTCGGGATCCCCCTGGAAGAGCATGAAGAAGTGTGTGTGAAGAGGGAAGTGTGAGAGTCCCTGCTCAGACTGCTGCCTCCACGACCTGGCCCCGGATAAAGCAGAAGAAAATGGATGGAGCTAACTACTGCGGATTTCTGTTGTATCAAACAGACGCAGAGGCATGGAGATTGTTTTACAGTACCTTTAATGTTACAACATGGATTCCCAGCATCAGGGTGACACATGGGCAAAAAGAGAGTCTGTAAGAGTCTAGCAGAGAGTTTCTGAAACTCAGGGTCTGCGAGTCTAACCAAAGGTTTAGTATTTTCCATAAACGTTATCTTTAGCTGATTTACCCTGGGAATCTTCTGGAGCTTCTGCAGCTTGTATGATAAATCAAAGTAGTTAGAATTATCCAAGGTTACTGAGCAGAACGTTTTGCACTTTAACTGTAGCAAGCATTAAGTATGAAATGAAAAGACTCACCAGTGGCTCGCCAGTTTGCTGTCAGAAGTGAAGCCACTTAAAAACTTTAAATAAAAATAAAATGCCTGAAAATGTTGGTTTGAGCTGATTTTGAGACGATGAGCACAGGGCAGCCGTAACCACTCTGGAAAATGTATACAGCTGCTCCCTACAGCTGCGTCATTACCACTCTAACTCCTCACTATTTACTCTTGATCAGATCTCCCAAAGCAACAGCAGAACTTTAAACCAAAGAACTTCTTTTGTCACACTTTTGTCTTGACTTACCTGAACTTCTACATCTGATGTTGTTCTAGTTTCTGGGGTATTCTGAACAATTTGTACCAGAAGGAGATCTCAGTCCGCACCAAATGAAACTGGCTTTCATACCAGCCCAAACAAACCAAGCTCGCAGATGTTCTGGACTCTGAAATGAAGAGGACCAAATGGTGTAGATGTAAAAGCGCCCTTTATCTGATTCCACGAAAACACATTTGACACTGTGCGCTTAGCTTAAGTCCCAAAAGATATTGCCATCCACTGTACACCTCCATACTCAAACCTACCATCACCCTGACGAAAACTACCCTTCAGGACAGAAGGTACACTTTCCCCATTACCAACAGGTACTACATGGAACTGTGCACAACAAAACTTATCTTTGTCCCCTTTTTCAGAAACAAACTGAGCAGAGAAGGATGACATTTGGCAGTACAAGGGCTGGTCAACAAGATCCAAAGAAATTTCTGTTTTACCTCCAGTTTACATCAAAGCAGTAGTGCACAGGTATTGCAAATTAGGTTGGAGTTCTAATGTTTCAGCGTCAGCAGAGTGTCTCCAGGCTTTTTAGCAGAGGGAAGACAGGAAATAAGCACGTGGTGTCAAAATAAACTTCTGATGCCCTTTCAAAATACATTTTTTGAAGGATATGCCTGGTCACCCTAATATTACTAATATTTATTTATTTGTATTTATTTATTTTTCATATACTATCATAGAGTTAGTTAAAAATGAACAAGCTTAAAATAAATTGTATGTTAAATATAAAAACAAAATGTTCGTAAACAAACCCATGTTATTCACATCCATGTATCAAGGATGTGTTAATGAGACTGTCCATCTCATCAGATAGAGAAAAGGCAAAAATAAAAAATGTCTAAACAAAGCAAATGCAATGAGGACTACATAGTATTTGGACTTTTTGAAAACAACAAAGGGACAGGTGTGTGGCCATTTGCACAGACAGTGCGGCGGCAGTGACTGGACGTGTGGTGACTTTTATGGATAGACAAGCAAACTTAGGGGTGGATGTGAACATTTAGTCGATAACACTTTAATAACACCACTTTTCATGCAAACTGCATTACAAATGAGTATATTTATTTTTACTCACATTAACTGCATGTATACTGAGCCATTCTGGAGTCAAATTAGAGAAACCAAGACCATATAGTTTATTAATATTTGTATATGGGACTGTTTTTGACACCATCTTTGTACAAACAGGGCTATTTGTTTCTACTCCTACACCTTATTTATATCTATATATTTATGCATTTCTAACTAACATCTAATCATTACAAACGCAAAGCTTCAAACACTGACGCTAAAAGTGAGTTATTTTTAAACACTTGTGTTGAAAGTTTCCTGCTGCACATGTACACTCACTGGGAATCGCCGCACACCTCCTGTTCCCATCAGGTTCCCATGGTGATGATGCGGGTTTATTCAGTGCTGTTTGAGCCCGCTGTGGTCCTCAGTACGCATGCACAAACCTTTAACACAACCGGTTGGCCTCTCTAGTTGTAAACGCGCATGTAGAAAGCACAGACTGTAATGACTGTAAGCCGCACTCTCAACATGTGCCTCCAGGCCTCCGTAGAAGGCAAAACAACATGGGACGTTCGGATCCGCCGTTGTTGCAGTTTGTTCAGTGACCAGAAGAATGTAGAGTGTAGAGTAAATGACACCGCCACTACAACCATGTTTCATACTGACAGAAGTGAAGGGAAAACAGGATTATTTGGATAATTCGAAACAATTTAATTATAATTTTGACACGCAATGATTTTAGATTTTACTTGGGCAACCACTGCTTGCCTTGATTCCCCTGACCGCACGCCACTGATGGACTGAAAAGTGGACTTGTGTGTACTAAGTCTGTCAATCCAAACATTATAACCACGGAATTGCCGATGTAAAGAAATGCTTTTTAATGTTACATCATGGTGTGTTAGCATTTGCTAGGCTAACTGGCTTGTACAGAAACACATGAAAGGCAGTTTATGTAGAATCATGTAATTTTAATTCACAGTTAACAGATCTTAGATTACAGAAGAACGTATATATAAAAAAAAAAAAATTGAAAAGGACGAAATTTTCAAAAGTTGCTGTTTAAGTATCCACCTTGAGCAGAGAATAAACAGTGTTCTCTGCCACGTCACTGGATCCTATAAAAACAAATGGAAAATATCAATATATTATTATGTATTAGCTAAAATTAAAGTTATGTTTTTTTGTAAATTCATTTTTATCATGCGTTAACTTATATTTATGACAATGAAAATGACTTACTTTTGCCCTTGTTCTTTCTAACAGGTGCGTACACTGTATTCTCACGGGTTTGACGTTGGACTAAAATGAATTTATTGTTAATTAAATAGTAACTTGACACTGCAAAAAGTCATATTTAGACATCATTCTGGAAGTTTTTCACTCATGGATCAAAACTGAGTACCACAGACTGTATGAAGAAGTGGACAAGCAGGATTCGGCTCCAGCCAAATGAAACTAATTGAGGCTAGCAGTTATAGCGGCAAATTTGGAGCCGAGTTTGAGTGTCACAGGGAGCGGGCCCTTAGCACCACTGTCAGTCAAACCTGTTGCTAACACTGCTGAGAGCAACCTCGGGAAAAGAAGGCGCCTCATTTGTTATTGTTTGTTATTAATGTTCATATCTTGATTTATGGACAAAATAAATATTTATGACAATGAAAATGACTTATTTTTACCTTTGTCCTTTTTAACAGACGCGTACAATGTAGCCTCACCGGTCTGGCTTTGGTCTAAAAATGAATTAATTGTTAATAAAATAATAATTTAACACTCATTATGCAAAAAGTAATATTTAGACAATAAAATTATTTAAATTAAGGACATTTTACTTGATTTGAGTAGATTTGAGTTGACAAGGAAAATTATCTACCAATGGAATACATTTTTTAACATTAGACTTATAGTTTCTTATTTTAAGTGCAAAAAAATATATATCTTTAGTGTAACAAGAGTTATTTACCTATTTTATCTACAAAAAGTATTGCTCCATTTGGTGCATCATTTTCCTTGTCAGGTGAAATGTACTAAAATCAAGATAAAATGTTCTTAATTCAAGTCATTTTAAAAGACCTAAATTAGACAAAATTGAGTCCTGTGAGCTTTAAGACATGTTATAATGTTTTCAGTGTTTTGAGTGACCCTTTATTATTAGTCTGTTTACATCTACAAAGCTCAAAATGCTCTGTTCCACCTTGTGATGTCATCTAGTGGTAGTTTTCAAGTTTACAGCTCCTTTTACCTTTAGTTCAGTAGCGATTGGCCATTCCAGGGTTGAAGCACTTCCTGTACTACCACATGACATCACAAGGAGTAACAGAGTGTTTTCTGTTTGAGACAAGAACTCTAAAGCCTAAATATGCAAAATGTGTGTGTTAAACATGAGTGAGTGAAACAAAACACAACTCCAGGTCTGTTTGTGATGAGGAAACAACATTAGAACAGAGATCAGGAGATAGAATAATATGGGCTCTTTATCTAACAGCACGTTGCACATTTTCCACTTACTTTTATTCTTCTTGTTCACTGTAGAGTACACCTCCCGTGGAACATCGCTGCTTGGTTCATGAGCTAAAAGTAAAAAAAAATTGTGGTAACGTGAAAACTACATGACATCACGAGGTGGAACTGAGTAAAAAAGAAAATTTTAAGACCAAAATGACGAGCCTGAGAGGGTGACAGTTTTTTTCAATAGAAAGTGAAATGAAGCAGGAAGCGTGCCCATGCTCACTGCCTGTTTGGAACGTGGCGGCGGGCAGGTTAGCTATGTCCATTATAAACAGTTTACGTTGAGAACAGACCCTTACAAAACTGTGTGTGGAAAGTTCTCATTCATTCCGATATATTGGTCTTTTGCATTGCACGTAACGCTGTGGTTTAGCACTAACAAAAGCACAGCAGTGATTAATTTTGTATAACAACTATGAGCTTTGTCAGATACCATTTTGGTTTCGTGTAGTCCTGCTGTTGTTGATCACAGAATAGACGGCTGAGGGCTGTTCATACTCGGTTGCGGCTGTAATAGAAAAACACATATATTTGTTATAAATGTATTCATCATTTACACATCTGTAAATATTATGTGCACCTCAGGTTTCACTTCAAACTCTCACATGCAGTCTCACACTGAAAAAGGAAGTGGTTCATTTAAGAGCACTGCCTTGAAATGTTACTGGCCTCTATTGTCTAAATATGCCACAGACTGAAAGTTATGAGGCTTTGCACATGAGGACATTTTATGACTGTTTAAAGGTGCACTGTGGAACTTTTCTGGTAGAGGGTCTGCCACTTGCTTGACTCCATGGAGATGTTACTGCTTTGTCTTGAGAGTTCTTCGGTATGGTATTAAACGTACAGTATCTTAATAGAGACAAGCAGGCAACGCCACCAGAAGAAGTTACAGGTCAGATCTGTGGAGAGGTGACCCCGTTCAAGGGATTTTGAGCTATATATAGAAACACTTGTGCTGGGATAAATGCAAGATGGATGCAATACTGTGGAACATTCTAGGCAAAATAACATCCCCATGGAGACGAGCGTTGATTTAAAAAACAAAGAATAAAATATTATTTATTTCATTATTTATTTATTTATAATCAGGAATCTAAAACTCATGGCTAGATAAAATTGGCATTTGGCCGTGTGTTCTATCACCCACTTTAGCGCCGACTACTTTAAAGGGCCCATTATTAAACTGTTTTCTGATCTCTGTTCTAATGTTGTTTCCTCATCACAAACAGACCTGGAGTTGTGTTTTGTTTCATTCACACGTTTAACACACAAACCCTGCAGATTTAGGCTGAGTTCTTCTCTCAAATGGAAAACACTTGTGATCCACCTTGTGATGTCATGTGGTAGTACAAGAAGTGCCCCACTGTGTTTTTAAACTCCATACACCTTCACTAGAATCTTTTGGATAATTTCAGCTCTTGAATTGCCAATCTCTACTGAACTCAAGGTAAACGGAGCTGTTAACTTGAAAACTACCACTAGATGATGTCACAAATGAAAACAGGGCATTTTGAGCTATGGAGATGTAGTCAGACAAATAATAACACAAACGTGTGAATGAAACACAACACATTAGGTATGTTTGTGATGAGCAAACAACATTCTAACATGGCTTAAAGCTCTCAAGAGTCTGTTTTGTGTAATACAGGACCTTTAAACAGTGTTTAAACCTAATATATTCTAATGAGCTTGGACGTTTGACATACATCTACATTTTCTTACCTCGATGTCTGGAGTTGGGACCACGGTTACTTTTGCGTTTTTTATAGATGAACACCAAAACTATCATCAGCAACGGCAGAGCAATTAGACCAGAAACCAGTGTCCATGTAGACCCTGCTGCACCTGAAGAATCATGGACAGAAGTGATGGAGCTAGTCCCTGAAGTAAAACAAATTAAGATTTTCATCAATCTAACAAGATATATTTCATTATTTTTTGTAGTCGAAATCCCAATTAATGCAAGATTGTCACTGTTATATTGACTTCTAACAAGAACTATGTGTCCCAGTATTCCACATGAGTATGGACCTTCACTGATTTTAGCTGGGATCATTCTGGGTTTATTAGTGAATGCTGTATCACTTACATCACCACAGAGGTTATTGAAACTTTGCAGTGACACCACACTGGGGTGTTCTGGATGTATCTCTATGGTGGAATATTCACCAGTAACACAACGCACATCTTAGCAAACAAAAAACAATTGATTTAAACAGCACATTTTCAGGAGCCTGTGATCAATCCGAGCGTCATGGTCCTGTTAAGTTTGATTTTCAACAAAAAGGTGAGAGTGACTCACTGAAAAACTGTTGGCTAAAGTTAGCTAGCTTATAACTGTAATGTTATTTGAGAGGGACTTGTTTAAACAGAACAGAACAGAAACAAATTATCTCGCCAGTTGTAGTTGCAGCTAAGTCAGTTCTTAATAGTCCTTGTGTTAAAACGAAGCTCAGATTAAAGTCTAATAGAGCTTGTGACAGAGTAGTGCATTCAGTTAGCATCACACCGCTTATCGCACCGCACACAAAGCTTATCTTAATATTGCAGGTTAGTGGAGACAATCCCAAACAAAAAATGACAAGGGTCAGCATTTGTAGATTTCTCTTTTGGATATTTCTTTTCAAAAGAGTAAATCTCTCCTCTAGAGTTATATAGGCCCCTGCCCTCCATTTGAGATTATGACATAACATTCAAGATAGAGAAATACTCTCTCTCACCTCTCACAGCCAGCCACTGCTCCTCAGACTCTCTGTCCTCTGAGGTTTTGCACTTGTAAACTCCTTCGTCTGTTTTGAAAACTTTGTTCAGAGTCAACTTTCCAGAGGAACTGCTCCCGATCATTTCATCGTCTTTGTAGAAAAAAGATGTGTAGTTTGAAGCGGCCATCTTGTCTCTACAGAACAGAGTCACGTTCTCTCCCTCCATCACAGGCAGATCAGGACCCTCCAGGAGCACAGCTGGATAAAACAACCACACTTTAGAAATATGAAATGTGTTCAAATATTAGAGCATTAACAGGACTCACCTTTAACTTGCAGCAGATTTTCTTTAGAGAACCCCTTTTCAGATATGTAACATTTATAGAGCCCCTGATCGGACAGTGAGATGTTGTGGAGGGTCAACTCTCCGGTTGATCTTGTGTTCACATGGATGCCATCTTTGAAGAAGTCAAACTTTGTGGAGGGTTTTAGGTTTGGGTTTTTAACGCAACGAAGAGTAACGTTATCTCCAACCATCACCGGACGAACTGGACTCTCCAGGATTACATCAGCTGCTTTGAGGTAAAAACATTTTGTACTTGTTAAGACTCAAAAACGGTGAAATCAGTGACAGCACACAGTAGGTTTACAATTCCACAAGTGTCTGTTTAACTGTGGTTTTACACCTCACACCAAGACTATTTATATCTTTACTTATTTTTGTATAATTTTGTGTCTAAAATGTCCAATAGTCAGAAAACTTAGAATAATGTGCCTATGAAATAAATGCTGTAATGCAGTCCTGTACCTGTGACACTGATCTGGACACTCTTACTTCTCTTTCTGTCCACGCTCTCACACCAGTATTCTCCAGAGTCGGCCGAGTACAGCATTTCAATGTGACACGCTCCAAAAGCTTCAGTGTTTTTGTAACAAGAAGTTTTTTTGTTTCCTTTCCCATCATTCCGCAGCACCCTCCACTGGATCATGTCATTGAAAAATCCCTCACAGGTCACAGTGAGATTGGTGTATTCCAAGAACTGCAGTTGGGATGGGACAATACGAGGGAAAGTACGCACTGTGGAAGAACAAAAAATCCAGTCAAAGGTTAAAGTTTGTGTGAAGAAAATGCAGAGGTCCTGAAAAATGTATTTTTCTGTTTTAACTATGGGTCACTACTCTATGTTGAAGGAAGTTGGTTTAAGATTTATTATTTTAGATGAAAAAAATGAAATGCAGTGTAGCAACAAAGAAAGAACCAAAAACAGCTCAGTTCAGAGTTTAGAGTCTTACCTGATGTTTGTGAAAGGCCGATGTGAGCACACAAGATCAGCACCAACGCATTCATCACTGAATGTAGACACAGATATATTTCACAGATCAGAAGGTTTCATTAACATTTTTAAAGAGATTATATTGTAATTATAGACTCACTCAGAGGAATGGAGAAAGCTGTCAGGTCCATGCTGTCTCACTCTGCTCAAAATGAGATGTGCCTCTGTCAAAGGTAAGGCTTCCTCTTTACCGTTTTATTTTTGGTTCTGAGTTTCAGACTGACATACTTACTGCAACCACATGCACAATTGAGTTTCAGAAAAACTTTTTGTGAACATTCACAAACTGGGAATATGACCATATGTTGCTACCAAACAAGAAGTAATAATAGTAACCAGTAACCAGCTTCTCTGTTTTTAACACATTTAAATGTAGTTAGCACATTGTAGTGGGTCATTTTGAACTCTACGTGGTTGTCATTTAAACATTTTTAATCGAGACTGGGGTACTTCCTGTAGCACCCCTGGCTGCTACAGGAAGTACATTCTCTGTTGGGCCTTCTGGATGATGGAGCTGATGGTGGGCTTCCACTTGAGGTCCTGAGTGATGGTGGTGCCAAAGAAGTGAAAACAGTGGTGATGGGGGGTTTAAGCTGTTACTGGGTTTTAAATGACATCACAACATTGAATGAAGTTGTTATTTAATGAAAATGAGGGGATGTAAAATTACTTTTAATAATATGTAGATTTTGGTGTTGGGCCTAGACACTATTATGATCAGGTTTAATATTTGTTGTGGCCAAACTTTCTTGTCAAAGCCTGAGCTCGTCAGATCTCAGAAGCTAAGCAGGGCTGGGTCTAGTTAGTACTTGGATGGGAGACCGTCAGGAATTGCAGGTGCCACAGGGGAACATCAGTGGCAAGAAAGAAAAAAGTTGTTGTGGCCTTAGGCAAGACATTTTACCCACATTACCCAGTATGAAAATGAGTGTTATTAGTGGTCAAAGGGGTGAGATTCTACATGATCCTGGTGTTTTTATTTTGTTATTTTCTCCATAAATCTAGATCTGAACATTAATAACAGACCAATCAGGTGTCTTCTTTCCCAGAGGTCAGCTCCTGTTAGCATTAGCAACACGTCTGATTGACAGCTATTGTACCTCGTTGCTAAACTCAACATGCTTCATTTGGCTAAAGCCGAACACTCTGGGTGACGTCACACTCCCTCAGTCCACTTACAGTCTATGTGACCAAATAGTAAACCATGGCCATACCAGACCGTTGACAGTGACATAACAATAATAATAATAATAATAATAATAATAATAATAATAATAATAATAAAAAAGTATCACTATTTAAAAATAAAGTAAGAGCATGCAAAAAAAAAAAGATTAAGATATATAATAAAAAAATAAAAATAGTCTAGTATATACAGGAGCATCAGAACAACAGTGGAAACTCACAGTGCAAAAGATCAAGTGATGTGGCATGACTTATTTAAAGTGACTGGTGTTATAAAGTGTCCAGCTTAGTCTGGGTATTAAACTCCCTCATTTCAACTGAGGCTAGCTGTGGCCCATTGTCACTTATGAGCACTTCCGGGATACCATAGTGAGCAAAAGTATCCTTAAGCCTGGAAACTACCTCACTGCTAAAAGTTATTGGCAAATGCAGGATCGCTATAGATCTATAGAAGTAGTCAGACACAACTAAACAGTTTTTTTTTAACTCACATAAATCTATCACGACTTTCTGCCATGGCCTTGAAAAGTACACTTGAAAGTACACTTGGACATAATGGCACTTTTCTCTGTAAGTTTTTTTTTTTTTTTTCTGTGCAGTATGGGCAAACTCTTTCCCTACACTTGGTTAGACCCTGGTTCCCAGTCATGGATCCTGTCTAGGACTGTCGCTCTCATATCTACAGGAATCTCACACGCTCTCACAATAAGCCTATGTAGCTCTAACAGCTCTCCTCTCACTTGGTAAAAGTCTCTGACCAGTTCTGGAAAGTTTTCAGTCTACCTGGGCCAGCCAAACCTAATAAAGATGCAAACTGTCTGCAACTGTGGATCATTAGCAGTGCTGTGTCTTATCTGACTGATCTTCTGAGGTGTGGCCGGTAACTGACTTATTACAGCATCTATGTGAGCAGCTACATCTTCCTGTGAAGCCCTGTCACCGTAACACTGCTCTGGACCTCTGGACAAAGCATCTGCTACTGCCAAAATCTTCCCTGGTGCATAATCTGCTATGCCACTAAAGCGCATGAGTCTCATAAACAGATTCTTACACCTGATGGGATTGTTGTCCAGGTTTTTGCTGTTTTTCAGTGGTATGAGAGGCTTGTGGTCAGTTTTCAGTCTGAAGTTGCTGAGTCCACACAGGTAGGATACCTATCAAACCTCTCACACGCCCAGACACTGGCTAGGCACTCTTTTTTATTTGGGCATACTTGGTCTCTGTGTTTCCACTGGTCCCCATGCACCTGGAAAAGAACAGCTCCTAGACTGAAATTGCTTGCGTCTGCTGAAACTACAGTAGGTTTGTTAGCATCATAAAAAGCAAGAACAGGAGCTGTAGCTAGCAACGATTTCAGTTTCTGAAGGGCTGTGTGCTGGATGGGCTCCCAAACCCACTCTACGTCTTTTTTCACCAAATTGACTGCAAACTGAGTGCCTGGCGGGTTGGACTGAAGGCTGACCTGCTTTGCTGTCTCCTCCGCTTGGCTAACTTGTTCGATCACTTTCAGTAACATTAAGTCAGCCTTGAGTTGGGACAGCTCTGTATCATGAATGCCCACAACCAAGCGATCTCTGATGTGCAAGCCCACCTCAGACCCCTCCTCCTCCCCCACTGCCCTCACACTCTCCAAGCAGGATGTGACTAAGACATTTAAAAGGCAAAACCCACGGAAAGCCCCAGGTCCGGACGGTGTCTCTCCTTCCACCCTGAGACACTGCGCTGAAGAACTGGCTCCTGTCTTCACGGACATCTTTAACATCTCCCTGGAGTTATGCCATGTCCCAGCCTGCTTCAAGCTGTCCACCATTGTTCCCGTCCCCAAGAAGCCCAGGATCACCGGACTTAATGACTACAGGCCTGTGGCGCTGACGTCTGTAGTCATGAAGTCATTTGAGCGCCTGGTTCTGCCTCACCTCAAGTCCTTCACCTCCCCCCTCCTGGACCCTCTGCAGTTCGCCTACAGAGCCAATCGGTCTGTAGACGATGCCATCAACCTGGCCCTCCACTTCATCCTTCAGCATCTGGACTCCCCGGGAACCTACGCCAGGATCCTGTTTGTGGACTTCAGCTCTGCATTCAACACAATCCTCCCTGCTCTGCTCCAGGACAAGCTCGCCCAGCTCAACGTGCCTGACTCCACCTGCAGGTGGATCACTGACTTCCTGACGGACCGGAGGCAGTGCGTGCGGCTGGGGAAGAATGTCTCGGACACTCAGACTATAAGCACAGGATCTCCACAGGGCTGTGTACTTTCTCCCCTGCTCTTCTCCCTGTACACCAACTGCTGCACCTCCAGCCACGACTCCGTGAAACTGGTTAAGTTTGCGGATGACACCACCCTCATCGGGCTCATCTCGGACGGCGATGAGTCTGCCTACAGGAGGGAGGTGGACCGGCTGGTGTCCTGGTGCAGCAGCAACAACCTGGAGCTCAACGCCCAGAAGACAGTGGAGATGATCGTGGACTTCAGGAAAGTCACAGCCCCCCTGCCTCTCCTCACCCTGACAGACTCCTCCATCACCACTGTGGACTCCTTCCGCTTCCTGGGCACCTGCATCACCCACGACCTCAAGTGGGAGCCGACCATCAGCTCCCTCATCAAGAAAGCCCAGCAGAGGATGTACTTCCTGCGGCAGCTGAGGAAAGCCAAGCTGCCTGCCCAGATGATGGTGCAGTTTTACACGGCCATCATTGAGTCCATCCTCACCTCCTCCATCACTGTGTGGTACGCTGGGGCCACTGCCAGGGACAGACAGAGACTGCAGCGCATTGTGTGCTCTGCTGAGAAGGTGATCGGCTGTAGCCTTCCATCTCTTCAGGACCTGTACGTCTCCAGGACTCGGGGGCGTGCAGGCCGGATAGCAGCTGACCCCTCTCACCCTGGACATGAACTATTCGAGCCACTTCCCTCTGGCAGAAGGCTACGGTCCATACGGACCAGAACCTCTCGCCATAAGAACAGTTTCTTCCCCTCTGCCGTTGGACTCATAAACACTTTATGAACACTTATAACACCTGTACTAAGGACACTTTATAACACCTGTCACCTTAAATAAGTCATGTCACGTCACTTGCTCTTTTGCACTGTCAGTTTGCACTGTTGTTCTGATGCTCTGTATATACTTGACTATTTTTATTTTTTTTTATTATATATCTTAATCTTTTTGCATGCTCTTACTTTATTCAATAGTGATACTTTATTATTATTATTATTATTATTATTATTATTATTATTATTATTATTATTATCCTTTCTAACAGTGATATCTCTACTTGTATTATTATTATTATTATTATTATTATTATTATTCAGTGTTCTATGTTGCACCTTATCACCAAAGCAAGTTCCTAGTCTGTGAATTGTGTTCACTGACAATGGCAATAAAAGCTTTTCTGATTCTGATTCTGATCTTCAAAATCGTAGTGTTCCACCAACTTGTACAGAACGCAAATGTGCTGCTCTACTGTTTCCCCGGGCTGCTGGCCGCGCTGATAGAAACCTGCCCATTCATGTATAGTGTTGCTGTGTGGAATAAAGTACTCCTCAAACTTCTTTAGTACAAAATCATAGCTTTTCTTTGTCTTTACTACCAAAGTGGAACTAGCTAAATATCTTTTCAGCTTCGCTTCCCATTGAATAGATCAGTGAACTCACTCGAATGTCCCCACTGTCTTTGTTCAGCTTTGTCGCTCGCTGATAGCAGGAAAATCTCTGTTTCCATTCAGGCCAGCCGATGGGACGGTCAAACTTAAACTCACACAGTGGATAAAACTTTGCCATCCTGGTGATTGTGTGTTCTTGTCACTTCTAATCAAATCAAATAATTTCCCTTGTGGATCAATAAAGTTTGTCTAAGTCTAAGTCTAACACCATGTAATGTCCGTACTTTATATAAGACATAAAGGATGAGATGACAGCATGTGGTTACTTGGTGTGTAGTTTTTACTGAACACCGTACTGGATAAAACTGTATATATACAAAACAATGTCTCCCAGAACACCTTGAGCTCAGGTCTGTTAAAGTGACAGAATCTTTTAATGTAAAGCGTACATTACGATGTATGTTGCTTCATCTTCACTGTTTGCAACTGGTGGCCCTAGAGAAGGAAGAAAAGAGAAAGGTTTTTTGTTTTTTTTAATTAACATAATCAAATATCAAATTATACAAAGAATACATGCGATATACTAGGCAAGAATATATAAAAAGCAATTATACAAGAGTAAAAAATAAATAAATAAAATACAGAGGAAAATAACACTGTTAAATGATAGATATTTTCTGTAGATATTGTATGTTTTAATAGCGTTTTTGTTTTTAACCTTTTTTTATTGTCTGTAAATATTGCTTTATTTCGTTATTGTAGTGATGACCATTTGTTTTATTTTGAGTCCATTTGGTTTTGTGTAAATGATTTTGCCCAGTATGGAGGAGATGTTGAAGAAAAAACAGCCTTTGCCGACTGCGCTCTTCGCTAACTGCTAACAAGCCACTTTTAGCATAACAATGAGAGTTGTCTTTACCATGGCCACACTTTGACCAGTACAGACATGCTGTACCTCTTTAAAAAGCTCTGAACAAGTCTAAGCTCTCTTCATTTACTAAATTTGTACTGGCATCTGGTTTCAAATGGATACCCGATACTGGTATAATGGTATCCATATCGGTGCATTCCTAATTGCCACAACACAAATGTTTGGCTAGTCCAGTTGTGCAGCAGCTTTATAATCAAATGTTTCATCATACACAAATAAATGGAGAACCCGACCCCCATTTAAATTACATGTTTATTTCCTGACATTTATTTCTCTTTTGTCTCATCAACATGTTAAAAAAAAAAGAAGTCTATGGTGGGTTCAGCTTTATGTTCCTAGAACACCACACCAGTGTGTTAAAACAGTGTTGTTTAATCCTTTCTCATGAGTTTCACTTCCGTTTTTGACAAATAATATCCCCATGGAGATGAGCAGACCCTCCACCACAAAAGTTCCATAGAACACTTATAAATGCATTCGAAATAAAGAGTAAAAGATCATTTATTTATTTGAATGGTGAAAAAATGTTGGCAAAAAAGAGCAATCTGAAACCCATGACAGGATAAAATTGGCATTTGGCAGTGTGTTCTGTCACCCAGTTTAGCGCCAACTACAGTACTTTAAAATGTGAGACAGTGTTTAAACCTGATTTATTCTAATAATCTTGGACATTTGCCACACAATTGAATTTTCTTACCTTGATGTCTAGAGTCAGGACCATGATTGTTTGGACCTGTTGTTAAATAAAAAGATTTTTGAAAAGTATCTTAGACTGTCTGTGAAGTAAAATCTTGAAGTTACCTGTGCATTTGTCATAGATGAACACCAAAACTATCAGCAGCAACGGCAGAGTGACAAGACCAAAGAGCAGTGGCCATATAAACTCTGTTGCACCTGAAGAATCATGGACAGAGGTGACAGAGCTATTCCCTGAAGAAAAAGAAATAAAGGTTTCTGTCTAGAATCCCTATAGTTTAAACAAAGCTGGAAGACAGGCCTGAATTCTATGGTGGAATTTGGTGTTTAACTGTCAGATTGCAGATTTGTTGACCTCGTGTATGGTTCATATTTCTGTAATTACTGGGCCTATGCACATAAAACAAAAACTGGCACAAAGTTCAATGTCCTCTTTGTTAGTATAAATAAACAAAAGTGAAATTATGATTTCACCATAGCTTCAGAAAGTGCTGCCATCATTCAACTCCAGATATGTGAATGTTCTCATTTAAAAGGACTTAGAGATTAATATTGCAGGTTAGTGGAGACAATCCCAAACAAATAATGACAAGGGTCAGCATTTGTAGATTTCTCTTTTGGATATTTCTTTTCAAAAGAGTAAATCTCTCCTCTAGAGTTATATAGGCCCCTGCCCTCCATTTGAGATTATGACATAACATTCAAGATAGAGAAATACTCTCTCTCACCTCTCACAGCCAGCCACTGCTCCTCAGACTCTCTGTCCTCTGAGGTTTTGCACTTGTAAACTCCTTCGTCTGTTTTGAAAACTTTGTTCAGAGTCAACTTTCCAGAGGAACTGCACCCGATCATTTCATCGTCTTTGTAGAAAAAAGATGTGTAGTTTGAAGCGGCCATCTTGTCTCTACAGAACAGAGTCACGTTCTCTCCCTCCATCACAGGCAGATCAGGACCCTCCAGGAGCACAGCTGGATAAAACAACCACACTTTAGAAATATGAAATGTGTTCAAATATTAGAGCATTAACAGGACTCACCTTTAACTTGCAGCAGATTTTCTTTAGAGAACCTCTTTTCAGATATGTTACATTTATAGAGCCCCTGATCGGACAGTGAGATGTTGTGGAGGGTCAACTCTCCAGTTGAACTTGTGTTCACATGGATGCCATCTTTGAAGAAGTCAAACTTTGTGGAGGAGTTTAAGTTTGGGTTTTCAATGCAACGAAGAGTTACATTATCTCCAACCATCACCGGACGAACTGGACTCTCCAGGATTACATCAGCTGCTTTGAGGTAAATAATAAAATGAAAATTTTTCATATATTATTCTATATTTTTCTATATTTATTATTGTATACTTCTGTGTTTAAAATGTCCTGTAGTGAGAACCCTTAGAATAATGTGTCTATAAAATAGATGCTGCAGTGCAGTCATATACCTGAAACTGTGATCTGGACACTCTCACTTCTCCTTCTGTCCTCGCTCTCACACCAGTATTCTCCAGAGTCGGCCGAGTACAGCATTTCAATGTGACACGCTCCAAAAGCTTCAGTGTTTTTGTTACAAGAAGTTTCTTTTTTTCCTTTCCCATCTTTCCGCAGCACCCTCCACTGGATCATGTCATTGAAAAATCCCTCACAGGTCACAGTGAGATTGGTGTATTCCAAGAACTGCAGTTGGGACGGGACAATACGAGGGAAAGTACGCACTGTGGAAGAACAAAGTTAAAGTTTGTGTGAAGAAAATCCAAAGGTCCTGAAAAATGTATTTTTCTGTTTTAACTATGGGTCACTACTCTATGTTGAAGGAAAATGGTTTAAGATGTATTATTTTAGATGAAAACAATGAAATGCAGTGTAGCAACAAAGAAAGAACCAAAAACAGCTCAGTTCAGAGTTTAGAGTTTTACCTGATGTTTGTGAAAGGCCGATGTGAGCACACAAGATCAGCACCAACGCATTCATCACTGAATGTAGACACAGATATATTTCACAGATCAGAAGGTTTCATTAATATGGTCAAAGAGAAATGACCATTGTAGCACTCAGAGAGATGGAGGAAGCTGTCAGGTCCATATCGTCTCACGCTCTGTTCAACATGAGATGTGCCTCTGACGTAGATGAGGCTTCACCTTGGCCTGATTATTTCTGGATCTGAGAGTTTCACACTGGCATATTTACTGCAGACAGATGCACAACTGAGTTTCAGAAAAAACATCTTAGCAATTGCAAGTGAACATTCACAAACTGGGAATGTGACAATATGTTGCTTCCAAACAAGGAATAATAATAGCAAATCCAACCAGCTTCTCCTCAGTGAAGAGCACAATGGTCTGCTGCAGTCTGTATCCGTCCCCCAGTAACCACGCTGTGATGAAGGAGGTGAGGATGGACTCATGATATATTGACAGACACTTTATTGATTCTGAAAAAAATTCAAAACATGTAAATCTGCACCAACATCTGGGCTGGAGCTCGGCTTTCCTCAGCTGCTACAGGAATTACATCCTCTGTTGGGCCTTCTGGGTGATGGAGCTGATGGTGGGATCCCAATCTCCCAGTAAGTGGTGGTGGTGCCAAGGAAGAGGAAGGAATGGTGGTTATGATGGTGATTTAAGCTGTTACCGGGTTTCAGATGACACCACAACATTGTATGAAGTTGTTATTTAATGGATGGATGTAAAATTACTTTTAATAATATGAGATTTTGGCTTCCTTGTCCAAGCCTGATCTCACAAGATCTCAGAAGCTAAGCAGGGCCGGGCCTTATTAGTACTTGGATGGGAGACTGCTGGGAATTCCTGGTGTCACAGTGGTGCACCAGTGTTCTTAGGGAAGGACACATTCATACATTGCTTTGTATAAATATGGTGTGTGTGAATGAGTGATAGTGGCGGTCAGAGGGACTACCCCAGTGCAGCTGTGGCTACAAGAGTAGCTTCCCACTATCAAGTGTGGAGGGAAAGAATAATGCACGAAATTGTAAAGCAGTTTTGAGTTTCTGGAAAAGCGCTATGTAAGACATGCATTAGTTTATATTAATAATGTAATTAATGGGGAACTCTATATCTTGATTACTAAAATGACTTATGTAGATTTTGGTGTTGGGCCCACTCACTTATGATAGGTTTGTTGTTAAACATCAAATTGCCTTGTGGTGATAAAAATACATTGTTATTAATGAATATGACTTTAGATTTATATATATTGCCATGGAAGATTTTTTTTTCTATTTTGATCTTAGAAGAGAGCTCAATAGTTGAGAATTCATGGGTTTAAAGTTATGGCAACGCAATTCTACCAAAACTCAGTTTCCTTTGCTGTAAACTTGACCAAAATACCCTTGTTGTTTGGCTCAGCTCCTTCACCACAAGAGTCCTACACAGAAACCTCATCACACCAGTCCACCATCCTCCCCTCATTCTGAATAAGACCCTCAGATAACCATCTCTCAGGATTTATCGGTTGGCCTTCCTTTACCTGGTTTTAACTTGATTTTAGCCCTTATTTATTTTTATTCTATTTTATTAATTTATTCATTATAATGAATTGAATTGTTTGCATCATTGTCTGTTTCTGTATGCTTTCTGTATGCTATTTTATGCTGTTTGTATTGTTCTTTGCTGCTTGTACAGCACTTTGTAAACCTTGTTTTTAAAACTGCTTTATAAATAAAGATTTATTATTATTATCTGTCAATTTGCAAAAAATGATGCTGTGGTTACCAAACTAGACCCCTCAGGCTACTCAGACTACACCTAGAAATTCAGTCCATAAAGAGAAGCATAGCTGGTATAAACAAAACAGTGACAATGGGAATATGAATATTCATGAGGGACAACTCAAAAGAATGTACATTTTCTTTTGAATTTTTAATCATTATGGCAACAGTGCTAATTCTTCATCACTCTAAAACTCATTGATAGTACAGTACAAAACATACGAAAATGAAAAGATTTTAAAGCAGTTATTTTATTGCACATTCAGCAGATGATAGAAAACTACTTGAAAACATCAAACAATTGTTACTCTTCTTTTGTGTGTTTAACCAGACTTAGACTGTATATATAGATGGACATGGCTAATCTGCTAGCTACCATGTTACAAATAGGGAGGGAGCATGGGCGCAATTTGGCTCCATAAACTCGGACAGTTCACTTTCTATTGAAAAATCTGTTGCTGTCAGCCTTGTCATCCTGGTTCATATTAACCCACTCTTCGTGATCCAGGTGTTTTTATTTCACAATTTTGTCCTTAATCAAGATACGAACATTAATATCAGATTATAATCAGATGTAGGCTCCTGTTAGCATTAGCAACACGTTTGATTGACAGCTATTGTACCTCGTTGCTAAACTCAACATGCTTCATTTGGTTAAAGCCGAACACTCTGGGTGACGTGACACTCCCTCAGTCCACTTACAGTCTATGTGACCAAATAGTAAACCATGGCCATACCAGACAGTTTCCTGAGAGACATAAAACGATAAAACGCAGGAAACAATGTCATCAATACAGTGGCTTCAGGTGAGACTTCCTCTTCTCATCTTTGGTTTTGGTCACAGAGTTTCAAATTGTGTTATTTTTATATAATAAATATGCTATGTTGTTAGCGAATATACTTGTTTAGTTTGTAATTGTAAAGGAGAAATAGTGATAGTGTGACGTGTTGAAAAAATACAGTTTGTTTTCCATGTATTTATATGTCTTGGCTCAGTACAGATATCTTGTATAAGCAGCTCTTGAGATGAAAACGTTTCCACTGTGTTTTGTCTGAATCTAATTCTAAAGCATTTTATTGTCAGATAATCAGGAAGTGCACATTTAGCATGCTAGTTGTTGTGCATGTTTTATGTTGAGGTTTTAGACTAGTACACCCACAAGGAACACACATTAACCACAATACCACAGTGTCTTTGTTATTCTTTTTCTTCATGATATTCTTAAGTTAACGTTTTAACTATTATTTAACTATTAGCTGATATATTCACTTTTTAAATGTATAACAAATTGTATTTACATTGTGCAGACTTGGTCTTTTTATTTTTAATGCCTTTTATTTGTATTGGGCAAATACAAAATAATTAAAATAATGACACATTATTTTATCAGTAAATGTGTATGAATACATATTTTTTTATTATCTTTGTAAGTTATCAAAAAAAAAAAAATTGCCTAAAAAGTTGAACTTTGGGGCTTTAAATCATGGTACAAAGAATTATCTCTTTTAGTTAAAGTGGTGTACTTTGCTTCATCTTCATCGCTTGTAACTGGAGGTCCTAGAGAAGGAGAAAAAGACAATGTGTATTTGTATTGTATGAGAAAGTGCATTTACACAGAATTTTTTATCATATTTTTTCTCATCACAAACAGACCTGGAGTTGTGTTTTGTTTCATTCACACATGTTTGACACACAAACCCTGCACATTTAGTTTTTCTCTCAATTGGAACACACTTGTGATCCACCTTGTGATGTCATGTGGTATTACAAGAAGTGCCCCACTGTGTTTTAAACTCCACACACTTTCTCTAGAATCTTTTACATAATTTCAGCTCTGAAATTGCCAATCTCTACTGAACTCAAGGTAAAAGGAGCCGTTAACTTGAAAACTACCACTAGATGATGTCACAAATGAAAACAGGGCATTTTGAGCTATGGAGATGTAGTCAGACAAATAATAACACAAACGTGTGAATGAAACACAACACACTAGGTATGTTTGTGATGAGCAAACAACATTCTAACATGGCTTAAAGCTCACAAGAGTCTGTTTTGTGTAATACAGGACCTTTAAACAGTGTTTAAACCTAATATATTCTAATGAGCTTGGACGTTTGACATACATCTACATTTTCTTACCTTGATGTCTGGAGCTGGGACCACGGTTACTTTTGCATTTTTTATAGATGAACACCAAAACTATCAGCAGCAACGGCAGAGCAATTAGACCAGAAACCAGTGTCCATGTAGACCCTGCTGCACCTGAAGAATCATGGACAGAAGTGATGGAGCTAGTCCCTGAAGTAAAACAAATTAAGATTTTCATCAATCTAACAAGATATATTTCATTATTTTTTGTAGTCAAAATCCCAATTAATGCAAGATTGTCACTGTTATATTGACTTCTAACAAGAACTATGTGTCCCAGTATTCCACATGAGTATGGACCTTCACTGATTTTAGCTGGGATCATTCTGGGTTTATTAGTGAATGCTGTATCACTTACATCACCACAGAGGTTATTGAAACTTTGCAGTGACACCACACTGGGGTGTTCTGGATGTATCTCTATGGTGGAATATTCACCAGTTACCATGGTAACACAACGCACATCTTAGGAAAAAAAAAAAAAAAAAAAATCAAAGAAATGTTGATTTAAACAGCACATTTTCAGGAGCCTGTGATCAATCCGAGCGTCATGGTCCTGTTAAGTTTGATTTTCAACAAAAAGGTGAGAGTGACTCACTGAAAAACTGTTGGCTAAAGTTAGCTAGCTTATAACTGTAATGTTATTTGAGAGGGACTTGTTTAAACAGAACAGAACAGAAACACAAATTATCTCGCCAGTTGTAGTTGCAGCTAAGTCAGTTCTTAATAGTCCCTGTGTTAAAACGAAGCTCAGATTAAAGTCTAATAGAGCGTGTGACAGAGTAGTGCATTCAGTTAGCATCACACCGCTTATCGCACCGCACACAAAGCTTATCTTAATATTGCAGGTTAGTGGAGACAATCCCAAACAAATAATGACAAGGGTCAGCATTTGTAGATTTCTCTTTTGGATATTTCTTTTCAAAAGAGTAAATCTCTCCTCTAGAGTTATATAGGCCCCTGCCCTCCATTTGAGATTATGACATAACATTCAAGATAGAGAAATACTCTCTCTCACCTCTCACAGCCAGCCACTGCTCCTCAGACTCTCTGTCCTCTGAGGTTTTGCACTTGTAAACTCCTTCGTCTGTTTTGAAAATTTTGTTCAGAGTCAACTTTCCAGAGGAACTGTTCCCGATCATTTCATCGTCTTTGTAGAAAAAAGATGTGTAGTTTGAAGCGGCCATCTTGTCTCTACAGAACAGAGTCACGTTCTCTCCCTCCATCACAGGCAGATCAGGACCCTCCAGGAGCACAGCTGGATAAAACAACCACACTTTAGAAATATGAAATGTGTTCAAATATTAGAGCATTAACAGGACTCACCTTTAACTTGCAGCAGATTTTCTTTAGAGAACCTCTTTTCAGATATGTTACATTTATAGAGCCCCTGATCGGACAGTGAGATGTTGTGGAGGGTCAACTCTCCAGTTGAACTTGTGTTCACACGGATGCCATCTTTGAAGAAGTCAAACTTTGTGGAGGGTTTTAGGTTTGGGTCTTTAACGCAACGAAGAGTAACATTATCTCCAACCATCACTGGACGAACTGGACTCTCCAGGATTACATCAGCTGCTTTGAGGTAAAAACATTTTGTACTTGTTAAGACTCAAAAACGGTGAAATCAGTGACAGCACACAGTAGGTTTACAATTCCACAAGTGTCTGTTTAACTGTGGTTTTACACCTCACACCAAGACTATTTATATCTTTACTTATTTTTGTATAATTCTGTGTCTAAAATGTCCAATAGTCAGAAAACTTAGAATAATGTGCCTATGAAATAAATGCTGTAATGCAGTCCTGTACCTGTGACACTGATCTGGACACTCTTACTTCTCCTTCTGTCCTTGCTCTCACACCAGTATTCTCCAGAGTCGACTGGGTACAGCGATTCAATGTGACACGCTCCAAAAACTTTAGTGTTTTTGTTACAAGAAGTTTTTTTGTTTCCTTTCCCATCTTTCCGCAGCACCCTCCACTGGATCATGTCATTGAAAAATCCCTCACAGGTCACAGTGAGATTGGTGTATTCCAAAAACTGCAGTTTGGACAGGACAATACGAGGGAAAGTACGCACTGTGGAAGAACAAAAAATCCAGTCAAAGGCTAAAGTTTGTGTGAAGAAAATCCAGAGGGCCTGAAAAATGTGTTTTTCTGTTTTAACTATGGGTCACTACTCTATGTTGAAGGAAGTTGGTTTAAGATGTATTATTTTAGATGAAAACAATGAAATGCAGTGTAGCAACAAAGAAAGAACCAAAAACAGCTCAGTTCAGAGTTTAGAGTCTTACCTGATGTTTGTGAAAGGCCAATGTGAGCACACAAGATCAGCACCAACGCATTCATCACTGAATGTAGACACAGATATATGTCACAGATCAGAAGGTTTCATTAACATTTTAAAAGAGATTATATTGTAATTATAGACTCACTCAGAGGAATGGAGAAAGCTGTCAGGTCCATGCTGTCTCACTCTGCTCAAAATGAGATGTGCCTCAGTCAAAGGTAAGGCTTCCGCTTTACCTGTTTAATTTTGGTTCTGAGTTTCCGACTGACATACTTACTGCAACCACATGCACAATTGAGTTTCAGAAAAACTTTTTGTGAACATTCACAAACAGGGAATATGACCATATGTTGCTACCAAACAAGAAGTAATAATAGTAACCAGTAACCAGCTTCTCTGTTTTTAACACATTTAAATGTAGTTAGCACATTGTAGTGGGTCATTTTGAACCCTACGTGGTTGTCATTTAAACATTTTTAATCGAGATTGGGGCACTTCTACATTCTCTGTTGGGCCTTCTGGATGATGGAGCTGATGGTGGGCTTCCACTTGAGGTCCTGAGTGATGGTGGTGCCAAAGAAGTGGAAACAGTGGTGATGGGGGGTTTAAGCTGTTACTGGGTTTTAGATGACATCACAACATTGAATGAAGTTGTTATTTAATGAAAATGGGGGGATGTAAAATTACTTTTAATAATATGTAGATTTTGGTGTTGGGCCTAGACACAATTATGATCAGGTTTAATATTTGTTGTGGCCAAACTTTCTTGTCAAAGCCTGAGCTCGTCAGATCTCAGAAGCTAAGCAGGGCTGGGCCTAGTTAGTACTTGGATGGGAGACCGTCAGGAATTGCAGGTGCCACAGGGGAACGTCAGTGGCAAGAAAAAAAAAAGTTGTTGTGGCCTTAGGCAAGACATTTTACCCACATTACCCAGTATGAAAGTGAGTGTTATTAGTGGTCAAAGGGGTGAGATTCTACATGATCCTGGTGTTTTTATTTTGTTGTTTTCTCCATAAATCTAGATCTGAACATTAATAACAGACCAATCAGGTGTCTTCTTTCCCAGAGGTCAGCTCCTGCTAGCGTTAGCAACACGTCTGATTGACAGCTATTGTACCTCGTTGCTAAACTCAACATGCTTCATTTGGTTAAAGCCGAACACTCTGGGTGACGTCACACTCCCTCAGTCCACTTACAGTCTATGTGACCAAATAGTAAACCATGGCCATACCAGACAGTTTCCTGAGAGACATAAAACGATAAAACGCAGGAAACAATGTCATCAATACAGTGGCTTCAGGTGAGACTTCCTCTTCTCATCTTTGGTTTTGGTCACAGAGTTTCAAATTGTGTTATTTTTATATAATAAATATGCTATGTTGTTAGCGAATATACTTGTTTAGTTTGTAATTGTAAAGGAGAAATAGTGATAGTGTGACGTGTTGAAAAAATACAGTTTGTTTTCCATGTATTTATATGTCTTGGCTCAGTACAGATATCTTGTATAAGCAGCTCTTGAGATGAAAACGTTTCCACTGTGTTTTGTCTGAATCTAATTCTAAAGCATTTTATTGTCAGATAATCAGGAAGTGCACATTTAGCATGCTAGTTGTTGTGCATGTTTTATGTTGAGGTTTTAGACTAGTACACCCACAAGGAACACACATTAACCACAATACCACAGTGTCTTTGTTATTCTTTTTCTTCATGATATTCTTAAGTTAACGTTTTAACTATTATTTAACTATTAGCTGATATATTCACTTTTTAAATGTACAACAAATTGTATTTACATTGTGCAGACTTGGTCTTTTTATTTTTAATGCCTTTTATTTATTTATTTTTTTGCCTAAAAAGCTGAACTTTGGGGCTTTAAATCATGGTACAAAGAATTATCTCTTTTGGTTAAAGTGGTGTACTTTGCTTCATCTTCATCACTTGTAACTGGAGGTCCTAGAGAAGGAGAAAAAGACAATGTGTATTTGTATTGTATGAGAAAGTGCATTTACACAAATATTTTTTTAATCATATTTCACTCTTTTAGCGTTTTATATTTTCAGTTAGTACTCCAAGAAGTTATATAAGAAGGCTGTCAAATACTTTTCTCCATGGAGATGTTATAGCTTTGTCTGGAATGTTTCACAGTATGGCATTGAACCTTTCTATCTTCATGGAGACCAAACCAGACCAAGTTTCAGGTCAGATCTGTGGAGAGGCGACCCCGCTCACAGTCAGAATGTCTGTTTTTCTAGGTATTTTTGACTTATAAAACCACCTGTAATTGAATAAATATACTGTGGAACATTCCAGACAAGCAGGTGATTAAGTTACCTTTGCATTTTTTATAGATGAACCCCAAAACAAACAGCAGCACAGGCAGAGCGATGAGTCCAGAGAGAGAAAACACAATAAAGTGAGTCACGCCAGAAACATCAGAAGTGCTGAAGCTGTTCCCTCCTGAAGAGAAAAAAATACACCTTTATTTTTTTTTTTTACTTTATGTGTACTACTAATACACTAATACACACAGTAGACATCACATATGGAATTATGTAGTAAAGAAAAAAGTGAAGTATTATTATTTATAGTTAATATATTTTTACATTCAAATCCTCAAAGCGTCCAAAGAAAAGTAAATGAAAAAAGTGTATCCAAACTTTTCATGTGTATTTCATGATATGTAAAAGGTGTAAAAGCATGTAAAGCGTATATTAATATCTTGTAAATGTTTCTGTACATTTCTTTTAATTATTTATTGATATTTAATTATTCAATAAATGTTTAACTGAATTTAAATTATTTTAAAATGTGCGTTTATATATTAATACTGTCACAATTTATCTTTCATGTTACATTTCAAACTACTAGGACAAAAAAAAAAAACAACCTCTCACCTCTCACAGCCAGCCACTGCTCCTCAGACTCTCTGTCCTCTGAGGTTTTGCACTTGTAAACTCCTTCGTCTGTTTTGAAAACTTTGTTCAGAGTCAACTTTCCAGAGGAACTGTTCCCGATCATTTCATCGTCTTTGTAGAAAAAAGATGTGTAGTTTGAAGCGGCCATCTTGTCTCTACAGAACAGAGTCACGTTCTCTCCCTCCATCACAGGCAGATCAGGACCCTCCAGGAGCACAGCTGGATAAAACAACCACACTTTAGAAATATGAAATGTGTTCAAATATTAGAGCATTAACAGGACTCACCTTTAACTTGCAGCAGATTTTCTTTAGAGAACCCCTTTTCAGATATGTTACATTTATAGAGCCCCTGATCGGACAGTGAGATGTTGTGGAGGGTCAACTCTCCAGTTGAACTTGTGTTCACATGGATGCCATCTTTGAAGAAGTCAAACTTTGTGGAGGGTTTTAGTTTTTTCTTTTTAATGCAACGAAGAGTTACGTTATCTCCAACCATCACCGGACGAACTGGACTCTCCAGGATTACACCAGTCACTTTAAAGTAAGTAGCAATATTCAGCACTTAGCATTTGGTAAAACACGTGTCATATTCTCACACAGATGGTTTAAACTAAGTGTCTGTGTAATTGTGGTTCACATCTCACACCAAATGTGATTTAGGCTAAACTTGATACATGATATTATGCATGTTTTTCTTTATTTGCCTTCTCCACAATGTGTTTTTTATTTATTTATTTTTGTTCTAGTGAGAGTATAATCCTGCGTGCTAGTCTTTTTTGGTCCTGGTTTGATCCTGGTTTAGTCCTGACCTGCGCTGTGTGGTTTGAAAAGAAATTTTAGCGTAACATAGACATCAACAATGCACCACAAATGTACCTGAGACTGTGATCTGGACTTTCTCACTTCTCCTTCTGTCCATATTCTCACACCAGTATTCTCCAGAGTCGACTGGGTACAGCGTTTCAATGTGGCACACTCCAAAAGCTTCAGTGTTTTTGTTACAAGAAGTTATTTGGTTTACTATCCCATCATTCCGCAGCACCCTCCACTGGATCATGTCATTGAAAAATCCCTCACAGGTCACAGTGAGATTGGTGTATTCCAAGAACTGCAGTTGGGACGGGACAATACGAGGGAAAGTACGCACTGTGGAAGAACAAAAATGTGATTTGGCTGAGAAGAGGGGACGACAGTCAGGCTAGCTTGTTATCAAAGACTGGGCAGTTTCATTTTAAAACTGTTTCTTTTGTGGGCAGGACTGATACAACTCGTTGTAGTCTCAAAGTTTCAGCCCTGTCAGAGTGGCTGTGAGCAGGAAACCCACACTTCAGAAACCCCTGAACACGAGTTGGGACTGCCAGTGTGCACTTCCTAAACTCAGCTCGTGTCTGTTCTGTCAAGGTGAAGTCAACTGCGATAAAGCCATAAGCGTCAACATTTTGAGGCACTGTGACCCTGAACAGCAACCTACGACTTAAGGCCTATTCATACTTCATAAGAACATAAGAACTTTGTTCTTGTTCTTGAGATGATAAGAACAAGAACAAAGTTCATTTGGGCTCTGACATTTCATACTTCAAAAGATGTTCTACTGCTGAACTGCCCCGCCCCCTGGGCTTTGCCCTGATAATATGATAGTAATATGATAATGTAATAATAATAATAAAATGTATTAAAATGTAATAAAGATAATAATACTCGGAATAGGAGTCATATCGGAGGACGTTTCCCTGTGTTTGAAGGAGTCCAGCCACTGCAGGGAGGTATATAGCGAAGGTATTTCTTTTCGTCCTCCAGCCTGCCCGCTCTTTTTTTAATACCAGACTTTTTTACACTGATTTTCATTCGAGCCTAAAATGTCTGTGATCTCCCTCCATAAATTTCTTGCCATTTGGCTGTCTTTATAGTCTTTGAGCGTTGTGTCGTACAGATGTTTGTATTTTCTCACAATTTCACAATTATTTATGATTTTGCTAAACATTTTACACATTTTTTCACAGTCTACGTTTCAGATTTTACTTCCTGGTTGGAAAGCATGACATTACACTAAGGAATTCCATAACTGTTACCTAGCAACCATGATGTAGAGTAGGCCAAAACTTTAATGTGCACAGAGATTATTATTTCACAAGTAAAAATATAATAAAACACTTTTATTTTGTTGAAATTACGTTTAAAGTATCAGAAAAAGGTTTTTTAAGTATAAATTGAGCCCACATTTGTCCAGAATTCTCCCAGTCTGATGTCACCAGCATGGAACTCTAAAACAGAACTCTCTACTTACAGTAATTTTCAACATATTTTTCAACTCTTCTTAATAAACTGCTTCTCGGTTGGTGTTAAACTATACTTTATATTTACAACAGGTATTATAGCACCAAATTAAGTAGAAATTAAGAATTCTCAAAACCTGTCATATGCACTCTAACTGACTTAACTGTTCTGGAGCTGGACCAGAAAATACAATCTCCAATTTTTTGTGCGCACTGGACGATTCAGATTTTAAATTATTTTCATCGAAGTCTCATAGTAGGGACTGCTTGTCTTTCAAACAGGGGAAGCTCTTTCTCTTTTCATTCTTATCATAGGTTGTTATTAAAGAAATTTTAAACTGCCTTCGATAACATTTGTATAGGTATCTCATTGTAACTGCACAATATCCCTGCTTTGCAAGTAAGAAAATCAGAACTAAACCTGTTTCATAATAATCCTCGATTTCACTATTTTGCAATTTTTCAAAATCTCAGTTATTAATAAGACAAATTAATTTGATTAAATCCCCAGCCGTACCTCAACGAGATCTCTAATTACCCAGAAACCACATTTATCCAGACCTGTCCCTGTCTGTCCTGAATCGCCTGAGACAGAGCCCCCATCCTGAGTCTCTACCCAACCACATCTGTCAATATCATCAATAAATATCTTTATTGTATACCACTGTTGTGCCGTGGTTGGTGTTAGTGAAATAACATTGAAGAAACAAGAGACAGTGTTAGAAAATACAGACACGGAAATTCAAAACGGCTCTTATCATGTCGTGAGTTTGAGTCTTACCTGATGCTTTCGATAGGCAGTTGTGAACGGTCAACATCAGCACCAACGCATTCATCACTGCACAGATCATTTATAGATGTAATTCATTTTAAGGTTTAATTCACATTTTTTTGTTTTATTGAATTATAATTGTAGACTCACTGAGAGAGATGGAGGAAGCTGTCAGGTCCATGTCGCCTCTAGCTCTGCGCTGAGATGTGGTTTCCTTTTTACATTTTTGTTTTTGGTTCTCGACTGTTTTTGGTTTCGGACAGACAAATTTATCTCAGCAACAATTACAAGTCAGCGCAAGCAATGTCCAAATTTCAGAGTAAATAAGAGTAAGCTTTAGTAAAAACATTCACAAAGTAAGAATGTACTTTGGCGACTTGCTGCTTCAAATATAACAAAGACTAATAATAGCAAAAATTAATCAATTTAAACTGAATAAAGGCATGCATTTAAGGCAATTAATGCAATTAAGGTTTTTTGTATGTCTACTGAGTCCTGGACTTTATTGAGCTCTTAACCATGATATGACGTCATCTCCTCATCACTACATACATGGAGTTGTATTGACGCTTCTTAAATTAATCCAAAGTTGTCTTCCCTGAGCACTTAGAAATGCTTTGTTTGCTTTTTGCAGGTAAAAATCTGGATTTCTCCCAAGCAGGCCCTTTAAAGTTTAAGTTATAAAATGTGAAATACTTATCCCAAGGAGACCAAAAGGAAATTAAAGCCAGAATAATGGCTTATTTTATATCCACAGTAAATCCCGGGGTTCAAACATGGCCACCAGTTTAAGTCGATGGGCCAAGGTCAGTGGTGCGTGGCGGCAGTTGGCCTTTAGTGGCTAGGTACGCACCACTATGGACAACTGATTAAAAGCAGCTCGGCACAGCTAAAGTTTGAACTGAAGGACAAATTTCTCTATGGAGATAGTAAAGTGTACCTCACCTTCCCGATAATCTGACAGTAAAACACTGTATAATTAGATGCAGACAGTAAACAGTGGACTTATTTTGACCCTAAAAACAGCTGATACAACATATCTGTACTGGGTTACAACTTATTATGTTCAAATACATGGGAAATATTCTAAAACTCTCAAAAAGGCATATATAAATAACATATTAAATGACATGTTTACTCAAGACTTCCATTTTTAAAATACACAACAGTGTTATTATTGAACAAGCTTTTGCAATCTTAAAATTCCACAGTTCAGGGCCCCTGGATGTACCTGTGGATAAAAATGTTGGGTTTGTTTGGTTAATGTTCAGTAAAAACTTTGTTACCGTTGTTTCTTTTATAGATGAGTCCAAGCAATGGCAGAGCGATAATTGCACTGAGAGAACCATGACAGTAGTAATGGGTCTATCTGCAGACAAAAAAGAACGGGCTTATGTCAATGTCTATTAAAAAATATACATATTTACATGTTTTACTGTAATTGTCTCTGTATGTGCCTGAAGACGAAGAGATGTTTTGACAGATTTTAGTTCACAAACTAAAAAATGCAGTAATTTAAGTTTTTCCAATGATAGTGAAAACAGTTGCTCAAACAAAGAAGAAAAAGAATCTTGCCTCTCAGACCAGCCTCAGATGATTCTACTGAATGTCCCTCCTTCTCTGTTGATTTCAGCAGAAGCCACCCCCGATTAATGATTTATCAGCACGATGAGTTTATAGACCTTATCTGGCCCCACCCACTTTGGCCTCGAAATGCTTTCCTTGTGCTGTATACTTTCGGTTAAGCAGGAATAGATCATTTGAGAAGTTTTGCAGATAAAATATGATATAAAGTAGACAGGTTTGTGTTCAGTGCGTACAGATTGTGTTAAAATAAAACTCAGATTAAGCATAACTTGTCTGAAACAGAGCTTTTGACAGAGTAGTGCATTCAGTTAGTATCAAACCCTGAGAGATTGTTGATGACATCAGCTGCAAAGTATCAATAACTCAACATGTGAAAGTATCTCTCTCACCTCTCACAGCCAGCCACTGCTCCTCAGACTCTCTGTCCTCTGAGGTTTTGCACTTGTAAACTCCTTCGTCTGTTTTGAAAATTTTGTTCAGAGTCAACTTTCCAGAGGAACTGCTCCCGATCATTTCATCGTCTTTGTAGAAAAAAGATGTGTAGTTTGAAGCGGCCATCTTGTCTCTACAGAACAGAGTCACGTTCTCTCCCTCCATCACAGGCAGATCAGGACCCTCCAGGAGCACAGCTGGATAAAACAACCACACTTTAGTATTAAAATATTCAGTGTGTTGAAATCTTTGAGACATTATGGGCCAGTAATATTTGGAGCTGAGTTCCGTATTTGGAATTCCGATCGTGAGTATCATAGTAACCGAAGAGCCAATCCAGAGCGAGACTGTTGAAGGCCTCGCTCTGGAGCAAGCCTGTTGTTAAAGCTAGCGGGAGAGACCTCGGCAAAAGAAGGCACCTGATTTGTCTGTTATTAATATTCATATCTTGATTTACAGACAAAATAGCGAAGCAAAGACACCAGGATCATGTAGAGCAGGTTAATATGAATATTTTAAGACCTATAAAGTGAACTGGAGCCAGAGTTGATCGAGCTGTAGATCAACAAAATTATAAATTTATAATTTTGTTCAAATTATAACAAAAAATCGTTCAAAAATCATAACGTGGTCATCTTAAAGTTCTTTCAGTGTGTGGTGGTCTCAAATAGCTTCAGATGCTCGTACCTGATTTATCCGATGTCTGTGAAAGTCCAGTATGAACAGTCAACATCAGCACCAAAGCATTACACACTGCACAGACCATTTAAAGGTTTTAAACATATTAAGGTTTTCAGACATTTTTTGAAAGATTAAACTGTAATAGTCGACTCACTCAGAGATGGAGGAAACTGTCAAGTCCACGTTGTGTCGCTCAACCTGAGATGTGCCTCTGTAGAAGGTTTCCTTTGTATTTTAAGTTCCGAGAGGACGCAGAGAAACACTTTTACAGGAAGTACAACCTTTAAGTACATATCCAAATTGAGTTTTATAGCTTGAAGTTAAAATGGGAGGGACAAACATTAGTCTAGATGAAGTTAAAGCAGATCTATTATGCAAAAATGAATTTTTCAGATGTTTTAACCATGTTATATTTGTTTTCTTCTCATTTACCGTCTCAAAGTTGAAATCTTTAACCTCTTATTTTCAAGAAGCATTTTGCAGATCAATCCCCATTTTCACATCCACCAGTACATGCCGACTGCTCTGTCCTCCAGTTTTATTTTCTTAATTGGTGATACAGCGTCACTAAGACGTGCTGACTCTTAGACGTTTAGAGCGACGTCAGCTCCCACTGGGCACCACAGTTTTCTAACACGGACATCAGCAGACTTGTATCTTTTATTAAGTTGTTTTAGATCAACATTCCGACTTAAAACATACAAATTATAAACCATTCTGATCCACGGGTGTCATAGATTGAACTATATAACAGGCTCCAGCATAATATGTCTTCTTTAAGGTGAGGTAGACTTGAATGGAAATTTGTCCTCTGCATTTGATCCATCCTTCCGTGCCCCTGGGAAGAGTCACCAAAACTGTTACTGAAGTAAAAGTACTGTTAAAATATACTCAAGTAGGAGTAAAAGTAGTGTGGAGCCTGAAAGAGAGAGACACAGACAGATACTTTATTGATCTTGAGGGAAATTCAAGTTTGGCTGCAGCAACATTTCCACTGCGCTTCTCAGTGGCCACAAAACGTAGACCATCAGGCTAAGTCAGATCTATGGAGGGTCAAGCCTGCTCACAATAAGAATACATGATTTTCAATGTATTTTCTTTCCAAAAACACCTGTAATTGAGTAAATGCAACATCTTGCAGCATTCCCAGAAAATCAGTTTCATCTCCACAGAGACAAGCAGCTGGTAAACCTCCATCAAAAAAGTTACATAGTGCACCTTTAGTGATAAAACATTTTGAAGGAGAAGTAATAATGTGTGACAACATCTAAATCTAAATGTAGGCTTCTTGAGTAATGTTGATGTAAATAAATAACTGGAGTCACATGACAACTTTAGACTTTTATCTTTGTGTTTTAAGCCACTCCTTCATGTAATACTTTTATATTTGTTTTTTTATCGTTTCACTCTAATGTGTTTAATGTTTAACTTGTTACGGTTGTTTTAAATGTGCTAGAGAAATAAAATGACTCGACCTGACTTGACATGACAGAAGTGGGTGGAGTTAAAGGGCTGTGGTTTGTGAGCTGTAAAGTTTGAGGCTCTTTATCGGAGGAAAAGAACTGCATGAAATAAAAGGTACGTCGTGTTGGTTATTTCTTATTTGTTTCAGAGAAAAGCCTGTGAAGCTTTTGGTGACAATTCTTTTACAAATGCAGTTAACAATTGTCAAATGAAAAATAAATGATGTTAAATGTATTATTGATACAGACATGAGTTAATAAGTAAATGGGTTTATGGCCTTTTCTTTGGTTTCATTTTTGACAAGCACAGCTCCAGTAAATGTTTTGGATTAGCAGAGTTGGGACACAGTGTTAAATGATTTTTTTTTATAATTTTGTGAACATTGTTGCTGAGAAACGATGATGCACCAAATGTCTGAATAATGTTAAAACAATAATCATACTGTGTGTACTTATAAGTACACATGTATCTAGCAGTAACTCTGTTGTTCCCAGGTTTTCTCTAACTATGTCTCAGCCAGTGTCTTCTGCCCTACTACTGTTACTACTACTACTACTACTACTACTGCTCATGATTCCTCTGTGTCAAAGTAAGTGCTGATTTTTAATAGACATTAAGCGTGCAGTGGTCAGAAAACTTAGGAAACGTTTCTGTGTCTCTTTGTGTGGGGTCAGTCATTGACAAATTTCAAAATTCACAAAAGAAAATGCATAAAACATATTTTTACAGTAGAAGAAAGATATAAGGCTGCTTTACATTTACAATTCTTGTTATCAGTCAGTACTGAACTCCTTTGTCTTGGATATATAAAACATCCTTGTAAATATTATTATGATGAGATTTATGTGACTTTATAAAGCTTGTACAAGAAGCATAGTAGAAATGTATTTTACCTGCAGAACAAGGGGGTGGGAATATAAAAGGATGACTTCATCCCACTCCCACTCTCAAATGAGACACTGTGATGCACTTAGAGGACACTTTGTTTTGGAAATGAATGAGAAATGATCCTAGAATCAACTGTTTGAAATAAACTAATATGAGCATCATCATCATCATCAACTCAAACACTAACCCAATCATACTGACTGCTGCTCCAACCAGTGAGTACCATTGTTGTGTCCTTCAGCAAGACACTTCACCCACCCTTCCTGTGAGAATGAATGAATGAATGATTATTATTATAGGACACTGAGATAAAATAAAAACTACAGCAGATCACAATGAAATGTTTAGGAAACTTTGTTGGAGATTTTAGACACAGAAGACATTTTAATAATAGAAGAGATGAATTTAGGATTTTTGCAGAATGAACAATCATTGTGTCTTCCTCTTCAGGTCAGTACGTGATGGTCGCTCCGTCTCAGCCAATCATGGCCCCCGTTGGCAGTGATGTCACCCTGCCCTGTCAGCTGGAGCCTGTTAAAGACCTCAGGGACATGGTGGTGGAGTGGGCGCGGCACGACCTGACTCCACGCTACGTCCACATCCGCCGCGACGGTCTGGACCTCCTCACGGACCAGAACTCCCTGTACCTGGGCCGCACGTCTCTGTCCGAGAGCCGGCTGCAGCAGGGGGACATGTCCCTGAGTCTGGCCCGAGTCAGGCCCAGTGACGGGGGCACGTACACCTGCTACATGCCCCAGATTAAGGTCAAAGCGGAGGTCACTCTGCTGGTCGGTGAGTGTGTTTCATATGACACTTTAACATCTTCCACTGTAGCGGTTCTGTTCTTGTTGCAGCATAAGCTGCATGTGTTTTCTACGTCAACAAGGCGTTTCTTTGTCACTTCAGCCTGTGGGAGTTCACAGGATATTTAACAAAATATTTCTCTTGCTCTCTGCTTTTTGCCTGCTCCTCTGTCCCCAGTGTCCGTGGCCCCTCCCTCGGTGAGCCTGACCAAAGAGCACTCGGGGTCTCCCGTGCTGAGGTGTGAGTCCAGGGGCTGGTACCCGGAGCCGGAGCTGGAGTGGCTGGACTCAGAGGGGACGGTTCTGCTCAGGACTGAGGCTCAGAGAGGAGCGAGTGACGAGCTGTTCACTGTGAGCAACAGACTGAGTGTGGAGCAGAGGCTCGGAAACACGTTCACCTGCAGAGTGAAGCAGCAGGAGAGCGGCCAGAGCAGGGAGGCCCAGCTCAGCATCGCAGGTCAGGACACAGGGAATCCTCTGCTCCATCTGACCCTCCGTTCTTCCATCTAAGCCTGATGGCATTGAATAAATATTAAATCTATATTTTATATCAGTTTAACAGTTTATTACTATCTTTCGGCTGCAGTTTCCAGTTTACACTGAATAATGTTGGTGTGTATAAGCTGGATGTCTGTTCTGACACAAGATTGAGGAGTTCAGTGTAGATTTGAACCTGTTAGTCTGTACTCATTGCTGTACGCTGCAGTAACAATATTAAATGGTTGAAATGTTTCTTTCAGATGAATTCCTGGAGTCGTGTCCTTCCTTCTCTTGGGCCTGGATCCTCTTGGGTTTGGGTTTGGGGCTGGTCCTTGCAGCAGCTGCTGCTTTGGCCGTGTGGAAGTTTAAATCTAAAAGTAAGTCCAGGTTTAGTGTTTTCATTCATTCTTTTGAGAAGATGCACACACATATATAGTGCCATCTGGTGGCGATTCAGCTGCTTGGTTAAGTTGGTTGGATAAGTTGGTTGGATAAGTAAGATATTTTAGATTTTTACGCTGTTGATTAATGTACATGTATAGAGCCTTTTCTGTTTTCTTCATTTACATCATAGACCAAATCTTATTTAAATATACAATCAGCTAGAATTTCAGATTTCCTTTTTTATTGTTTCCTTTCAGATGAATTTGGCTTGGAGCTGGAGTCAGTAACATTTACATTCACAGACAGAACACGCCATTAAAAATCATATCAAAAATGTATGAACCGTCAGTCTATGTTATTAATAAGTTTAACAGACTGAGCAGGAGTGTTCCCCATAGAGTTTGGGGGGACTGCGTCTCACAGGTGGTGAGGTGGACAGTCAGAGCGGACACATCCATGATCTTACCAGTTACTTTCAACAGTCTAAGGGTCGGTAATTTTACCTTTTACTCTGGTAGAATTGGTTTGCAGATGGAGTTGGCTTCAGTACATAAGTCTCTAAAATAATAAACACAGACATAAAATCGTGCCCAACACTGCTGATCAAAACATGATTAAAGTGTTAAAGGAGCACAAGATTAAAACATTTCAGATCGATAAAAACAGTATCACATCTAAACATTTAAGGTCCAATTTACAACTTATTTAGCAAACAAACATCTGCTGGAATAAAGCTGTTTTTAAAGTCAGGTTTCACTATTCCATACCTCACAGACCAAAATACTACTGAGCCCCCTCCTTGTCCGATTGACCGTATGTTCAATCTCAGTGACGCCAGTGGCAAAGACATTTTATTATGGTCCGTACTGTTGCACTAAAGCATTTTACAGATAGTGACAGCGCGGTGGTATTTTAAAGTGAGTCTTTTAATGTGATCAGTTCATCAGTTTATTTGGTCCATTTTGTTTCTAGGAAACAAATCTGAAAATAAAAACATTGAACTCGGAGAAAGAGAGATTATGATAAAGAACGAAGACACTACATATGTACTGAAGACTGAAGACGCCATGCAGAGGCTTAACCTGAAGGAGTCTGTGCCGGAGCTCAAGGAAAACCTGGAGAAGACTGAGAACGAGCTGAGATATGTGTGTGATGTGATCTACAAACTCACAGGGATGAAACAATTCTTAATGATGATCAAGGAGAAACCTCAGGAAACAATGAATTTGCTGATAACAAATATAAACAAAGAGAGAAATAAGTTGTCTGATTTCTATAGAAAAGCTTTCGAAGAAAAGATAAAAAATCACATTGAAGAACTAGAGAGACAAAAGGAGGAGTGTAATGAAACTATTAAAGAAATTGACAGACAAATAAAAACAGCAGAAGATTTAATTATGGAATCAGCGCAGAGAAAATGGCAGCTGGAGGCAGAACTTAAGAAGATGGAGAAAGAGATGGAAAAACAGATGGAAAAAAAGAGGAGGTGTGAGGAAAGAGAGTCAAAGGAACCTGAAGAAAAGGTGAGTGTTCAGGTGAAGGATCAGGATCAAGGGGCTCAGGGAGAAACCAAACAGGACGGAGGAGCAGACGTGACATGTGCTGCTACTGGACAAATGGGAATAGATACGAATCATTATGGAAAATGATAAAGAGCCCATACTGATGTTTTCATCATCAAAACACACCTGGAGTTGTGTTTTGTTTCATTCACACGTGTTTAAATCCTGCATCCTGAGTTCTTCTAACAGAAAACACCTTGTGATGTCATGTGGTAAACTCCACACACCTTCACTAGAACCATGTGGATCATTTCAGCCCTGGAATTTCCAATCTCTACTGAACTAAAGGTAAAATGTTACTGTTAACTTGAAAAGTACCACTTGACGACATCACAAGGTGGAACAGAGCATTCTGAGCTTTGGAGATGTAGACAGACTAATAATAAAGTGTTACTCAGATGTGTGAGAATGAAACAAACACAACTCCAGGTGTGTTTTTGAGGAGGTAACAACATTAGAACACGGTTTGAAGCTCACAAAAGTCCATTTTGTGTAATATGGGACTTTTAAATGTAGAAGTGCCTGATATTGACAAAGAATATTTTTTTCTATATTTTTTAGCTTATCACAATGACAATAAATCAATGATGTTTCAACAATGAATTGACAATTTGCTAAACTGTGCCTTGGATTTGTAAATAATACAGCCTCACACTACTGTGGGCGACAGTGGCTCAGGTGGTCGAGCGTTTGTCCACTGATCCGAGGGTTGGCGGTTTGAATCCCGCTCTCAACGTTAACATCATTGGTAGAGCAGTCACATCTGCTGACCCACATGATGGTGCGATTCCAGCTCCCACAGATGAATGCTGTCGTTGTGTCCTTGGGCAAGACACTGATGTGAATGGGTGAGTGGTTCCTTGTTGGAAAGTGCTTCGAGAGCCTTGAAGGTGGAAAACGCTGAATAAAATCTGACAATTTACCAGTTTCCTTTTGTCTGTCCAAAAGTGTTTCTGCCAATTTAACAGATTTGTACATTTATTTGATGTCATTTTAATGAACATGTCTCTGGATGTCAGTTGCTACATAATATTGTTATCACACTCCTTGTTTTGTTTGTGAATTACTTTGTGTACAAATTGTGCTATACACATAAACTTGCCTTGCTTATTGTTGGAAGAATGCCATATTTTCATTGAAGAAAAAAATACTTTATGATAAACATTCAAAGGTGTGTATATTTGCATTTTATTAAATTATGCACGTTTAGATAGGAGTGTGCCTGATTTACTGTTTGATTATTTGAACAATACTGCCATCTGTTGTTGAGATGAAACAGCACGCAGAATTCCTAAATCTCCTAAACTTTCTATCCCACTTTTTCTTCCAAATATTCATTGCTGACACCCAGACAAAGGGAAGAGAGAAGATCTAAACTCCTCACTGAGACCAATAAAGTTTGATTCTCTTTTCTGATATCTGCTCAGCTCACTGCTGCACATCCACAGCTCCAGACGCACACTGCGCTCCAACAGATACACGACCTTGATCGTTCCTAAAGCTGCACAGCTTTGGGCCGCTCCTCATTTCAGTTCTGCAGCAAGTGACTGGAACCACCTTCAACACTTTAAAACTTAGTTCATTTTTACCTCTGTCGACTTTTAAAACCTCCATCCAGAGTATTTTACAGGATCATTCAAATGCTTTTAACACTTTTATACCTTTTACCTGCAAATGTTTCACTGTCTCATGTTTCTGTTCACTGTTTCATGTTCTGACTGATGTGTGAGTGTGTCTGTTTGTGCTGTTTTACACTGCCTCTTGGCCAGGTCGTATATTTTATATATTTTCAGCCATGTAAGTACTTGAATACACATTTTCAGTACTCTTTCAACCTCTGATAACCATCACCGTTTATTTTTATCCTGTTACTCTGATATCAAATGTCAGACCGAATGCAGCAGGGGCCGAGTGGAGTGAAGGAGAAAGAGAAAGTATTTTCATTTATATCTGTGGGCTGGCATAAAAAGGTAGGTGCTTTTCTGAACTAAACATCATGTCTGCCAGAGAAGTATGAAAACAGCTAATAAGACCTGTATCCTACTTTAATGATTCATATTTATTATTTAGTCTGATTCTAAGTAGGGTTAGTTGCAGTGGTAGTAGTTTGTTCTTGCACCTAAACAGCTTGACGCATGCTTTTGTTGTGTCCTTGGCCAAGACACTTAATCCACCTCACCCCCAGTGTCTGTGTGCACTGGTGTATGACTGTGTGTGTGAATGGGTGTGCGGTTCCTTGATGTAAAGCGCTTTGTGTGCCTTGAAGGTAAAAATGTGACCATGACAATTTACCAGATCCAAAAGAGACTGAGCGGCTTGTATCTTCGCAGTTTTATCTTTTATAATAGAGAAATAAAAGTTCACGTTTGTGTCACTATGTAACTTTTTGGTTGGGGGTCCGTCGCCTTCTTGTTTCTATGGATATTGTCACAGCCCCTTAAGCTCCTCTGACCTCATCTGCCACTCCCTTTTGTGTTTCAGGAGTGGAGACAGGAGTGCTGGAGCCGAACTCAGCTGGGCCCACTCTGTAATCACCAGGGTTTAAGAACCACTCTCACCAGCTCAGCGCTGCCACATCGTAAAACTCCTTCAGTTAGTGCTACGGTCCAGCTACTTTTGATTTACCTACCTGTTATTCACATTACTTACCTCTCTGTCCATCTGCCTCAGATCGCCGTGCTCCAGTCACCAGCTCCAGTCTCCTGCTCCGTCCTGCCCTGACCTGTAATATTCCTGGAAGTTTTTCTGTAATAAACACCTACCGATTCCCCAATGACTTGTGTCTGCTCTTGGATTCCTCCGCTGTCCGTTACAGATATGTCATTGCTCTGCCTGGAATGTTCCACAGTATGACATTAAACAACTCTACCTTACATTTATTCAATTTCAGGTGTTTCTGTAGCTCAACAATACCTAGAAAAACAGGCATTCTGACTGTGAGCGGGGTCGCCTCTCCACAGATCTGACCTGTAACTTGGTCTGGTTTGAAAAGTTACACAAGTTGTATTTGGAGTGAATCGTGTATTTCTGAGTTATCTTTATCATTATCCAATTACATTTTTTTGAACTGGCAAGACGAACTAACCACTCTGCCACATCTGCACTAAATACATTTGCAGGTTTAATCAAATGCAGGTGGTTGAACAAATGCATAATTCTTAGTATGTTTTTGACCTTTGGACAAAATTATAATAAAAATTCATGCAAAAATCATAACGTGGTCATCTTAAAGTTCTTTCAGTGTGTGGTGGTCTCAAATAGCTTCAGATGCTCGTACCTGATTTATCCGATGTCTGTGAAAGTCCAGTATGAACAGTCAACATCAGCACCAAAGCATTACACACTGCACAGACCATTTAAAGGTTTTAAACATATTAAGGTTTTCAGACATTTTTTGAAAGATTAAACTGTAATAGTCGACTCACTCAGAGATGGAGGAAACTGTCAAGTCCACGTTGTGTCGCTCAACCTGAGATGTGCCTCTGTAGAAGGTTTCCTTTGTATTTTAAGTTCCGAGAGGACGCAGAGAAACACTTTTACAGGAAGTACAACCTTTAAGTACATATCCAAATTGAGTTTTATAGCTTGAAGTTAAAATGGGAGGGACAAACATTAGTCTAGATGAAGTTAAAGCAGACCTATTATGCAAAAATGAATTTTTCAGCTCTTTTAACTATGTTATAGTTGTTTTCTTCTCATTTACCGTCTCAAAGTTGAAATCTTTAACCTCTTATTTTCAAGAAGCATTTTGCAGATCAATCCCCATTTTCACGTCCACCAGTACATGCCGACTGCTCTGTCCTCCAGCTTTATTTTCTTAATTGGTGATACAGCGTCACTAAGACGTGCTGACTCTTAGACGTTTAGAGCGACGTCAGCTCCCACTGGGCACCACAGTTTTCTAACACGGACATCAGCAGACTTGTATCTTTTATTAAGTTGTTTTAGATAAAAATTCCGACTTAAAACGTACAAATTATAAACCATTCTGATCCACAGGTGTCATAGATTGAACTATATAACAGGCTCCAACATAATATGTCTTCTTTAAGGTGAAGTAGACTTGAATGGAAATTTGTCCTCTGCATTTGATCCATCCTTCCGTGCCCCTGGGAAGAGTCACCTAAACTGTTACTGAAGTAAAAGTACTGTTAAAATATACTCAAGTAGGAGTAAAAGTAGTGTGGAGCCTGAAAGAGAGACACAGACAGATACTTTATTGATCTTGAGGGAAATTCAAGTTTGGCTGCAGCAACATTTCCACTGCGCTTCTCAGTGGCCACAAAACGTAGACCATCAGGCTAAGTCAGATCTATGGAGGGTCAAGCCTGCTCACAATAAGAATGCATGATTTTCAATCTATTTACTTTCCAAAAACACCTGTAATTGAGTAAATGCAACATCTTGCAGCATTCCCAGAAAATCTGTTTCATCTCCACAGAGACAAGCAGCTGGTAAACCTCCATCAGAAAAGTTACATAGTGCACCTTTAGTGATAAAACATTTTGAAGGAGAAGTAATAATGTGTGACAACATCTAAATCTAAATGTAGGCTTCTTGAGTAATGTTGATGTAAATAAATAACTGGAGTCACATGACAACTTTAAACTTTTATCTTTGTGTTTTAAGCCACTCCTTAATGTAATACTTTTATATATTTTACATTTGTTTTTATTGGTTCACTCTAATGTGTGTAACCGAGGGAAAAGGCCAATGCTCCCCTTTAAAACTACACTAGGCACGATCTGGCATAAAATACAAATAACCAAAACACAAGTAGTGGCAACTTTACAACTTTTATTGACAATGATATTTAAAACGATTATTCTTTTATTCAGTTTCTTTAAAATAGCAACCCAATCCCCACCTCCCCCAAAACAAACACCTTTAACTTTCAATAAGTGGAAAAAAAACAAAACAAAAATAAAGAAAACTAAACTAAAGGTTAATCACTACAAACCAAAGTTAGTAACTCAACCCAACCAATGAAAACGCAAAAGAACCCAAAACCAAACCCCACTCTACTGAGCTAAAGTGCTATGTGCTGAGGGGCGAGGATCAGTGCTGAAGGTGCTAATTTTAAGTGCTAAGTTGGTATAAAGTGCGGTTTAGTATTGCACAATGTTCCGGATCGCTACAGGCACAATAAAACACACTAAGTCACTGCTATACCATAACCGACACTTAAAGAAGCACTATTAAAACCCTTAAAATGAGAGCATAGTAACAAAGGACGGGAGCACAATTAAACAGCAGGGGCAAAACTTTTATCATCACAACCAGGACTCAACTAGGGCTTGGGGCGCGATCCAGGAGCAGCCGTGACCAAATGTCAGCTCCAACCACCACACACACCCCGACTGCCAACAACCTGGCGTGCGCACCTTTAGTAAATCTACTAATCATTGGAAGGACGGGGAGATTGCAGCCGCTCCCGGGCGGTGCGTTCACAGACCTAGCACTGGGTCAGAAACGCCACTAACCACCTGGTTACATTCTTCCCCCCCCAACTGAATCGGTGTCCCAACGATTAATCAAACCACTAAGACCATGGCCGAAATATGGCAGTAGCCACACTGCTGGCACCCTGCATCCGAGAGGCAGCAGCCCCCGCATTGTCAGCGCGGGCTGTAACTGGCAGACGATGGAGGTTTGAGTGTTTCCCTGCAGTCTTGCGTGTGGATTTTCGGGGCCCTGAACCGGTGCTGCAAGACGCTGCGGGCCTGGACTGGGAAGGGTGTGGCGACGCTGGGACTACTGGCTCAGCTGGGGTGGAGGGGTTACTGACCGACTCCCTGACCACTAGCCATGCTCCTGACTCCAACTCATTGTCACTAGCCATCTCCTCCGTAGCTCGGACCTGAAGCCAGGCTTCTGAGCTTTCAACAGGAGGCGTAAATGCTGGCTTTAAAGCAGTACGGTGAACCTCTCTTACTTGGTCAAGTCTTTGCACGGGAGCAATGGAGTAGACCACCCCTCCTGAACTCGGGGCCTTCACAACCTGATAAACAGTTGAGCTCCAGGTGTCGTGAATCTTCCTGCGCCCTGGGCCTACATCTCGGAGGTACACTCGTTGACCCTCCTCCAGTGGCTCACACAGGGCTCTACCATCATGCCTCTCCTTCTGCACCAACCGATCCCACTGCCTCACCAGACCACGTGCTCGAGGACCCAGAGTTTCTTGCTCAGTCCGACTCGGCATCCTCTGTTGGCACCAGAACGACAGGAAGGCTTTGATAGCAGGGTCTGACTGCTGCAGCATCTCCAGATCGGCAATACTGCGGGAAGGCAGGGCTATAATGGCGGCCTGGAGTGCATCATGCTGACGTTGGCCCACGAGCTCCGTCAGGGCTGCAGGAACCCCAGTGCCAGGAAGGTACGGCTCAAGCTGGGCCCAATCTCCATCATTTGCCTCCCGTTGTCTCGACAGAGCATCTGCATTTTTATTCATCCGCCCTGGCCGATACCTCACACTGTAGTCAAATGCAGAGAGCTCTGCAACCCAGCGCTGCTCTGTTGCTCCAAGCTTAGCCGTGTCCAAGTGGCTCAGCGGGTTATTATCCGTCCATACGACATAGCGGTGGCCCCAAAGATAGTCCTTAAATTTTTCAACCATGGCCCACTTCATGGCTAACATCTCCAATTTCATGGAGCTATAGTTCTTCTCCGCACTATGCAAACTACGGCTGCCATATGCCACGGGCCTTACTCTTCCTCCCTGCTCCTGTGACAGTACAGCACCCAGTCCACAGTGGCTCGCATCAATTTCTAGAATAAATGGCTGGGAAAAGTCCGCAAAAGCCAGAGTGGGTGCACTGGTTAGCCAGGACTTCAGCTCTGCAAAACTGTTCTCACACTCCTCTGACCAAGCCCGGTCCAGGTGCGTCCCCTGACCTCAGTGTCTGTTGGGGCTGGCCAGCTCTGCAACCAACCGATGGTGGGGGGCAGCCAGCTTTGAGAACCCCTCCACGAACCTCCGATAATAACTGGCAAATCCCATAAAGGAGCGGAGCTCCGACACAGTCTTAGGACGGGGCCAGTTGGACACCGCCAGGATCTTCTCTGGGTCAGTAGATACGCCATCCTCCGATATCCGATGGCCCAGATACTGCACCTCTTTTTTGAAAAATTCACATTTGTCCAGCTTCACCTTAAGCCCTTCTTGTTTTAGACGGCTAAGCACGACTTCCAGTCTTTTCAAATGTTCATCCACAGTAGCTGAAAACACGATAATATCATCGAGGTAGAGCAACAATGTCTGGCCATGTTGTGCACTAAACATTCGCTCCATAAGTCTCTGGAAAGTCCCAGGCGCATTACATAGGCCAAACGGCATTCGATTAAATTCAAATAATCCAAACGGGGTGCAGAAGGCAGTCTTTTGCTTGTCGTCCTCGGTCACTGGCACCTGGTTATAGCCACACGCCAGATCCATTGTGGTAAACCACCGAGCTCCAAATAATGAGTCCAGCGATTCCTCAATTCGAGGCAGAGGAAACGCATCCTTTCTGGTTTTCTTATTGAGCTGACGATAATCCACACACAAGCGCAGGCTGCCATCCTTTTTCCGAACAATGACAATGGGGGATGCATAGGGGCTACTGCTCTCTCGGATAACCTGGGTGTCCAGCAGCTGATTTATATGAGCTTTAACAGAATCGTACTCCGAGGGAGGAATTCGCCTGTAACGCTGACGAACAGGTACATCATCTAACAGGGGAATGTCATGTGAAATAAGATCTGTACAACCCAGATCGCCCTCAAACGCTGAAAAGACTGACTCATACTTTACCAACAGTGCCCTAACCTTAAGCTGCTCTGACTCAGACAACATAGCGAGATCAAGCCCCCATATTTTCTCCCTCACCGAATCCTTCCCGGCTGTATGTGAACGAACAGCAGCAACAGTTGAATCTCGCTCACCCAGAACCTCCTGTACTCCGGAAGGTAAACTAACCACCTCCACCGGGGATACCACACATAAAGAGCAACGAGACTTTAATGTTACGGCAGATACGCTGACATTAGTTACAGGTATATAAACGGTTCCTCTTTCCACGTGCACAAGAGACGGTGACACTAACAGCCCAGCTGGTAAACTAAAGGCCGACCCCAGAGGCTCAACTAATACAGACCCAGAAGAACCAACTACAGTGGAACATGTAGCTGCTACAAACTTTGTAGTGCCTGCCGGAATGATGACCTTCCTCCTACCCCGCACTTTTGCTATTCGTGTCCGCATAACCCTACTCTGTACCTCGGCCTGCTGGCATAGCTGAAGTGCCGGCCCCCAGGGTGCAGGAGCTCCCAACACAGAAGGAAGGTTAAACAAATCAGGACCATATTGACAAGAAAGTTGCTCGTAATATGCCTTTATAACATTCATGCCAATAATGCCCGGTACTGAGGTTGGATTAGCTGGTCCTGGGGGATCTTTCACAACCAATATCCCTCTCCGGGGGAGAACCCTCCCACAGATCTCTACATCAGGCTCTAGATAACCCAAATAGGGGATCTGTAACCCATTTGCGGCCCTTAATTCTAACCAATGACATGACTTTAACCTGTCCTGAAAGTTTTCCTTAAAGAAAGTCTCTGAAATTGTGGAAACCATAGACCCAGTGTCCAAAATACACGGGACTGACACCCCAGCTAACTTAACCATAACCTGAGGACAAGGAGCAATTAAACATTCCACTTCATTTACCACTGGATCTGAAGAGCCTGAACCCTCCCCACCTAATGTACGGCTCCTGACACTAGGGGGAGTTAGTTTTCCGCCTGCTGTGAACTGGCAATAACTACAGCTGGAGGGGGACTGTTAGAAGTGGACCGGGCCCAAGTATGGACGTTACAATAGCGAGCTATATGCCCGGGTTGTTGACACCTGTGGCAAACAACACTATTAGGCACAGAGGACCTTGGAATTGGTGTTTGCATCGCTGCCAGAACCTGAGTAATCTGGGCTAGCTGCTCCTGTTGTTTCCGAACTATTGCAGTGAGAGCGGCCAATTGGGAAACAGCTGGATCAGTAGGTGACCTAACCTGTGGCTGCACGTTTACCCCTTGGGTAGCACACAAAGTGGGGACTGAATGATAATTTACCCGACTATGGGCTACACTCCCTTCACGTTCCCATTTTATAGCTTCTGCACGAACATCAAGTAACCGGTGCTCAGGGTTATTACGGACAAGACGTTTAAGCTCTCTGCGTAAATCAGGGTTATTAACATTTTCCACACACTGATCACGTAACAGTACATCTGAATCATTTACTGTAAAAGGGCAATTTGCAACAACTTTATCCATCAAACAAAGGAGGGCATGTGAGAATTCTTGCAAAGTTTCTCCCTCCAGCTGCCTACGTGAGAAAAACTCTTCCTGGAGTGAAACATAAGGTTTTTGACACCCATACAGTTCTCTTAATATTTTAAACACACATTCAGGGTCATCCCGTTCAGCTGCAGTCCTATACTTTATCTCATCTCTTGCTTCCCCATCTAAATGATCAAAAATAAAACTCGCTTGGTCTGCAGGTCCCACATGTCTCACACGCATGCTGGCTTGAACCTCCTCCACCCAGTCCTCAACCCCAATACCCTGAGTTCCTCGGAATATGGGGCACTTCCGCTCTCGGGGCAGATAGATGATACGATCCGTTACTGCATTGTCCACTTGTCCTCTTTGACTTGGGCCAGCCTGAGCAGTGTCCTGTTCCTGTTGCAGCCGATCTCGCTCGGCCTCCAATCGCTGGACCTTCTCCCGCAGCTGTTGCAGTTCTTCCGCCATGGCTGTTGTGGTCACCTCGCCTCACAGCACAGGGTTCACCAGCCAGGTCCCACGACGCGCCGACTGCTGTTTAATTATGCTTCAAAAGAAAATGCTCTCAAAAAAAAAAAAAAAAACCCTAACAATCCTAAAAAATCTCACTACTACTGCCACCGCTTGCCAATTAAGCCACTATTGGTCACATTTCACAAGGTGGTCCATAAAGTGTGACATGGGTGAAAAATACAATTTTTGGAAAAAAATGATATTATGATCCTACACCTATGGTAATTCAAAAACAGTAATGTCAAAGCTGAAAAACCATTTATTAACTATAAAACAGATATTAAACTATAAATAAATACTATATAACATCATTAAAGTTACAACTTTAAACAGCTTTTTCTCCCGTTTCTACTTTATGAGATCAACTGGCTGTAACGCTGGAAGTTTTTAGCCAAATTACATTAAATTTTCTGGACCTGCAGAAAACTGTTACATCATTTACCTCCAAAAGTATTGTGAGGCTATATAAAGATGCCAGGGTTTTACAACCAGTCAAATGAATACACATTTCTGCAAAATTAAAATAAAACGCATATGAAATTTCTTTACTTGAAGCTTATCTGAACTTATTTATATGCAGATAACTACATTCAAATACATAAATCTTAAATAAAACAACTTGTGCGACTCAAAGTTTAACTAGAACAACATTGACATGATATCTTGGTGATCAGCATTGCTCAATTCTAGACTTCCTGGCACCTTGCCCACTCATCCTGATAGGTATTCTGTGAAGCAAATAGGAACTGCAGTGATATCTACACACTTTTTCAAGTTCACTTAAAAGTGCTCTAACCCTCACATGCAAAGATACAAGTGTTTCATTTTTTTCACCGAATTTCAGCAGCTTACATCCTAAGTGTATTTTACAGTAAGAAGGTTATGTGATAAACCAAATTAAAGCTCAGACTATGAGCATTTGACAAATGGTTTCAATTGATAGAAAAAAGTAAACCACAACCAATAACAAGACAAAAATAACAAAAAGAAGTTATCAATTTTGTGAAAAATTCATTGCGTTTCAAATTTTTCACCGAAATTTAGACATCTGGTGTAACAAAACTATTATATCAAAACAAGCAATGTTTACTTTTGTCAGAAGTACATCTTATGAGCATTTATTCCATCAAAAATCAAATCAATATCTTACATTTCCAACTATCTAGCATGATTTTTAGATATGAAAGTCATTTCCAAAAGTGAAAAGGGACACTTTACCTTGTATATCACTTTGGCCTCCAACTCCTGTTGTGTGTTAGCTACAGTCCTGCAAATAGGCTTAAAACATGCTTGACACCTCCAGCTTCCAAATGAAAATATGAAGTGTGTGGCTGCTTCAGCATTTGTGTGGTCAGTTAAGTTTAAATGGTAATCTTTATGACCAGCATGTCACAGGGGACATTCCGAAATCACATCAGCATGTAAGTTTGAGGCTTACTGCTGACTCTGATTTTTTCCACAGCTCATCAGAAATCACTTTATTAGAAAGATGGTGATCTTAGCTTTGTATTGGTATATAGAACATGTATATTATTGCAACACAAAGTCAACAACATAAGCATTTATTTAGGAAAACTGTGTTTTTTCAAAATTGGACCACCTTGTGAAATGCGACCTATTATGTCTGGTTTGCCAGATCCTGCCGACAACGCCACTTTGTAACCGAGGGGAAAAGGCCAATGCTCCCCTTTAAAACTACACTAGGCACGATCTGGCATAAAATACAAATAACCAAAACACAAGTAGTGGCAACTTTACAACTTTTATTGACAATGATATTTAAAACGATTATTCTTTTATTCAGTTTCTTTAAAATAGCAACCCAATCCCCACCTCCCCCAAAACAAACACCTTTAACTTTCAATAAGTGGAAAAAAACAAAACAAAAATAAAGAAAACTAAACTAAAGGTTAATCACTACAAACCAAAGTTAGTAACTCAACCCAACCAATGAAAACGCAAAAGAACCCAAAACCAAACCCCACTCTACTGAGCTAAAGTGCTATGTGCTGAGGGGCGAGGATCAGTGCTGAAGGTGCTAATTTTAAGTGCTAAGTTGGTATAAAGTGCTGTTTAGTATTGCACAATGTTCCGGATTGCTACAGGCACAATAAAACACACTAAGTCACTGCTATACCATAACCGACACTTAAAGAAGCACTATTAAAACCCTTAAAATGAGAGCATAGTAACAAAGGACGGGAGCACAATTAAACAGCAGGGGCCAAACTTTTATCATCACAACCAGGACTCAACTAGGGCTCGGGGCGCGATCCAGGAGCAGCCGTGACCAAATGTCAGCTCCAACCACCACACACACGCCGCTTGTGTCCGCAACAGCCCCCGACTGCCAACAACCTGGCGTGCGCACCTTTAGTAAATCTACTAATCATTGGAAGGGCGGGGAGATTGCAGCCGCTCCCGGGCGGTGCGTTCACAGACCTAGCACTGGGTCAGAAACACCACTAACCACCTGGTTACAATTGTTGCTGAGAAACTATGATGCACCAAATGTTTGAATAATGTTAAAACAATAATCATACTGTGTGTACTTATAAGTACACATGTGTCTAGCAGTAACTCTGTTGTTCCCAGGTTTTCTCTAACTATGTCTCAGCCAGTGTCTTCTGCCCTACTACTGTTACTACTACTACTACTACTACTACTACTACTGCTCATGATTCCTCTGTGTCAAAGTAAGTGCTGATTTTTAATAGACATGAAGCGTGCAGTGGTCAGAAAACTTATTAAACGTTTCTGTGTCTCTTTGTGTGGGATCAGTCATTGACAAATTTCAAAATTCACAAAAGAAAATGCATAAAACATATTTTTACAGTAGAAGAAAGATATAAGGCTGCTTTACATTTACAGTTATTGTTATCAGTCAGTACTGAACTCCTTTGTCTTGGATATATAAAACATCCTTGTAAATATTATTATGATGAGATTTGTGTGACTTTATAAAGCTTGTACAAGAAGCATAGTAGAAATGTATTTTACCTGCAGAACAAGGGGGTGGGAATATAAAAGGATGACTTCATCCCACTCCCACTCTCAAATGAGACACTGTGATGCACTTAGAGGACACTTTGTTTTGGAAATGAATGAGAAATGATCCTAGAATCAACTGTTTGAAATAAACTAATATGAGCATCATCATCATCATCAACTCAAACACTAACCCAATCATACTGACTGCTGCTCCAACCAGTGAGTACCATTGTTGTGTCCTTCAGCAAGACACTTCACCCACCCTTCCTGTGAGAATGAATGAATAAATGATTATTATTATAGGACACTGAGATAAAATAAAAACTACAGCAGATCACAATGAAATGTTTAGGAAACTTTGCTGGAGATTTTAGACACAGAAGACATTTTAATATTAGAAGAGATGAATTTTGGGTTTTTGCAAAATGAACAATCATTTTATCCTCCTCTTCAGGTCAGTACGTGATGGTCACTCCGTCTCAGCCAATCATGGCCCCCGTTGGCAGTGATGTCACCCTGCCCTGTCAGCTGGAGCCTGTTAAAGACCTCAGGGACATGGTGGTGGAGTGGGCAAAACCAGTGAGGGGGAGAATATAAACCTCAATTCTCAAATAGCAGTAAACTCTCTAGAGCAGGAAGAGGTGGTGCAGTCGCAGGAGATGGAAGCTGAAGCAGGATCCACAAACTCATTATAATTTACAAATTTACACATTTTTTAATAAATATAAAATCTAGCTGAATATTCACTGAAATGCAGGTTTGAAAAAGTTCCTTCTTAGTCAATGGTGAATGTTTGACAAATATATGAAAATGATATTTATCCTTAGACTTAACCACAGTTCATAACCAAAGCTCAATGTACTGAGCCCCCAGTACCTGGAGCCACGAACCTTCAACACACTGTCATAGTGTTGTCCAGTCCAGTGCAGTTCAGTCTGGCTATGCTTCTGTTGTAGGGAGTATTATACCTCTCATGACATACATAGGCCAAAAAAAAAAAGAAAAGAAATACATATATATATTATATATATATATATATATATATATATATATATATATATATATATATATATATATATATATATATATATATATATATAGTATATATATATATTATATATATATATATATTATATATATATATTATATATATATATATATATATATATATATATATATATATATATATATATTATATATATATATATATATATATATATATATATATATATATATATATATATATATATATATATATTATATATATTATATATATATATATATATATATATATATATATATATATATATATATATATATATATATATATATATATATATATATATATATAGCCAGCTCGGCCAACTCGGGCCCTCTACCAGGCCTCTGGTAGAGGGCCCGAGCTGGATGAGGGTGAGAGAGACCAACCACTGTGGAAGGTGAGGAACACACACACATATATATATATATATCAATACATATTTTTGCTGTTCCTAGTACTGCGCTTTTCTGGACTGAGATGTCTGACATTTTTCCTGGTATCTGCTTGAGCCACTCCTCCAGTTTGGGGGTTACAGCCCCGAGTGCTCCGATCACCACGGGCACCACTGATGCCTTCACCTTCCAGGCCTTCTCCAGCTCTTCCTTGAGCCCCTGGTATTTCTCTAGTTTCTCGTGTTCCTTTTTCCTGATATTACCATCGCTTGGTATTGCAATGTCCACCACCACGGCTTTGTTCTGTTGCTTATCCACCACCACTATGTCTGGTTGGTTTGCCATCACCATTCTGTCAGTCTGTATCTGGAAGTCCCACAGGACCTTGGCACGCTCATTCTCCACAACCTTTGGGGGAGTTCCCCACCTTGACCTTGGGGTCTCCAGCCCGTACTCTGTACAGATGGGTGAGATGCGATATATATATATATATCTATATACTCAGTGGAGGAAAAAAGTAATCGATCCCTTGCTGAATTTGTAGGTTTGCCCACTGACAAACAAATGAACAGTCTAGTATTTTAATGGTAGGTTCATTTTAACATTGAGAGAACTTTTCTATTTTATATTATAACTAATCTAACCGATGTGCTATGAATGTACATTACTGATTTTATAAACTCTTAAGTTTGTTTTTGCTGTCTTGAGGATTTTGAGAATGGGAATCATTTATTAATATTTGCTTCTTTTTTTTTTACTGTAGTTACATTCATTTTTTTTTTTTTTTTTTTTTTTTTACAATAACAAAATTTAAGGTTTTGGTGTTGCTATTATTTCATTCACTGCATTCAAATAAAGTATAAGCTTATTAAAATGAAAAACTAAAGTATTTATTGATATTTGAAATATTTTGCTAATTGGTGAAAATGTGTGAAAGTGCCATCTGGTGTTGAAAACAAAAATAAATAAATAAACAAATTAATTAATTAAATAATCAATAAATTATTATTATTATTATTATTATTATTATTATTATTAATAATAATAATAATAATAATAATAACTAGAAAAGCACTCAGAGAGCGCAGACCTCCGCCAAGCCCCATTTAACGCAATGACTCGACCACGTTTCGACTCGGTCTTGTCTCGGTCTTGAAGGCGCTTGGACTCGGTCTTGTCTCGGTCTTGAAGGCGCTTGGACTCGGTTTTGTCTCGGACTCGAGGTCTGACACTCGACGAGTGCGATCACATTTCATTACGGCCGCTGCTGTCGGCAATAAACCTGTACCGGTGTGCGGGAGCGCGGGGCGTCTCTCTGCAGCCTGTGCGCGCGGCTTGTCCGTAACAGCGTGTACCCTCGCGTACCAGCGGGTACCACAGGGCAGGTTCAACTTCTTAAAACATCCTACCTGTCCGTCCGCCTCACGTCAGCGCGCCGCTCCTCCCCGCCTGTAGCGCACACGCCCCTTCCTTAATGCGGCTGATTAAGAGCAAGACGAAGCAAAACTAATCTAAACAAGTTCAGTGAGGAAAATGCGCGCAGTTATGGATAAAGTCGCCCTAAACATTTTGGCTGTTCCATTACATAAAAAAAAATCACCAATATCACCAGTAGATGGCAGGATAACACTGGAAAAGCACTCAGAGAGCGCAGACGTCAAGCAGCTAACGAAATTTTCAAAGTGATCCAGAATCCAGGATTTCTTCTGGATCATCACCAAAATATAATCATCTGTTGGATTTACCATTCGGAACATTTCCTGAAAATTTCATCAAGATCCGTCCATAACTTTTTGAGTTATCTTGGAAACTAACAAACAAACAAACAAACACACAAACAAACAAACAAACAAACAAACAAACAAACACACAAACAAACTCAGGCGAAAACATAACCTCCTTGGCAGAGGTAACAATAATAATAATAATAACTACACACCTAAATACTGGTTGAGCTCAAACCTTGACTGCTGTGATAACAAAATGTTAACCACTCTGCCAATGCCTGGTTCATTTGAACAGAATTTACAGCTCAAAGGGAGTCTGCAGCATCTTTATTTTACAGACGTTTTTGTTCTTCTGTAAAATACTGAAATGGAACACAACCAAGCCATTTCAGTCAGTGCTCTGCCTCTCCAGTCTGACAGTGATAAGCCAACACACACTGGAGTTGTATTAACATATTTTTATTTATTACAACCAGCAAATGCCATATGCCAACCCAGTACCAACTCTAATTCACACAGCAGTTAAGTTCTTATACTACAGAAAGGTGTGTGGGAAATAATGAAGCCATATCATTATTTTTAAAGAAATAAATAAAATGGAACAAGAAAAGTGCGGAGAGTTTATTGAATGAGTCCATATTTTCAGAGTGGTCAGTGTGTCCAATATTCTGTTAGAATGGCAATAGATCTTAAAGTGCGCAGAGAGATGGCGCTAGTGGCCTAATTCTTCAAATAAAAACTCTGTTCCAGTTGCTTCCAAAGGAATGCGGTGAATGCGGACTGGGGTGCGACTAAAGTCTGAATCCAGCGGCGACAAAACTGTCACAGAATCTCGTGTCAGGTAATTACGACCTTCAATTCTTTCGATAATCCCATAGCCACGTGGTTTTACCTTAATTATTTAATTAGCCTGTTCATTCTGACGTGGAAGCACTGTTTTGAAAGATTATATAGTTTTATTCGTGGCTGTTGTTTCTAAGGGTGAATAATATTCTTTTGGTGGTTTTCAGATTGTAGAATGTGATGCTGTCATACTTCCAACTGGGGGCAAGAGTCAGTTTTTCCTGTTAATTACATTATACTTTGCCATGAAATATCAGAAAGGTAAATTCCCAGATATGGAACCTGATCATTTCTATTATAACAAAAATCTGCAGCTGAAAGTGATTTTAGTTGCCCCCCATCTGTATTAAATCAAATTGACCTACAGAATGCTGTGATGTCACCTGAAACCCAACAAGAGCTGATAGCCTGTGTTTAATACTTTCACTTTTATTTTAAGCCAGGTGTCTTTATAAATGATTAAAATATGGGGCATACGTTAAAAAGAACACCAAATGCCACTGGACCTGCCACTGGTGTGTACAAACTGCACAAGTTGAAGCGCATTTTGTGTCCTCCAACACAGATCCTCCTGCGTTTTGCTCCGTGATTCCTGGCGCTGTTTTGCACCAAACACTCAGTGCATCTTCAACAGGCCGAGCTAACAGAAAGTGTAAACAAGTAGGTGTGGTAGTCTCAGAGTCATTTCATTGTAATTAGCTCCTCCCTTTAGGCAGATATAAGCAGTGTCCACCAGCATCTGACCAGAACTGAAGAAGCAGCTCGGATGAGCTGAGAAACGTATTCAACCAAATAAACTCTGTCCAGTTGACAAATTGAATTTCTCATCTTGCCATCGACTATTTATACCATCATCGTTATAATAACTTTGCAATTGAAAAATAAAATAAATCTTGATTTGATTAAAGTGATTGTTGTCATGATCCTCCAGTCTCTTCCTTTCCTCCTCCCTTCTGTGTCACCTGCCTTGGGAGGAGTCGCCTTTCACCAGCTGCAGCCTCCTGGTAAACATCACACCTGAGATCCATCTCCAGTCTACTCCTGCCCATATCAGCCCGGTTCTTCCTGCACTCCCTGCCAGTTTGTCAGTTTACCACACCGTGCTCCCTGGATCTCCCCTCTCAGCTCCCCTGTTCTTCTCGTGGCTCCTGCCTACCTCCACCGGACCCTTTTTGCCCATTACCATATCCATCTGTACAATAAACCTGTTAACTTTACCTGAGTTCTGGTCTGCTTTTGGGTCCTACTCCCATGCATTATAACAATTGTGCTGTTCTTTCATCCTCAGATTTTCAGTATGGGTGCGGTGCAACTATCCGTCTTCTTACTCGTGCAGGCTCATTTTTGCTGGGGTAAGTTAATCTTGGCAGCAAGATGGATTCTCGTGATATTTATGAGTGCACAAAAGCACGAGAATTTATCTTGGCACTGCCCCCCGTAAAGATAATCAGGTGGGCGGACCAATCACCGAACAGCATTGAGATTTGGGAGGAGCCGAAGTGGAAACGCCCAAAAGAACCAAAACAAACATGGCGACGCCAGCAGCCACTCCTCAGTCTGTAACTGCTGTAGTGAGCGTTGTCATTATTCTCAAATAGTCAGACCAAGACTTTGGGTTAAATTTTCCATGATCGCACTATATCACACCAAGAATATACACATTAACAATAAAAAATAGTTTATTATTTTACATTATTATTAAACATTGTGGGCCCCATTTGAGCTCAACAGTGACCACCCACCCCCCGGCTCTGGAATTAAATTTCTCTGGAGGAAAAAAAAAAAAAGCTCAGGATCAAGAAAGCTCAGGGCTAACCAGCTACATGGAAACTAATGACCACAAGACATTTAATTTTTTTTAACTTGAAATCTGTTTCTGAAAAGTTATAAACTGTTAATTTATGAAAGCATTTTAAATGTGTTTTTTGGACTTAAAACAATCGCGTTATGGATATTAGTTAGCACGTAGCTGGTTATCCTCCATGATTTTTTATTTTTTACTCTGTTATTGTAATATATTGTGATGTGTGAGCCACTGTATCCAAGTAATTTCCCTTGTGGATCAATAAAGTCTATGTCTTTGAACTCTCAATATTTGAATTTTTCGAAAAGTCTATGGGAAAAATGAATGAAAATTTACTCCTGGGACTGAAGGGGTGGTCTCTGCTGAGCTCCATAAATGCTGTGATGTCGTCTTTATTTTTTGCTTCAGTGTTCCACATTACATCAGCACATTTTGCTATAGTAATGTTTATTTTTATTTCCTCAGGTCAGAATACAATGGTCGCTCCGTCTCAGCCAATCATGGCCCCCGTTGGCAGTGATGTCACCCTGCCCTGTCAGCTGGAGCCTGTTAAAGACCTCAGGGACATGGTGGTGGAGTGGGCGCGGCACGACCTGACTCCACGCTACGTCCACATCCGCCGGAACGGTCGGGACCTCCTCATGGACCAGAACTCCCTGTACCTGGGCCGCACGTCTCTGTCCGAGAGCCGGCTGCAGCAGGGGGACATGTCCCTGAGTCTGGCCCGAGTCAGGCCCAGTGACGGGGGCACGTACACCTGCTACATGCCCCAGACCGACACTGGAGTGGAGGTCACTCTGCTGGTCGGTGAGTGACTCAGATGCAGAAATACAACAGATTAAGTAGGTTTCAACTAGAATGACACATAGCTCTTTTTTGTGGGTCTGGTCAGACTCCACTGGTCAGTTTGGTGGTGGGAAAAGTCTCTGTATCTGTCACTAATGAAAGCTGCATCTTTAAACTGATTTAACAGTGTGTTAAAATGAATAGATTCATGAAAAGACCATTAGCTCTCTACATGGACTTTACTGTTTTTCTGTTCCTCTCAGTCGTCCTCCTCATTTCTCTTGCTCTCTGCTCTTTGCCTGCTCCTCTGTCCCCAGTGTCCGTGGCCCCTCCCTCGGTGAGCCTGACCAAAGAGCACTCGGGGTCTCCCGTGCTGAGGTGTGAGTCCAGGGGCTGGTACCCGGAGCCGGAGCTGGAGTGGCTGGACTCAGAGGGGACGGTTCTGCTCAGGACTGAGGCTCAGAGAGGAGCGAGTGACGAGCTGTTCACTGTGAGCAGCAGACTGAGTGTGGAGCAGAGGCTCGGAAACACGTTCACCTGCAGAGTGAAGCAGCAGGAGAGCGGCCAGAGCAGGGAGGCCCAGCTCAGCATCGCAGGTCAGGACACAGGGAATCCTCTGCTCCATCTGACCCTCCGTTCTTCCATCTAAGCCTGATGGCATTGAATAAATATTAAATCTATATTTTATATCAGTTTAACAGTTTATTACTATCTTTCGGCTGCAGTTTCCAGTTTACACTGAATAATGTTGGTGTGTATAAGCTGGATGTCTGTTCTGACACAAGATTGAGGAGTTCAGTGTAGATTTGAACCTGTTAGTCTGTACTCATTGCTGTACGCTGCAGTAACAATATTAAATGGTTGAAATGTTTCTTTCAGATGAATTCCTGGAGTCGTGTCCTTCCTTCTCTTGGGCCTGGATCCTCTTGGGTTTGGGTTTGGGGCTGGTCCTTGCAGCAGCTGCTGCTTTGGTCGTGTGGAAGTTTAAATCTAAAAGTAAGTCCAGGTTTAGTGTTTTCACATTATTTTGAGATGATGCAACAGCTTTCAAACAGCAGATTTCAGACACACTCATAATCGTCAACTATATTTTTGACATAGTACATAATATATTTAGTCAAGTCAAACAGCCCAAGTACAATCGAGGTCCTAAACTAAAAGAAGAGACAATTCATAAAAAATATAGTTTGATTCAGTTCAAAACCTTTGGATCACAGTTTTCATTTCAATTTGATTCTTACAATTTATCATATTTTTGACTTCTTTTATATATATTATATATATTTAGAGTCTTATTTTCACTGGTTAACTGGTTGAGCCAAAGGTAAGTGAGCAGATCGTGTGGTTTGGGGTGGCATGTTAAGTATTGTGAGTTTATTTTCTTTTTCTAGGAAACAAATCTGAAAATAAAAACATTGAACTCGGAGAAAGAGAGATTATGATAAAGAACGAAGACACTACATATGTACTGAAGACTGAAGACGCCATGCAGAGGCTTTACCTGAAGGAGTCTGTGCCGGAGCTCAAGGAAAACCTGGAGAAGACTGAGAACGAGCTGAGATATGTGTGTGATGTGATCTACAAACTCACAGGGATGAAACATTTCTTAATGATGATCAAGGAGAAACCTCAGGAAACAATGAATTTGCTGACAACAAATATAAACAATGAGAGAGATAAGTTGCCTGATTTCTATAGAAAACCTTTCAAAGAAGAAAGGATAAAAAATCACATTAAAGAACTAGAGAGACAAAAGGAGGAGTGTAATGAAACTATTAAAGAAATTGACAGACAAAAAAAACAGCAGAAGATTTAATTATGGAATCAGCGCAGAGAAAAGGGCAGCTGGAGGCAGAACTTAAGAAGATGGAGAAAGAGATGGAAAAACAGATGGAAAAAAGAGGAGGTGTGAGGAAACAGAGTCAAAGGGACCTGAAGAAAAGGTGAATGTTCAGGTGAAGGATCAGGATCAAGGGGCTCAGGGAGAAACCAAACAGGATGGAGGAGCAGACGAGACATGTGCTGCTACTGGACAAATGGGAATAGATACGAATCATTATGGAAAATGATAAAGAGCCCATACTGATGTTTTCATCATCAAAACACACCTGGAGTTGTGTTTTGTTTCATTCACACGTGTTTAAATCCTGCATCCTGAGTTCTTCTAACAGAAAACACCTTGTGATGTCATGTGGTAAACTCCACACACCTTCACTAGAACCATGTGGATCATTTCAGCCCTGGAATTTCCAATCTCTACTGAACTAAAGGTAAAATGTTACTGTTAACTTGAAAAGTACCACTTGACGACATCACAAGGTGGAACAGAGCATTCTGAGCTTTGGAGATGTAGACAGACTAATAATAAAGTGTTACTCAGATGTGTGAGAATGAAACAAACACAACTCCAGGTGTGTTTTTGAGGAGGTAACAACATTAGAACACGGTTTGAAGCTCACAAAAGTCCATTTTGTGTAATATGGGACTTTTAAATGTAGAAGTGCCTGATATTGACAAAAAATATTTTTTTCTATATTTTTTAGCTTATCACAATGACAATAAATCAATGATGTTTCAACAATGAATTGACAATTTGCTAAACTGTGCCTTGGATTTGTAAATAATACAGCCTCACACTACTGTGGGCGACAGTGGCTCAGGTGGTCGAGCGTTTGTCCACTGATCCGAGGGTTGGCGGTTTGAATCCCGCTCTCAACGTTAACATCATTGGTAGAGCAGTCACATCTGCTGACCCACATGATGGTGCGATTCCAGCTCCCACAGATGAATGCTGTCGTTGTGTCCTTAGGCAAGACACTGATGTGAATGGGTGAGTGGTTCCTTGTTGGAAAGTGCTTCAAGAGCCTTGAAGGTGGAAAACGCTGAATAAAAATGTGACAATTTACCAGTTTCCTTTTGTCTGTCCAAAAGTGTTTCTGCCAATTTAACAGATTTGTACATTTATTTGATGTCATTTTAATGAACATGTCTCTGGATGTCAGTTGCTACATAATATTGTTATCACACTCCTTGTTTTGTTTGTGAATTACTTTGTGTACAAATTGTGCTATACACATAAACTTGCCTTGCTTATTGTTGGAAGAATGCCATATTTTCATTGAAGAAAAAAATACTTTATGATAAACATTCAAAGGTGTGTATATTTGCATTTTATTAAATTATGCACATTTAGATGGGAGTATGTCTGATTTACTGTTTGATTATTTGAACAATACTGCCATCTGTTGTTGAGATGAAACAGCACGCAGAATTCCTAAATTTCTGAAATGTTCTATCCCACCTTTGTTTTTTGTTTTTTTTTTTCCAAATATTCATTGCTGACGCCCAAACATTTGACAACATGGAAAATAGCCCATAATAATCTCAAAATGTCTCTTGCAGATTTCTTAAAGGGCCCATATTACACTATTTGTACCTGATGTTTTAATGTTTCCTCATCACAAACAGACCTGGAGTTGATTCTCTTCTCTCATGTCTGCTCCTGAAGCCTCTCTCAGGTTTACTCCTTCCTTCCGTGGTTTTCTTCAGGACACCACTTAATATGACACATTTGATTGACAGCTGAAAAATGGAGGACCGAGGAGAGGAATCAAGGAGAAGAAAGTGAGGAAAGAGAAATGAGACACAGCTCGGAGAATATGTGGATTGAGGTTTTAAAAAAAAAATCTAAATTAATTTTTAAACTTTTTGACTGATCAAGTTTTGTATAAAAGCGTGATCTAAAATGCTTCTAAAACTGTGTTAAAAGTAGCCTATAAATAGTACTAGTAGTATTTTTAGTAGTATTTACAAATGTTTCATTGGTAAAACTCCATCCTACCTCAGCTCACTGCTGCACATCCACAGCTCCAGACGCACACTGTGCTCCAACAGATACATGACCCTGATCGTTCCTAAAGCTGCACAGCTTTGGGCCGCTCCTCATTTCAGTTCTGCAGCAAGAGACTGGAACCACCTTCAACACTTTAAAACTTAGTTCATTTTTACCTCTGTCGACTTTTAAAACCTCCATCCAGAGTATTTTACAGGATCATTCAAATGCTTTTAACACTTTTATACCTTTTACCTGCAAATGTTTCACTGTCTCATGTTTCTGTTCACTGTTTCATGTTCTGACTGATGTGTGAGTGTGTCTGTTTGTGCTGTTTTACACTGCCTCTTGGCCAGGTCGTATATTTTATATATTTTCAGCCATGTAAGTACTTGAATACACATTTTCAGTACTCTTTCAACCTCTGATAACCATCACCGTTTATTTTTATCCTGTTACTCTGATATCAAATGTCAGACCGAATGCAGCAGGGGCCGAGTGGAGTGAAGGAGAAAGAGAAAGTATTTTCATTTATATCTGTGGGCTGGCATAAAAAGGTAAGTGCTTTTCTGAACTAAACATCATGTCTGCCAGAGAAGTATGAAAACAGCTAATAAGACCTGTATCCTACTTTAATGATTCATATTTATTATTTAGTCTGATTCTAAGTAGGGTTAGTTGCAGTGGTAGTAGTTTGTTCTTGCACCTAAACAGCTTGACGCATGCTGTTGTTGTGTCCTTGGCCAAGACACTTAATCCACCTCACCCCCAGTGTCTGTGTGCACTGGTGTATGACTGTGTGTGTGAATGGGTGTGCGGTTCCTTGATGTAAAGCGCTTTGTGTGCCTTGAAGGTAAAAATGTGACCATGACAATTTACCAGATCCAAAAGAGACTGAGCGGCTTGTATCTTCGCAGTTTTATCTTTTATAATACAGAAATAAAAGTCCACGTTTGTGTCACTATGTAACATTTCGGTTGGGGGTCCCTCGTCTTCTTGTTTCTATGGATATTGTCACAGCCCCTTAAGCTCCCCTGACCTCATCTGCCACTCCCTTTTGTGTTTCAGGAGTGGAGACAGGTGTGCTGGAGCCGAACTCAGCTGGGCCCACTCTGTAATCACCAGGGTTTAAGAACCACTCTCACCAGCTCAGCGCTGCCACATCGTAAAACTCCTTCAGTTAGTGCTACGATCCAGCTACTTTTGATTTACCTACCTGTTATTCGCATTACTTACCTCTCTGTCCATCTGCCTCAGATCGCCGTGCTCCAGTCACCAGCTCCAGTCTCCTGCTCCGTCCTGCCCTGACCTGTAATATTCCTGGAAGTTTTTTCTGTAATAAACACCTACCGATTCCCCAATGACTTGTGTCTGCTCTTGGATTCCTCCGCTGTCCGTTACAGATATGTCATTGCTCTGCCTGGAATGTTCCACATTATGACATTAAACAGCTCTACCTTACATTCATTCAATTTTAGGTGTTTCTGTAGCTCAACAATACCTAGAAAAACAGACATTCTGACTGAGCGGGGTCGCCTCTCCACAGATCTGACCTGTAACTTGGTCTGGTTTGGTCTCCATGAAGATGGAAAGGTTTAATACAATACTGTGAAACATTCCAGACAAAGCAATAACATCTCCATGGAGAAAAGCATTTGACGGAGGCTCCACCTGAAAAGTTACACAAGTTGTATTTGGAGTGAATCGTGTATTTCTGAGTTATCTTTATCATTATCCAATTACATTTTTTTGAACTGACAAGACGAACTAACCACTCTGCCACATCTGCACTAAATACATTTGCAGGTTTAATCAAATGCAGCTGGTTGAACAAATGCATAATTCTTAGTATGTTTTTGACCTTTGCACAAAATTATAACAAAAATTCATTCAAAAATCATAACGTGGTCATCTTAAAGTTCTTTCAGTGTGTGGTGGTCTCAAATAGCTTCAGATGCTCGTACCTGATTTATCCGATGTCTGTGAAAGTCCAGTATGAACAGTCAACATCAGCACCAAAGCATTACACACTGCACAGACCATTTAAAGGTTTTAAACATATTAAGGTTTTCAGACATTTTTTGAAAGATTAAACTGTAATAGTCGACTCACTCAGAGATGGAGGAAACTGTCAAGTCCACGTTGTGTCACTCAACCTGAGATGTGCCTCTGTAGAAGGTTTCCTTTGTATTTTAAGTTCCGAGAGGACGCAGAGAAACACTTTTACAGGAAGTACAACCTTTAAGTACATATCCAAATTGAGTTTATAGCTTGAAGTTAAAATGGGAGGGACAAACATTAGTCTAGATCAAGTTAAAGCAGAGCAGAGTTAAAGCATTATGAAAAAATGGATTTTTCAGATGTTTTAACCATGTTATAGTTGTTTTCTTCTCATTTACCGTCTCAAAGTTGAAATCTTTAACCTCTTATTTTCAAGAAGCATTTTGCAGATCAATCCCCATTTTCACGTCCACCAGTACATGCCGACTGCTCTGTCCTCCAGTTTAATTTTCTTAATTGGTGATACAGCGTCACTAAGACGTGCTGACTCTTAGACGTTTAGAGCGACGTCAGCTCCCACTGGGCACCACAGTTTTCTAATACGGACATCAGCAGACTTGTATCTTTTATTAAGTTGTTTTAGATCAACATTCCGACTTAAAACATACAAATTATAATCCATTCTGATCCACGGGTGTCATAGATTGAACTATATAACAGGCTCCAGCATAATATGTCTTTTTTAAGGTGAGGTAGACTTGAATGGAAATTTGTCCTCTGCATTTGATCCATCCTTCCGTGCCCCTGGGAAGAGTCACCAAAACTGTTACTGAAGTAAAAGTACTGTTAAAATATACTCAAGTAGGAGTAAAAGTAGTGTGGAGCCTGAAAGAGAGACACAGACAGATACTTTATTGATCTTGAGGGAAATTCAAGTTTGGCTGCAGCAACATTTCCACTGCGCTTCTCAGTGGCCACAAAACGTAGACCATCAGGCTAAGTCAGATCTATGGAGGGTCAAGCCTGCTCACAATAAGAATGCATGATTTTCAATGTATTTACTTTCTAAAAACACCTGTAATTGAGTAAATGCAACATCTTGCAGCATTCCCAGAAAATCAGTCTCAACTCCACAGAGACAAGCAGCTGGTAAACCTCCATCAAAAAAGTTACATAGTGCACCTTTAGTGATAAAACATTTTGAAGAAGAAGTAATAATGTGTGACAACATCTAAATCTAAATGTAGGCTTCTTGAGTAATGTTGATGTAAATAAATAACTGGAGTCACATGACAACTTTAGACTTTTATCTTTATGTTTTAAGCCACTCCTTCATGTAATACTTTTATATTTGTTTTTATCGTTTCACTCTGATGTGTTTAATGTTTAACTTGTTACGGTTGTTTTAAATGTGCTAGAGAAATAAAATGACTCGACCTGACTTGACATGGCAGAAGTGGGTGGAGTTAAAGGGCTGTGGTTTGTGAGCTGTAAAGTTTGAGGCTCTTTATCGGAGGAAAAGAACTGCCTGAAATAAAAGGTACGTCGTGTTGATAATTTCTTATTTGTTTCAGAGAAAAGCCTGCGAAGCTTTTGGTGACAATTCTTTTACAAATGCAGTTAACAGTTGTCAAATGAAAAATACATGATGTTAAATGTATTATTGATACAGACATGAGTTAATAAGTAAATGGGTTTATGGCCTTTTCTTTGGTTTCATTTTTGACAAGCACAGCTCCAGTAAATGTTTTGGATTAGCAGAGTTGGGACACAGTGTTAAATGATTTTTTTTTATAATTTTGTGAACATTGTTGCTGAGAAACGATGATGCACCAAATGTTTGAATAATGTTAAAACAATAATCATACTGTGTGTACTTATAAGTACACATGTATCTAGCAGTAACTCTGTTGTTCCCAGGTTTTCTCTAACTATGTCTCAGCCAGTGTCTTCTGCCCTACTACTGTTACTACTACTACTACTACTACTACTGCTCATGATTCCTCTGTGTCAAAGTAAGTGCTGATTTTTAATAGACATTAAGCGTGCAGTGGTCAGAAAACTTATTAAACGTTTGTGTCTCTTTGTGTGGGGTCAGTCATTCACAAATGTCAAAATTCACAAAAGAAAATGCATAAAACATATTTTTACAGTAGAAGAAAGATATAAGGCTGCTTTACATTTACAATTCTTGTTATCAGTCAGTACTGAACTCCTTTGTCTTGGATATATAAAACATCCTTGTAAATATTATTATGATGAGATTTGTGTGACTTTATAAAGCTTGTACAAGAAGCATAGTAGAAATGTATTTTACCTGCAGAACAAGGGGGTGGGAATATAAAAGGATGACTTCATCCCACTCCCACTCTCAAATGTGACACTGTGATGCACTTAGAGGACACTTTGTTTTGGAAATGAATGAGAAATGATCCTAGAATCAACTGTTTGAAATAAACTAATATGAGCATCATCATCATCATCATCAACTCAAACACTAACCCAATCATACTGACTGCTGCTCCAACCAGTGAGTACCATTGTTGTGTCCTTCAGCAAGACACTTCACCCACCCTTCCTGTGAGAATGAATGAATGAATGATTATTATTATAGGACACTGAGATAAAATAAAAACTACAGCAGATCACAATGAAATGTTTAGGAAACTTTGTTGGAGATTTTAGACACAGAAGACATTTTAATATTAGAAGAGATGAATTTTTGATTTTTGCAGAATGAACAATCATAGTGTCTTCCTCTTCAGGTCAGTACGTGATGGTCACTCCGTCTCAGCCAATCATGGCCCCCGTTGGCAGTGATGTCACCCTGCCCTGTCAGCTGGAGCCTGTTAAAGACCTCAGGGACATGGTGGTGGAGTGGGCGCGGCACGACCTGACTCCACGGTACGTCCACATCCGCCGCGACGGTCTGGACCTCCTCATGGACCAGAACTCCCTGTACCTGGGCCGCACGTCTCTGTCCGAGAGCCGGCTGCAGCAGGGGGACATGTCCCTGAGTCTGGCCCGAGTCAGGCCCAGTGATGGGGGCACGTACACCTGCTACATGCCTCAGATTAAGGTCAAAGCGGAGGTCACTCTGCTGGTCGGTGAGTGTGTTTCATATGACACTTTAACATCTTCCACTGTAGCGGTTCTGTTCTTGTTGCAGCATAAGCTGCATGTGTTTTCTATGTCAACAAGGCGTTTCTTTGTCACTTCAGCCTCTGGGAGTTCACAGGATATTTAACTAAATATTTGTCTTGCTCTCTGCTCTTTGCCTGCTCCTCTGTCCCCAGTGTCCGTGGCCCCTCCCTCGGTGAGCCTGACCAAAGAGCACTCGGGGTCTCCCGTGCTGAGGTGTGAGTCCAGGGGCTGGTACCCGGAGCCGGAGCTGGAGTGGCTGGACTCAGAGGGGACGGTTCTGCTCAGGACTGAGGCTCAGAGAGGAGCGAGTGACGAGCTGTTCACTGTGAGCAGCAGACTGAGTGTGGAGCAGAGGCTCGGAAACACGTTCACCTGCAGAGTGAAGCAGCAGGAGAGCGGCCAGAGCAGGGAGGCCCAGCTCAGCATCGCAGGTCAGGACACAGGGAATCCTCTGCTCCATCTGACCCTCCGTTCTTCCATCTAAGCCTGATGGCATTGAATAAATATTAAATCTATATTTTATATCAGTTTAACAGTTTATTACTATCTTTCGGCTGCAGTTTCCTGTTTACACTGAATAATGTTGGTGTGTATAAGCTGGATGTCTGTTCTGACACAAGATTTAGGAGTTCAGTGCAGATTTGAACCTGTTAGTCTGTACTCATTGCTGTACGCTGCAGTAACAATATTAAATGGTTGAAATGTTTCTTTCAGATGAATTCCTGGAGTCGTGTCCTTCCTTCTCTTGGGCCTGGATCCTCTTGGGTTTGGGTTTGGGGCTGGTCCTTGCAGCAGCTGCTGCTTTGGGCGTGTGGAAGTTTAAATCTAAAAGTAAGTCCAGGTTTAGTGTTTTCATTCATTCTTTTGGGAAGATGCACACACACATATAGTGCCATCTGGTGGCGATTCAGCTGCTTGGATAAGTTGGTTGGATAAGTTGGTTGGATAAGTTGGTTGGATAAGTAAGATATTTTAGATTTTTACTCTGTTGATTAATGTACATGTATAGAGCCTTTTCTGTTTTCTTCATTTACATCATAGACATAGATTACATCATAGACCTTATTTAAATATACAATTAGCTAGAATTTCAGATTTCCTTTTTTATTGTTTCCTTTCAGATGAATTTGACTTGGAGCCGGAGTCAGTAACATTTACATTCACAGACAGAACACGCCATTAAAAATCATATAAAAAATGTATGAACCGTCAGTCTATGTTATTAATAAGTTTAACAGACTGAGCAGGAGTGTTCCCCATAGAGTTTGGGGGGACTGCGTCTCACAGGTGGTGAGGTGGACAGTCAGAGCGGACACATCCATGATCTTACCAGTTACTTTCAACAGTCTAAGGGTCGGTAATTTTACCTTTTACTCTGGTAGAATTGGTTTGCAGATGGAGTTGGCTTCAGTACATAAGTCTCTAAAATAATAAACACAGACATAAAATCGTGCCCAACACTGCTGATCAAAACATGATTAAAGTGTTAAAGGAGCACAAGATTAAAACATTTCAGATCGATAAAAAGAGTATCACATCTAAACATTTAAGGTCCAATTTACAACTTATTTAGCAAACAAACATCTGCTGGAATAAAGCTGTTTTTAAAGTCAGGTTTCACTATTCCATACCTCACAGACCAAAATACTACTGAGCCCCCTCCTTGTCCGATTGACCGTATGTTCAATCTCAGTGACGCCAGTGGCAAAGACATTTTATTATGGTCCGGACTGTTGCACTAAAGCATTTTACAGATAGTGACAGCGCGGTGGTATTTTAAAGTGAGTCTTTTAATGTGATCAGTTCATCAGTTTATTTGGTCCATTTTGTTTCTAGGAAACAAATCTGGAAATAAAAACATTGAACTCGGAGAAAGAGAGATTATGATAAAGAACGAAGACACTACATATGTACTGAAGCCTGAAGACGCCATGCAGAGGCTTTACCTGAAGGAGTCTGTGCCGGAGCTCAAGGAAAACCTGGAGAAGACTGAGAACGAGCTGAGATATGTGTGCGATGTGATCAGCAAACTCACAGGGATGAAACATTTCTTAATGAAGATCAAGGAGAAACCTCAGGAAACAATTAATTTGCTGACAACAATTATAAACAAAGAGAGAAATAAGTTGTCTGATTCCTATAGAATAGCTTTCAAAGACACGATAAAAAATCACATTGAAGAACTTGAGAGACAAAAGGAGGAGTGTAATGAAACTATTAAAGAAATTGACAGACAAATAAAAACAGCAGAAGATTTAATTATGGAATCAGCGCAGAGAAAAGGGCAGCTGGAGGCAGAACTTAAGAAGATGGAGAAAGAGATGGAAAAACAGATGGAAAAAAAGAGGAGGTGTGAGGAAACAGAGTCAAAGGGACCTGAAGAAACGGTGAGTGTTCAGGTGAAGAATCAGGATCAAGGGGCTCAGGGAGAAACCAAACAGGACGGAGGAGCAGACGAGACATGTGCTGCTACTGGACAAATGGGAATAGATACGAATCATTATGGAAAATGATAAAGAGCCCATACTGATGTTTTCATCATCAAAACACACCTGGAGTTGTGTTTTGTTTCATTCACACGTGTTTAAATCCTGCATCCTGAGTTCTTCTAACAGAAAACACCTTGTGATGTCATGTGGTAAACTCCACACACCTTCACTAGAACCATGTGGATCATTTCAGCCCTGGAATTTCCAATCTCTACTGAACTAAAGGTAAAATGTTACTGTTAACTTGAAAAGTACCACTTGACGACATCACAAGGTGGAACAGAGCATTCTGAGCTTTGGAGATGTAGACAGACTAATAATAAAGTGTTACTCAGATGTGTGAGAATGAAACAAACACAACTCCAGGTGTGTTTTTGAGGAGGTAACAACATTAGAACACGGTTTGAAGCTCACAAAAGTCCATTTTGTGTAATATGGGACTTTTAAATGTAGAAGTGCCTGATATTGACAAAAAATATTTTTTTCTATATTTTTTAGCTTATCACAATGACAATAAATCAATGATGTTTCAACAATGAATTGACAATTTGCTAAACTGTGCCTTGGATTTGTAAATAATACAGCCTCACACTACTGTGGGCGACAGTGGCTCAGGTGGTCGAGCGTTTGTCCACTGATCCGAGGGTTGGCGGTTTGAATCCCGCTCTCAACGTTAACATCATTGGTAGAGCAGTCACATCTGCTGACCCACATGATGGTGCGATTCCAGTTCCCACAGATGAATGCTGTCGTTGTGTCCTTAGGCAAGACACTGATGTGAATGGGTGAGTGGTTCCTTGTTGGAAAGTGCTTCAAGAGCCTTGAAGGTGGAAAATGCTGAATAAAAAGGTGACAATTTACCAGTTTCCTTTTGTTATCTGTCCAAAAGAAAAGCAGGCATTCTGACTGTGAGCGGGGTCGCCTCTCCACAGATCTGACCTGTAACTTGGTCGGGTTTGGCCTCCATTAAGTTAGAAAGGTTTAATGCCATACTGTGAAACATTCCAGATAAAGCAATAACATCTCCATGGAGAAAAGGATTTGACGGCGCCTCCACCAGAAAAGTTACACAAGTTGTATTTGGAGTGAATCGTGTATTTCTGAGTTATCTTTATCATTATCCAATTACATTTTTTTGAACTGGCAAGACGAACTAACCACTCTGCCACATCTGCACTAAATACATTTGCAGGTTTAATCAAATGCAGCTGGTTGAACAAATGCATAATTCTTAGTATGTTTTTGACCTTTGAACAAAATTATAACAAAAATTCATTCAAAAATCATAACGTGGTCATCTTAAAGTTCTTTCAGTGTGTGGTGGTCTCAAATAGCTTCAGATGCTCGTACCTGATTTATCCGATGTCTGTGAAAGTCCAGTATGAACAGTCAACATCAGCACCAAAGCATTACACACTGCACAGACCATTTAAAGGTTTTAAACATATTAAGGTTTTCAGACATTTTTGAAAGATTAAACTGTAATAGTCGACTCACTCAGAGATGGAGGAAACTGTCAAGTCCACGTTGTGTCGCTCAACCTGAGATGTGCCTCTGTAGAAGGTTTCCTTTGTATTTTAAGTTCCGAGAGGACGCAGAGAAACACTTTTACAGGAAGTACAACCTTTAAGTACATATCCAAATTGAGTTTATAGCTTGAAGTTAAAATGGGAGGGACAAACATTAGTCTAGATGAAGTTAAAGCAGCTCTATTATGCAAAAATGGATTTTCCAGATGTTTTAACCATGTTATAGTTGTTTTCTTCTCATTTACCCTCTCAAAGTTGAAATCTTGAATCTCTTATTTTCAAGAAGCATTTTGCAGATCAATCCCCATTTTCACGTCCACCAGTACATGCCGACTGCTCTGTCCTCCAGTTTTATTTTCTTAATTGGTGATACAGCGTCACTAAGACGTGCTGACTCTTAGACGTTTAGAGCGACGTCAGCTCCCACTGGGCACCACAGTTTTCTAACACGGACGTCAGCAGACTTGTATCTTTTATTAAGTTGTTTTAGATAAAAATTCCGACTTAAAACGTACAAATTATAATCCATTCTGATCCACGGGTGTCATAGATTGAACTATATAAAAGGCTCCAGCATAATATGTCTTCTTTAAGGTGAGGTAGACTTGAATGGAAATTTGTCCTCTGCATTTGATCCATCCTTCCGTGCCCCTGGGAAGAGTCACCAAAACTGTTACTGAAGTAAAAGTACTGTTAAAATATACTCAAGTAGGAGTAAAAGTAGTGTGGGGCCTGAATGAGAGAGACACAGACAGATACTTTATTGATCTTGAGGAAAATTCAAGTTTGGCTGCAGCAACATTTCCACTGCGCTTCTCAGTGGCCACAAAACGTAGACCATCAGGCTAAGTCAGATCTATGGAGGGTCAAGCCTGCTCACAATAAGAATGCATGATTTTCAATGTATTTACTTTCCAAAAACACCTGTAATTGAGTAAATGCAACATCTTGCAGCATTCCCAGAAAATCAGTTTCATCTCCACAGAGACAAGCAGCTGGTAAACCTCCATCAAAAAAGTTACATAGTGCACCTTTAGTGATAAAACATTTTGAAGGAGAAGTAATAATGTGTGACAACATCTAAATCTAAATGTAGGCTTCTTGAGTAATGTTGATGTAAATAAATAACTGGAGTCACATGACAACTTTAGACTTTTATCTTTATGTTTTAAGCCACTCCTTCATGTAATACTTTTATATTTGTTTTTATCGTTTCACTCTGATGTATTTAATGTTTAACTTGTTACGGTTGTTTTAAATGTGCTAGAGAAATAAAATGACTCGACCTGACTTGACATGACAGAAGTGGGTGGAGTTAAAGGGCTGTGGTTTGTGAGCTGTAAAGTTTGAGGCTCTTTATCGGAGGAAAAGAACTGCATGAAATAAAAGGTACGTCGTGTTGATAATTTCTTATTTGTTTCAGAGAAAAGCCTGTGAAGCTTTTGGTGACAATTCTTTTACAAATGCAGTTAACAATTGTCAAATGAAAAATAAATGATGTTAAATGTATTATTGATACAGACATGAGTTAATAAGTAAATGGGTTTATGGCCTTTTCTTTGGTTTCATTTTTGACAAGCACAGCTCCAGTAAATGTTTTGGATTAGCAGAGTTGGAACACAGTGTTAAATGATTTTTTTTTATAATTTTGTGAACATTGTTGCTGAGAAACTATGATGCACCAAATGTTTGAATAATGTTAAAACAATAATCATACTGTGTGTACTTATAAGTACACATGTATCTAGCAGTAACTCTGTTGTTCCCAGGTTTTCTCTAACTATGTCTCAGCCAGTGTCTTCTGCCCTACTACTGTTACTACTACTACTACTACTACTACTACTGCTCATGATTCCTCTGTGTCAAAGTAAGTGCTGATTTTTAATAGACATTAAGCGTGCAGTGGTCAGAAAACTTAGGAAAAGTTTCTGTGTCTCTTTGTGTGGGGTCAGTCATTGACAAATTTCAAAATTCACAAAAGAAAATGCATAAAACATATTTTTACAGTAGAAGAAAGATATAAGGCTGCTTTACATTTACAATTCTTGTTATCAGTCAGTACTGAACTCCTTTGTCTTGGATATATAAAACATCCTTGTAAATATTATTATGATGAGATTTGTGTGACTTTATAAAGCTTGTACAAGAAGCATAGTAGAAATGTATTTTACCTGCAGAACAAGGGGGTGGGAATATAAAAGGATGACTTCATCCCACTCCCACTCTCAAATGAGACACTGTGATGCACTTAGAGGACACTTTGTTTTGGAAATGAATGAGAAATGATCCTAGAATCAACTGTTTGAAATAAACTAATATGAGCATCATCATCATCATCATCATCATCATCATCATCATCATCATCATCATCAACTCAAACACTAACCCAATCATACAGACTCCTGCTCCAACCAGTGAGTACCATTGTTGTGTCCTTCAGCAAGACACTTCACCCACCCTTCCTGTGAGAATGTGCTGTGACCCCAGGACCATTACCAGGAATGAATGAATGAATGATTATTATTATTATTATTATTATTATTATTATTATAGGACACTGAGATAAAATAAAAACTACAGCAGATCACAATGAAATGTTTAGGAAACTTTGTTGGAGATTTTAGACATAGAAGACATTTTAATATTAGAAGAGATGAATTTTGGATTTTTGCAGAATGAACAATCATTGTGTCTTCCTCTTCAGGTCAGTACGTGATGGTCGCGCCGTCTCAGCCAATCATGGCCCCCGTTGGCAGTGATGTCACCCTGCCCTGTCAGCTGGAGCCTGTTAAAGACCTCAGGGACATGGTGGTGGAGTGGGCGCAGCACGACCTGACTCCACGCTACGTCCACATCCGCCGCGACGGTCTGGACCTCCTCATGGACCAGAACTCCCTGTACCTGGGCCGCACGTCTCTGTCCGAGAGCCGGCTGCAGCAGGGGGACATGTCCCTGAGTCTGGCCCGAGTCAGGCCCAGTGACGGGTGCACGTACACCTGCTACATGCCCCAGACCGACACTGAAGTGGAGGTCACTCTGCTGGTCGGTGAGTGACTCAGATGCAGAAATACAACAGATTAAGTAGGTTTCAAATAGAATGACACATAGCTCTTTTTTGTGGGTCTGGTCAAACTCCACTGGTCAGTTTGGTGGTGGGAAAAGTCTCTGTATCTGTCACTAATGAAAGCTGCATCTTTTAACTGATTTAACAGTGTGTTAAAATGAATAGATTCATGAAAAGACCATTAGCTCTCTACATGGGCTTTACTGTTTTTCTGTTCCTCTCAGTCGTCCTCCTCATTTCTCTTGCTCTCTGCTCTTTGCCTGCTCCTCTGTCCCCAGTGTCCGTGGCCCCTCCCTCGGTGAGCCTGACCAAAGAGCACTCGGGGTCTCCCGTGCTGAGGTGTGAGTCCAGGGGCTGGTACCCGGAGCCGGAGCTGGAGTGGCTGGACTCAGAGGGGACGGTTCTGCTCAGGACTGAGGCTCAGAGAGGAGCGAGTGACGAGCTGTTCACTGTGAGCAACAGACTGAGTGTGGAGCAGAGGCTCGGAAACACGTTCACCTGCAGAGTGAAGCAGCAGGAGAGCGGCCAGAGCAGGGAGGCCCAGCTCAGCATCGCAGGTCAGGACACAGGGAATCCTCTGCTCCATCTGCCCCTCCGTTCTTCCATCTAAGCCTGATGGCATTGAATAAATATTAAATCTATATTTTATATCAGTTTAACAGTTTATTACTATCTTTCGGCTGCAGTTTCCTGTTTACACTGAATAATGTTGGTGTGTATAAGCTGGATGTCTGTTCTGACACAAGATTGAGGAGTTCAGTGTAGATTTGAACCTGTTAGTCTGTACTCATTGCTGTACGCTGCAGTAACAATATTAAATGGTTGAAATGTTTCTTTCAGATGAATTCCTGGAGTCGTGTCCTTCCTTCTCTTGGGCCTGGATCCTCTTGGGTTTGGGTTTGGGGCTGGTCCTTGCAGCAGCTGCTGCTTTGGTCGTGTGGAAGTTTAAATCTAAAAGTAAGTCCAGGTTTAGTGTTTTCACATTATTTTGAGATGATGCAACAGCTTTCAAACAGCAGATTTCAGACACACTCATAATCGTCAACTATATTTTTGACATAGTACATAATATATTTAGTCAAGTCAAACAGCCCAAGTACAATCGAGGTCCTAAACTAAAAGAAGAGACAATTCATAAAAAATATAGTTTGATTCAGTTCAAAACCTTTGGATCACGGTTTTCATTTCAATTTGATTCTTACAATTTATCATATTTTTGACTTCTTTTATATATATTATATATATTTAGAGTCTTATTTTCACTGGTTAACTGGTTGAGCCAAAGGTAAGTGAGCAGATCGTGTGGTTTGGGGTGGCATGTTAAGTATTGTGAGTTTATTTTCTTTTTCTAGGAAACAAATCTGAAAATAAAAACATTGAACTCGGAGAAAGAGAGATTATGATAAAGAACGAAGACACTACATATGTACTGAAGACTGAAGACGCCATGCAGAGGCTTTACCTGAAGGAGTCTGTGCCGGAGCTCAAGGAAAACCTGGAGACTGAGAACGAGCTGAGATATGTGTGTGATGTGATCAGCAAACTCACAGGGATGAAACATTTCTTAATGAAGACCAAGGAGAAAGTTCAGGAAACAATGAATTTGCTGACAACAAATATAAGCAAAGAGAGAGATAAGTTGTCTGATTCCTATAGAATATATAGAATATTTTTCACAGAAACAAATCACACTGAAGAACTTGAGAGACAAAAGGAGGAGTGTAATGAAACTATTAAAGAAATTGACAGACAAATAAAAACAGCAGAAGATTTAATTATGGAATCAGCGCAGAGAAAAGGGCAGCTGGAGGCAGAACTTAAGAAGATGGAGAAAGAGATGGAAAAACAGATGGAAAAAAAGAGGAGGTGTGAGGAAACAGAGTCAAAGGGACCTGAAGAAAAGGTGAGTGTTCAGGTGAAGAATCAGGATCAAGGGGCTCAGGGAGAAACCAAACAGGAAAAAACATGGATCATGGATTTAGATGAGACGTGATGGGGAGAGTTTGAAATAACAGTAATTTTTTGCTGTTTTGTGTGTCCGCATTTGAAATTCTTGTATCGTCCAGAGCTAAATATATAACTTTTTTTTTATAACCTGAGATAAGAAATAGTTTGGTGATTCTGAGAAAATCCACTCTTAGTCAGGACTACATTGTCTTTTGTGGTGGAGGGCCTGCTGGTCTCCATGAAGATATCATTGCTTTGTGTATATTGTATTTGTATTGTATGTTATGTATGTTCCACATTATGGCATTAAATGTAGGCTAGATCTCACCCTGGAGTCAAGCAAGCGACGCAGTCAGGAGAAGTTACAGGTCAGATCTGTGTAGAGGCAACCCCCCTCATAGTAAGAATTGATTTATTCATTTTGAAAAAAGAAAAAAAAGATCTCTAATTGAACAAATAGCCTACAGTATAGATATGTTTAATGCCATACAGTGGAATATCAGGTAAAGTCATACATTTTCCATGGAGACAAGATGATGGCAAATCCAACCGGTCACAAAGAGCATTAATCTCAGAAAAGCTACACAGTGTTCCTTTTACATCCACCAATTAAATCATTACTTACAAATAAATGAAATGAAATGCTGAGTTTCTAGAGGGATGTTTGGCCTGTACTGTGAACTGGAGCCAGCCCATGTACAGTGTGTTATTTCATATGTACTTTTATCAGTGGGGAGATAATGATGTTTTGGGTTGTATTAGTTGATTATTTGGTCGATGCTGTCATAGGTGACCATTTTTTATTAGTTTACTATGTCTAATTATTGTATTTGAATTCTAAGGATTTCTATGCACAACTGCCTCCTCACGTATGAAGATGCTGTTTAGCCTATGTCTTTGTATACATAAGCCCACCTATAGTATTTACATGATGTGGCGTGAGGGGTTTCGATGGAAATAATCTAAATAAAAGACTAAGCAACAACGCCACCCGAGGAGATGGCCTCGGGACCAATGCACTGATTTAACTGTAAGGCCGCACAAGTCGTCGGACACGAGTGAGACGTACGCCAAAGTTCAGAAAAATACCACAATACTTTATTTTGTCACAGTCTTTTTAAAATGCTATAGGCCTATAGAAATAGATAAAAGAAACATTAAAAACATTGAACCCACAGCAAACAGGCAATTTAAACAATGAAATAACTAACTAATGCTAAACAAATTAAACAGGCAAATTATTAACAATGAAGAGAAACAAAACACAAAACCATGCAAATGAATAGAACTCAAAAATAATAAACCATGCAAATTCAAAATAAATCAAGCAAAACATAAAGCAACAAATCAAATGTAAGCAAAAACAACTCAAATTTAATAAAACAGCTAAAACGAATAAATTGTAACTTACCAAACTTAAATTGACCTATTAAAGTAAAATTAGAAAAATTAAACAGTTCATAAATTGTCCTTGTCGCTGGGAATACAATAAGTTAAATGTCCATTCCTATTCAGAACAGGAGCACTGATTAACAGAGCGCACCTTAAGGTCCCACAGCGGCAGCGCGCTCGGGCAGAAGCCAGCGGGCTCCAGACGCCGCTGGCTCCGAGCGCGCGCACTCAACTGTTAAAAGAAGTGGGACCTTTAAACCTTTTTTTTTTTAATGGACAGACGGTAGAGACAAACAATACAAAGCAGCGGCTCCTTTCTGGGGCGTCGGCCCGCGCTCCGGACCGCGCAGAGACCGTGCCTCCCGGCGAAGGCACGCGCCCACAGCCAGCAGGAGGAGGGGAAACGCCACGCTGACTGCAGCGTGTTCCCGCCGCAGCTCAGGATCCCAAAGCGAGGTGTCCTGCACCCACGGCGCGAGCCGAACCGCCGCGCCCAGGCACTCAAACGTGCTCCAAACAAAAGCAGCCGGCCGCCACACGCTGCCACCGCTGCACCAAATCAAAGTCGTATCATTGCGCGCGCCGCACCTGCAAGGTTTTATGGGAACTGCTCGGTGACACCCACCAATCACCTCTCAGGTAAGGTGCACACCGACATGTCACAATGAGATTGTAATAATTCTTTTGCCAGGGCCATGCTTTACTACGACGGAGTATAAGGGCCTGTGGACCCGTGCGCACTGGGCAGCTCTGGTTTAACGCACCGGTTATAATACAGCCTAACCCCCACTGCCACTGCGCTGTTTTGTGTCTGTCTCCAAATGTGCACAGTTTAGTCCAAAACACAGAGCTGAAACTGGTTCCAGTCCCTGATCCCAAATTCTTTATGCAGAATCGACCACAGCATATTGTCCTCGCTGTTCCCCTACAGGGTCTGCACTGCGTCCACTTTGTATCCGTGGATGTTCCAGGTAGACCGCGTAAACATGAGCTACCCCTGCCTGGTTGCGCACGTCCACACGCCCGTAAACAAGTATAGAAAGCTCAAAGCCAAGGGAACAGGTTTGGTGAACATCGCGCCGAGTCTCCTTCTTCTGTCTTTGGCTGTGGATCGGGTCGGTGTCCTGCCCAGGAGCGCTCAGCCACGCGCAGAGGCGCATGGGAATCACTCCAGTGTAATTGTTTATGTTAATGTTAATTTTTAATGTTTAAAGACCAGCAATATAAAGAAGTACATTCACAGTACAGAGATTTTCACTCAAATAAGTGCCATTCTTTTACACTCTGGCCGTGGTGGCGAATTGCTTTTCGGTGTTTTGACATTAAGTTTTTATTTCTATAGCGCTTTTCACAGACACATGTCACAGAGACACTTTACAGAGCATTGTTCATTCACTCCACACTCGGTGGTGGTAAACTGCTATTGTAGCCACAGCTGCCCTGGGACAGACTGACGGAAGCGCACCTGCCAATCAGTTTTTGTGACTGGCGCCCCCCTGTGGCCCTGCTGAGCTTCTGAGATCTGACGGGATCAGACTTTGAAGGAGGTTTGGCCACATTACTGTCCAACCCTAAAGCTTAATAAAATTACATTACACACGGTAAAAGGAGAAATTCAATTTGTCAACTGGACAAAAGTTTATTTGGTCGAATACGTTTCGCAGCTCATCCAAGCTGCTTCTTCAGTTTTCAGTTCAGTACATTACACATAGTTTGTATAAGACATTAACTTTATTCTCGTAAAATTACAACTTTAATGTCAAAATGTTACGACTTTATTCTCGTAGCGTGACCCTTACACTAATGTTTGTCTGTGGTTCAAAGCGTAGACTTTACAGTGTCAGGACCAGAGTCCAGACAAGTGCGGTCTGCCTGAGGAGTGACCACAGAACCATAAACCAGGGGCGTGACTTAGGCGCTCTCAAAACTCAGGTCTGATCGTGAGGTTCATGGACTTTACACTGCACTGAACCAGAGAAATTAAACATCAGACAAAACAGGTAAGATTTTGGGGGGTTTTTTCTACAGCCAAAACTAGCCCGTAAAGAAAGCGCACTTCCCTTATGCAAAACACTAATGACAGCGCGCGTAATCAGTGATTTGTTGCCTATTATTGTATGTGCATGTAAAGGCTCTGGGCACACAAAACTGAAATATGTGACTGTTTTAATCAAAGATAGGCAAAGTTTTATTTATTTATTTATTTATCATTATTTTACTTTCGCTTTCATTTATAATCACACTTTCTAAAGTTTCTAATAACTTGACTAGGCCGATATTTTCATCGGTGTAAATTACAGTGATAATATTTGGAAAGCTGATTGTAAAGTTTATTTTCCACCACAATCATACAGTTTGTAGCCTTAGTTTTAGTTTATCACGATCCGAGGTCATGAGGTCATTTCAGTGACGCTGTTTCTTCTTTCCCAGAGTTTCACTATGGGTGTGGAGCTGCTCTCAGTCTTTTTACTCGTCCACTTTTGCTGGGGTAAGTAAAGGCTAAAACGTGTGCACAAGTTTATTTTTTGTCTTCCTTGAAATCACTGCTGATCATTTTGGTGGTAAATGAATCTTCCTGAAATGTGGCTGTTTTAATTTGAGTTGGTTATCAGCTGACGTCCAACACAAATAAATGAAAACTGATAAAATATTAGAATTTCATTTATAACTAGTTTTGCAGACTCAAAAAAGGAAACACTAAAGCCAGGCTACCATCCTTCCCCTCTAAAGATCTCTTCCTCTCACCCACCCCGACCACACATAGGCTATGTGGCTGAAGTGTAATGCTCAAGGACACAAAATACCCTTATGGCAGTGCTTCTCAATTATTTTTTGCAAAGCCCCCCCTAGGAAAGAGAAAATATTTCGCGCCCCCCCCCACTCGCCATTGTGACTATAAATAAGATCATTATCTATAAAAATTTTATAAGTATACCTAAAATTGTATCTTTTTTAACATTAACAAAAGAAAAAAGCAACATAAATCAACTTTCAACAAATATTAACTTTATTTTGCCACACAGAAACCCTGTTATAGAAAAAAAACCCTTAAAGTGCATCAAAGTGCACTTTAATAGTCTGAAGAAATAGGTAAAAAACATTGTGCTGATTTTTTTCTAAATCACATTAATGAAGTAATAATTAATAGCTACAATGAGCACTTTCATTTGTCTCTTTACCTCTGTCTCGCTCCGCCTTTCTTTTCGTTACTGTTAAATATTTCTCCATGGTGTCTCTCGAGGGGTTTGTTGACAGCAATTTAAAAAGTTTTAAACTCCCGCACAGACTTGACAATGAGCGCGCAACTGCACCACCTGCTGCCGTGGATGTGCAATTACACTTTACACGGCAAAAGCAAAGCTTGTTCCCCGGGGTCATACGCGCCCTTGGGGGGCGCGCCCCACTATTTGAGAAGTACTGCCTTATGGGAACGACCAACCTTTGGGTTTGTGGGTGAATGCTTAACCACTGCAGCCACTGCCGCCCCCAACAGTGTTGTAATACCAAATCCATTTCCTCAGGTCAGAAGACAATAGTCGCTCCGTCTCAGCCAATCATGGCCCCCGTTGGCAGTGATGTCACCCTGCCCTGTCAGCTGGAGCCTGTTAAAGACCTCAGGGACATGGTGGTGGAGTGGGCGCGGCACGACCTGACTCCACGGTACGTCCACATCCGCCGCGACGGTCTGGACCTCCTCATGGACCAGAACTCCCTGTACCTGGGCCGCACGTCTCTGTCCGAGAGCCGGCTGCAGCAGGGGGACATGTCCCTGAGTCTGGCCCGAGTCAGGCCCAGTGACGTGGGCACGTACACCTGCTACATGCCTCAGATTAAGGTCAAAGCGGAGGTCACTCTGCTGGTCGGTGAGTGTGTTTCATATGACACTTTAACATCTTCCACTGTAGCGGTTCTGTTCTTGTTGCAGCATAAGCTGCATGTGTTTTCTACGTCAACAAGGCGTTTCTTTGTCACTTCAGCCTGTGGGAGTTCACAGGATATTTAACAAAATATTTCTCTTGCTCTCTGCTCTTTGCCTGCTCCTCTGTCCCCAGTGTCCGTGGCCCCTCCCTCGGTGAGCCTGACCAAAGAGCACTCGGGGTCTCCCGTGCTGAGGTGTGAGTCCAGAGGCTGGTACCCGGAGCCGGAGCTGGAGTGGCTGGACTCAGAGGGGACGGTTCTGCTCAGGAGTGAGGCTCAGAGAGGAGCGAGTGACGAGCTGTTCACTGTGAGCAGCAGACTGAGTGTGGAGCAGAGGCTCGGAAACACGTTCACCTGCAGAGTGAAGCAGCAGGAGAGCGGCCAGAGCAGGGAGGCCCAGCTCAGCATCGCAGGTCAGGACACACCAATAATCACACAAGCTGAAACTCGTGTGCAGGCTAAGGTTCATCTGAAGTCTTTCAAATGGGACATGTATAATAGCCTATAGCCAACTGTATCAAACCCAGTGTTAAAAAAGTAATTAGTTATAGTTACTAGTTACTTCTCCCAAAAAGTAATTGAGTTAGTAACTGAGTTACTCCACTATAAATGTAACTAGTTACCAGGGAAAGTAACTATTGCATTACTTTTTTTTTAAGGATGCACTCACACTAGGACTTTAGAACCGTGTTGTGCTCAGGCACGATTGTTGTGGGTTCTATTCCCACACTCACACCTGCACAACCGAACCAGGCCACGGCCCGGTGACGTGTGATGGCGCTGTTTGTTTACATGTCGCGCAGCAGAGCTAACACTTTTAGCGGAGAAAATAAGTCCAACAGCAGAAATATCTATTAAATAATGAGACAGATGTGAGTCCTGCTGCGATACGAGCTCCTCCTTGACTTTATGGATATAAAAACAGTGTGGAGGAGTGAGGACAGCTGGAGATGAGGCTGCAAAACTTTTGTCACTGTCCACAGTCCTTACTGAAGGTAAGTGCGGATTCACTGTGTTTTAGAGTGGACTTTATTCACTGTTTTTATCGCTGTCAAGTGCGCTGATGTCACTTATAGTGACATCAGCGCACTTGACAGGACTCGTATAGTAAAGTCATGCGTGTACTTGAGCAACTGTGCCGTGCTTTAGCCCACCTCCTCCAACCGAGCCAATGTCCCAACTGTGCCTGGACACGGTTCGATTGCGCTCACACTGGACCAATGTACCGCGCTTTTGGGGCTATCCGTGCTTGGGCACAGTTCTAAAGTCCTAGTGTGATGCATCCTCACTCTACCTTAGCCAATCATCATTACTTAGGTGGTTATCTCACCCCTCCCCTCCCCCTCACCAAAAGGAGTTTATTTTAACGCCGTTATTCCCACCGCTGATCAAACCTGACACTGAATTTACTGGATCAAGGCTTTTAGAAATATGTTTCTGTGTACACCCTACCCTGTGTCCTGAGACATGAATATTGTTGTGTTCAGATGAATTCCTGGAGGCCTGTACCTCCTGCTCTGTGGCCTGGGTCCTCTTTGGTTTGGTGCTGTGTCTCATGGCTGCTGCTGCTGCTGCTTTTGCCATGTGGAAGGTTAAAATCAACAGTAAGTTCAGATTGATCATTATTTCCAAAGGCAGTGATGATGTAGTTTTGTGACTCTGTGGCATTACCACTTTAAATGTGAGACAGAAACTGATCTGATGTACGTGCTTCACCTGAATGCAGAAAGAGCTCAAAGTAGAGCACTCTGTCAGGTGGCCAAGATGGATCTGAACTGATAGAAATGCATTAGAAAAATCACATATTTAAATATATGAACTTTCCCCACAGAAACCAAGACCATACAGAACCAACCTAAAGACTGTGAAGAAGCTGTGGGAATGTGGAGATCAGAAGATTGTGAAGAAACTGTGAAAATGCTGAAATCAGAAGATCGTAAAGAAACTGTGCGAATGCAGAAATCAGAAGAGAAAAAACACCTTGAACATGACAAACTGACTGAATATCAGGAGAATTTAGAGAAGAGCAAAGAAGAGTTAAATTCTACTAAAGAGTTCAGTAAGGAACTAACAGGGACAAAGGACTTTCTAATGAAGCTCAAAGTAAAAATACATCAACATATTTATCAACTCAGCACTGACATAAAGGAGAAGGAAGAGGAGAAGAATATGTTTGGAAAAAATAAAAATAAAGAGCAGAAAATTCAGAAAATGAAGAATCAGGATCAAGAGTTTAACGACATTATTAAAGATATTGACTCAGAAATGTCTAAAATTGATAAGCTCTTTCAGAAAACCAGTGAGAAGAAAGGGAAGCTGGAGGCAGACGTAAAGCGTTTCACAAAACTGGTGCAAAAACAGGAGGCAATAGAAAAGAAGAAAAGAAGAGAAGAGAAGAAACAGGAAATCAGGAATCAGGATCATCGTGACAAAACCAGTGAGGGGGAGAATATAAACCTCATTTCTCAAATAGCAGTAAACTCTCTAGAGCAGAAAGAGGTGGTGCAGTCGCAGGAGATGGAAGCTGAAGCAGGATCCACAAACACAGATGGACAGGGCACTTCTGCCAGTTCTGTTAGAGCATAGAAATGTGGCACGTCAAACTAAACAACAAAAAGTAAAACACAAAAACATCTAAATAACTTTTTTCTTTTAATGACTTGAAACGTTTCATCTGCACTCAGTTTCCTTCAGACATTTCCCACGATTTTGACAAGGGAACACTGAAGTTAATAATTATAATGAAAATAATAATGCAGTAGTTTTATAAATTGCTTTTCCAGAGCCTCAAAGTTGATTTACAATTTTGTGTATTATTTATTCACTCCACACTTGGTGGTGGTAAGATACTATTGTAGCCACAGCTGCCCTGGGGCAGACTAAGGCTGCCAATCTGAGCCATCGGCCCCTTAGACCACCAACACACAGGCCACATTTATACTAAAGTGTCTTGCCTAAGGACACAGCAGCATTTTGCCACTGTCGCCCATCTGTGGCCTCTGATATTCCCCGCGGTCTCCCATGTAAATACTAACCAGCCCTGCTCCTCTTCTGACACCTGAGGAGATTTGCTTTGACAAGAAGGTTTGGCCAAGTCAATAAACCTTCATTATTATTTACAACAATAAATATAAATTCTAGCTGAATATTCACTGAAATACAGAAACGTATTAGATAAAAAAAAAAAAACCAAAAAAACTTCTGTTCATTTGACAAATTGAATTTCTCCGTTGTCACAGTCCTGAAATCCTCACGGACAGACCTCAGTGTCTGGACTGTCCTGTAACATATTGAATCTGTGAACACTGTTGTAGACAACAGAACAGCACAGAGACATGAACCTCAACACACTCTGATAGTGTTGTCCAGTCCAGTCCAGTGCAGTGCAGTCCAGTCTGGCTAGCCTGGTTATGGTTCTGTTGTAGGGAGTATTATAACTCTGATGACAAAGGCCAAGATAACAAAGAGTGAACTGCAGTGAGTGCTCAAGGTTACAGCACCGAAGTGAACGGGGGCTGAACATAAATAATAATGTGTTTTTTTTATGTGCTATGAATGTACATTACTGATTTTATAAACTCTTAAGTTTGTTTTTGTTGTCTTGAGGATTTTGAGAATGGGAATCATTTATTGATATTTGCTTTTTTTTTTTTTTTTTTTACTGTAGTTACCTTCATTTTTTTTTTTTTTTTTTTACAATAACTTAAAATTTAAGGTTTTGGTGTTGCTATTATTTCATTCACTGCATTCAAATAAAGTATAAGCTTTTTAAAATGAAAAACTAAAGTATTGATATTTGAAATATTTTGCTACTTGGTGAAAATGTGTGAAAGTCCCATCTGGTGTTGAAAAAAAAAAAAAAAACTACACACATAAATACTGGTTGAGCTCAAACCTGGACTGTTTATAGCTCAAAGGGTGTCTACAGCATCTTTATTTTACAGACAGATTTTTGTTGTTCTGCAAAATACTGAAATGGAACACAACCAAGCCATTTCAAAAGAAAAGTTAAAATCTGTCAACTGGACCCAAGTTTTCTGAGCTGCAAAACGTCTTCACTCAAAAAAACTTTGGTCCAGTTGACAGAATTAATTTTTTCTCCTACCTGGATGACTGAGGAATTACACAGACACAACCAAGACATCAAACTTGGTCAGTGCTCTGGCTCTCAGGTGGATGAACCAGTGGGACAATGACAGGCCGACACTAGAGTCGTGTTAAAGGGCCCATATTACACTAGTTTCTCATCTATGTCATTTCCTCCTCAAAAATATACCCAAAGTTGTGTTTTGTTTCATTCACACACATTTTGGTTAACACACAAACCCTGCAGATTTAGGCTGAGTTCTTCTCTCAAACAGAAAACACTATGTTCCATGTGGTGATACAGGAAGTGCTCCACTACCACTTCATGACATCACAAGGTGGAACAGCAAATGTGTAGACAGACTGATAATAAAGTGTTACTCAAACATGTGGGTGGAACAAAACACAACTCCAGGTGTGTTTTTGAGGAGGGAACACAAGTACAAACAGCAAATGCTATATGTCTACTTAGAAAGGTGTGGGGGAAATGATGAAGCCGTATGATTTTTTTTTTTTAAAGAAAAGAATAAAATGGAAGGAGAAAAGTGTGAGAATGAGTCCTTATTTTCGAGTGGTCAGTGTTTCCCATAATGCTCTTCTGTTAGAACTGCATGTTTCTCAGTCAGTAGATCTCAAAGTGTGCAAAAAGACAAGATAAGATATGCCTTTATTAGTCCCACAGTGGGGAAATTCCAGTGTTGCAACGCACAGTTCAAGAACAGCAGGAACATGGAACATGCAATAAAACAAGATAATAGATAATGGCTTAAAAATAATTTAAAAATAGACTCTAATGTAACACACTGTTTCAGTGGAGCAAAAATATAAAATACCAAAAAACTATTATGTACAATAAAAGTAACAGTGCAGCATATGAACAGAATAAATCTCAGTAAAGTGACTTCAGTATATTATGTTATTTACAGTAATATGACTGTGTTTATGTACAGCAGACGGCGCTAGTGCCTTGGTTTTATTCCAACCAAACGGTCTCCAAAGAAAGGCACGCAGTGAATGCGGAGTGGGGTCCGCCTTTTGGTCTGAATCCAGGAGCGACAAACTCTCTCCACAAATCCTGGTTTGTGCCTCTGGAGGGCGGGCTTACGGCGCCTCTGCGTGAGACGTGAGTTGCACTGGGCTGAAGAAATACTTGCAGTGGTAATATGACGACTTTTTATTCTTTCAATAGCCACGTGGTTTTGCCTTCATGAAGTAGTAGCTATTACTGACGTGAACGCGGTGTTTTGAACGATTCTGCTGTTTGATTCGCGTTTGTACACCATGCGTGTTGTGTTGTGTTGTGTTGTGTGCTGAATCGCGTTTTATGGCCGAAAGCCTGTGCTGAATACTTTCACTTTCATGAAAAAGGTCTTTTCTGGGACACAGCTGGCTCCGTGCCCCGTTGACTGTGCCTGAACAGTCCGAACCAGAGCTGCGAGTATCCGCAGTGTTGCCTGCGCAGAATCTGCTTTTCAGACACTGTTTTCGGCCTCGTCATAAATCAGGCTGCGCCCACTAAACGAGTTACGTTTCTCTGCTTCAAAATGTGCTCATAATGGCAGATTTGTACCGTTTTGCAGATTTGCATTTGGTCACAAATGCTGCGCTACGGGAATAAAGAGACGCAGCGTAAAATGCACCTGTTATTTGGTCCACATTACCTGGCGTTATCCATCCGTTTTTCACGCCGTATGTAAACGTGTAACAAAATGTTCATCGTTAGAATACTTTTGAGAAAAAAAAAAAAAATCCAGTCCAATAGTGATTCGCTCATTTCAGTGATTTTGCTTTTCTTCCTCAGATTTTCAGTATGGATGCGGTGCGCCTTTCTCTCTTCTTACTGGTGCAGGTTCACTTCTGCTGGGGTAAGTAAAATGCAAAACAACTGTGCACAAAAATAAAATAGAAAAATAAAAATAAATTACATAGTCCACGATCGCACTACACCACACCATGAATATGCACATTAACAATATCAGTTATTTAGTTGTTAAGTTATTATGAACTTAATTCATCACTCATTCATCTGTTGAAAGTTGACATTTGCAAAACAGCTCACACAAAATCCTTGACCACACATAATCTCTGGTTTAGTGCAGTGTGACATCGGGGGCCACACTTTACACAGATGACATTTAGACTGGAGACGCTTTGTTTTTCTGCATAAAACTTGTCTGCATTGTATTATGTAAAGCTGCAGAGTAGATTTGGCAGTATTTGATCAAACATACTTGAAACAAAATTGGATGAAAATACATCAGCACTACTTTTGTACTAATATGTGTTCACAAGGTGTAGTTGTGTCATATTTGATTTTAGGCCCAAGTCCTGAATTCACTGATCATGTGTCTGTGAATGAGAGCTCTAAGTGTTCTGAGAAAGAGCCTGAGAACTGTTCCAAATGATTTGACCATCTCTGCCCCTGTTCAGCCACATGTTTGAGTCAAATGATCAAACTAAACCAAGGTTCAAAAAAATTTGCTAAAAATTGTGGGCCCCTTTAAATGTTGTGATGTCATCTTTATTTTATTATTTTTTGTTTTACTCCAACACTGGCACTAACACATTTACTAACTGCTAATGTAATGTCTGTTATGATTTCCTCAGGTCAGAATACAATGGTCGCTCCGTCTCAGCCAATCATGGCCCCCGTTGGCAGTGATGTCACCCTGCCCTGTCAGCTGGAGCCTGTTAAAGACCTCAGGGACATGGTGGTGGAGTGGGCGCGGCACGACCTGACTCCACGGTACATCCACATCCGCCGCAACGGTCTGGACCTCCTCATGGACCAGAACTCCCTGTACCTGGGCCGCACGTCTCTGTCCGAGAGCCGGCTGCAGCAGGGGGACATGTCCCTGAGTCTGGCCCGAGTCAGGCCCAGTGACGTGGGCACGTACACCTGCTACATGCCCCAGATTAAGGTCAAAGCGGAGGTCACTCTGCTGGTCGGTGAGTGTGTTTCATATGACACTTTAACATCTTCCACTGTAGCGGTTCTGCATGTGTTTTCTACGTCAACAAGGCGTTTCTTTGTCACTTCAGCCTGTGGGAGTTCACAGGATATTTAACAAAATATTTGTCTTGCTCTCTGCTCTTTGCCTGCTCCTCTGTCCCCAGTGTCCGTGGCCCCTCCCTCGGTGAGCCTGACCAAAGAGCACTCGGGGTCTCCCGTGCTGAGGTGTGAGTCCAGGGGCTGGTACCCGGAGCCGGAGCTGGAGTGGCTGGACTCAGAGGGGACGGTTCTGCTCAGGACTGAGGCTCAGAGAGGAGCGAGTGACGAGCTGTTCACTGTGAGCAGCAGACTGAGTGTGGAGCAGAGGCTCGGAAACACGTTCACCTGCAGAGTGAAGCAGCAGGAGAGCGGCCAGAGCAGGGAGGCCCAGCTCAGCATCGCAGGTCAGGCTGAGAAACACTGCTCCATTCATTGATGTGTGTGTTGGACAGTTTATTCTTCTGGAATGTTCACTCTGATCATGATTTCACTGTTAAAAAACACAGAATTGCAATTCTAACCTCAGTTTCAGGGCATGTCAGAGACAAAATTGCAGTTAGATATTTTTCACCAATAGTTCAGTCCTAGTTTATAATACTGTATTAGTGTGTGAAATGGTGTTAAATATTGTTGTGTTCAGATGAATTCCTGGAGGCCTGTACCTCCTGCTCTGTGGCCTGGGTCCTCTTTGGTTTGGTGCTGTGTCTCATTGCTGCTGCTGCTGCTTTTGCCATGTGGAAGTTTCAAATCAACAGTAAGTTCAGATTGATCATTATTTCCAAAGGCAGTGATGATGTAGTTTTGTGACTCTGTGGCATTACCACTTTAAATGTGAGACAGAAACTGATCTGATGTACGTGCTTCACCTGAATGCAGAAAGAGCTCAAAGTAGAGCACTCTGTCAGGTGGCCAAGATGGATCTGAACTGATAGAAATGCATTAGAAAAATCACATATTTAAATATATGAACTTTCCCCACAGAAACCAAGACCATACAGAACCAACCTAAAGACTGTGAAGAAGCTGTGGGAATACAGAGATCAGAAGATTGTGAAGAAACTGTGAAAATGCTGAAATCAGAAGATCGTAAAGAAACTGTGCGAATGCAGAAATCAGAAGAGAAAAAACACCTTGAACATGACAAACTGACTGAATATCAGGAGAATTTAGAGAAGATCAGAGAAGAGTTAAATTCTACTGAAGAGTTCAGTAAGGAACTAACAGGGACAAAGGACTTTCTAATGAAGCTCAAAGAAAAAATAAATCAACATATTTATCAACTCAGCACTGACATAAAGGAGAAGAAGGAGAAGAAGATTCAGTTAGACTCAAATAAAGAGCAGAAAATTCAGAAAATGAAGAATCAGAATCAAGAGTTTAACGACATTATTAAAGATATTGACTCAGAAATGTCTAAAATTGATAAGCTCCTTCGGAAAACCAGTGAGAAGAAAGGGAAGCTGGAGGGAGACGTAAAGCATTTCACAAAACTGGTGCAAAAACAGAAAAGACGTCTGGAGACAACCGTTGAACCAGAGACGGAACGAGTGATGAAGGAAAACGAAGTAAAAGACAACGTCCAAAATGAAATGGTTAAAAAAGAGACTGAGGCGGTAGAGAAGAAAGAGGAAATCGGGAATCAGGGTCATGATGACAAAACCAGAGAGGGGATGAAATGAAAATAGCAGTTAACTCTGAAGAGCAGGCAGAGGGGGAGCAGTCACGGGATGGAAGCTGAAGAAACAGGTCCACAAATACAGGTGAACAGAGCACTTCTGCTAGAGAGAAAATATGGCCCTTCAAACCAAACAAAAAAAAATCAAAATCAATAAGTATAATCATATTAAAAAATAATAATAATTTTAATCGACAGAGGAAATCTTTGTTCATTGCACACAAGTCACTTCAGTTACTTTCTACAAATCTGACATTGGCTTTTTGTTAAATATGACTTGGAGAATGTATGTGTCAAAGTTATGCAAGTTTTTATTCTTTTTAAATGAACTCTTTCTGCAGGATAGCCACAGCCACATTTGACATTTCAGAAAATCTAAATAATTTAAGATTATATACATGTTTTCTATATGGCCGACTTGCTGTTAGGGTTTAGAATGAGCCATAATCTTTTTTTTTATTTTCCTCGTCTTGACATCAGCTATTCTTCTACCAAGTTTAATCTTTCCTTGTTGACAATAGTTCGAGGCCTGCTCCCATAGGTGTTATGTATTTTGATATTATAGGGGGCGCTGTAGAGCTGTAGAACCTATATTATTGCATTCAGAGCATCATTGTGCACAAATGTCCCATTAGGTCCAACTCAGTCTGACATTTCATGTGAGAGATACAGAAGTTTTTTTCTTTCTCAAAATGGCCTCTTAGTTTCAGGCTTGTCACAGACACGCCCACATATTTTTGGAAAGTGTATGTGGCTGACATGAACCACAGATTCATGTTGACTTATTTTGACCACGTTTGGAGTCTTTGGAATGAAAATCTGAAGATGAGATGCCTTAAGTATTAGAAGTGCGATTTGGAAATTCCCAAGTTTCACTCACCCAATATGGTGAACTTCCTATACAGTTTAAGGCGAGGTCATCATAATATATTTTCTACTACTGCTACTTGAATTCTTGTTATACCAGTTTCAGTATTATAGCTTTAAGTATCTGCAGTACCTGAAGTCCGATACCAGAGCAGAGACTGAAACTGCATTTACTCCCTTAAAGCACAAATAAAACAATACAAAACTGATCCAAATGTGCTGTGTAGCTCTTACGTATCTCCCAAGTAACTGCAGAACAACTTTGTGTAAATAAAAGTTCAAACATGAGACTTTCTGGGCTGACTACAACCAGGAAATAGTCTTATTACAACAATTCATATGGCCATCCAGGATGTCGACTGAGCCGATATTTGGAAGCCGATATCCAACCCGCTAAAATGTTCAGTATCGGCACCGATATCCAATACCAGTATTAGATCAATGTGTCCCTGTTAATTAGTCGGGGCTAATTACGATGTTTTAATCTCAGTGAAAATGTGAGTGAATTTCTGAAATGACACGTATCTTTAGGCTGAACCACAGTCGATGAACTCCACACTGACAGTTAATGTATTTTTACTCCTGTTACTGATACTTAACACTGACTTGAAGGTGTGCACACAACTGTGAACCAGTGGTGGAGTGCAACAAAGTAAAAGTAGTAAAGTAATGTCCTTAAGTAAGTAAGTACAAATTAAGTACATTTTTTAGTGGATACTTTTTACTTTTACTTCAGTACATTTGAGAGAAGGTATCACTTTCTGAACTGGACTGAAAAGCAAAAGTATTTTTTATTATTTGAGACCAGCTGAAAAGGAGTTCAGAGTTTGAGCAAACAAAAATATAAAAATAAAAACAGCAAGAAAAAAACCCCAAAACAATCGATTCAGTTGTTTCTGTTGAACAAAATTCAGCATAAAACAATATGTTTGAAGTTTTATAAGGCCTCAAAAAATCTACTTTTTACTCTTTAAGTACATTTTTAAAAAGGTTCTTTAATTATTTTACTCGAGTGGATTTTGTCATGTGTATTTTTTTGCTCCGGTATCTGTACTTTTACTTAAGTAACTCAGTTAAGTACTTCTTCCACCACTGCTGTGAACACCAACTGTTGTAGAATAAATCGTAGCCTGAGAGTTGAAGAGAAGAGACATAAACTTCAGCACACTGTGATAGTGTTGTCCATTCCAGTCTAGTGCAGTCCAGTCTGACTATGCTTCTGTTGTAGGGAGTATTATACCTCTGATGAGGTAGGCCAAGATAACAAGGACAGAGCTGGCAGTGAGTGTCCGAGACACTGCACAGAAATGGAACTTCTCTAACACTAAGCACTTTTCATGAGGTGTCAAATATGTAACTTTTATATTTTATATTGTGACTCTGATCTAACCTGTGTAACATGAATGTACATTACAGTTACTGATTTTAGAAACTGTCAAGTTTGCTTTTATTGTCTGTCCAAAAAAGACCATAGTGAGAATGTGAATCTCCTGTTCCTTGTTTTGTTTGAAAATAACTTCAGTTAAGTTTAAAGTTTTGGTGCCTGTTATCATTTCATCCACTGGACTCAAATAAAGTATAAGCTTTTTAAAAACTAAAACACTTTTTTTTTTAAATATTTGAAACATTTTGCTGCTTGGTGAACATGTGTGCAACTGTGCATCTGGTGTTGAAATTAACCACACACCAGTGTTGGCAAAAGTAATCTGATTACTGACTACTGTTTACTCCTTCTCTAATCTAATTGCTACTCAGATTACTTCATTTCCAAAGTAATTTGATTACTGATCTGAAAAAAAGAAAACATGCAGCTCTGGAGCCAACCATAAAAAGCATAACACCTTCTTTGACACCGCAGTCCTCCTTAAACCATATTTGTTTTGTTTCACACCAGAAAAGAACATCCGTGCTTTTATCTTTTTACTGTTTTATGGCACTGTTTTGTCAGGGATAAAGTAACTAAAAATTACTAGCCCAAGTAACTGTAGGCCTAATCTAATTACTACATTTTCAATTCTAACTAGTTACATTACTGCGTTACTAAAAAGTAATCTGATTTCAGTCATCCCAACACCGCTCACTATGCACCTAAATACTGGCTGAGCTCAAACCTGGACTGCTGTGAGACCAGAATGTTAACCACTCTGCCAATGCCTGCTTTATTTGAACAAAAAACTTATAGCCCAATCTGAGTTTCAGCACCATCTTTATTTTACAGACAACCACCATAAAAGTATTTAGTATTAAAACTCCAAAACTCTTTTATAGCCACATGGATGGTGGATATAAAAAGTACAAACACTATTTCTACAGCACAGAATCACAGGTAAGGCTTTGTGTGTCCTGAGTTAGCTGCTGTTTATGTGACTCATGATTTGTTAAAAGTAAATAACACAAATCATAATAATAATCCCTTATAATAATAATAATAAAAAAAAAAACAACATTGAGAGGAAACAGTGTCCACGCCCTTTTAGAAGACCAGTTTGCTCAGTTTTTAAGGCATGCAGTGAATGCGGACAGATCTGAATCCAGCAGCGATTAAACTCCTCCTCCGCAAAATCTCTCTTCTGCCTCACTGCTCCAAGACCAGACTGCGCAAAACTACTGTGCGCCTCATCCAAAAAAAGACCGAGGGGAGAGGCGCTTCCATCCGCTACGTGACGCCTGTGGACCCAACACCTGTGGACCCAACACCTGTGGACTACACCTGTGGACCCAACACCTGTGGGCTACACCTGTGGACCCAACACCTGTGGGCTACACCTGTGGACCCAACACCTGTGGACCCAACACCTGTGGACTACACCTGTGGACAGTAGCACCTGAAAAACACGTAAAAAGGTAATATGTCAGTTTTGTCCCCTAGTCACGTGGCTGTACGTTTTTAGTCCGTAAATCCTACAGGCTACATGAATACATTTGTTATAACTGATGTGGAAACAGTGTTTTAAAAGATCATGTGTTAGTCGAGTTAATGTGTTGTTTCTAAGGCTCAATTATACAATATACAATAGCCTGTAACACTTTAACTTTCATTTTGAGTCAGATGACTTGTGCGCTAGTCACATGAGCTAAACTTCCTCTCCATCACATGTGCAAACGCTTATCAAATACGTGCATACCAAAAAAAAAGAAAAAAAGAAAAGAAAAATCCAGACCAATACTGATTCGCTCATTTCAGTGATTTTGCTTTTCTTCCTCAGAATTTCAGTATGGATGCGGTGCGCCTTTCTCTCTTCTTACTGGTGCAGGTTCACTTGTGCTGGGGTAAGTAAAATGCAAAACAACTGTGCACAAAAATAAAATAGAAAAATAAAAATAAATTACATAGTCCACGATCGCACTACACCACACCAAGATTATACACATTAACAATATCAGTTATTGAATTATTAGACCCAAATGGTACGAGTGTCCTGCAAGTGCAGGAAGTGATTTATTTCATTATTTCATTATTTATTTTTTGCTTTACTCCAACACTGGCACTAACACATTTACTAACTGCTAATGTAATGTCTGTTATGATTTCCTCAGGTCAGAATACAATGGTCGCTCCGTCTCAGCCAATCATGGCCCCCGTTGGCAGTGATGTCACCCTGCCCTGTCAGCTGGAGCCTGTTAAAGACCTCAGGGACATGGTGGTGGAGTGGGCGCGGCACGACCTGACTCCACGCTACGTCCACATCCGCCGGAACGGTCGGGACCTCCTCATGGACCAGAACTCCCTGTACCTGGGCCGCACGTCTCTGTCCGAGAGCCGGCTGCAGCAGGGGGACATGTCCCTGAGTCTGGCCCGAGTCAGGCCCAGTGACGGGGGCACGTACACCTGCTACATGCCCCAGACCGACACTGGAGTGGAGGTCACTCTGCTGGTCGGTGAGTGACTCAGATGCAGAAATACAACAGATTAAGTAGGTTTCAACTAGAATGACACATAGCTCTTTTTTGTGGGTCTGGTCAGACTCCACTGGTCAGTTTGGTGGTGGGAAAAGTCTCTGTATCTGTCACTAATGAAAGCTGCATCTTTAAACTGATTTAACAGTGTGTTAAAATGAATAGATTCATGAAAAGACCATTAGCTCTCTACATGGACTTTACTGTTTTTCTGTTCCTCTCAGTCGTCCTCCTCATTTCTCTTGCTCTCTGCTCTTTGCCTGCTCCTCTGTCCCCAGTGTCCGTGGCCCCTCCCTCGGTGAGCCTGACCAAAGAGCACTCGGGGTCTCCCGTGCTGAGGTGTGAGTCCAGGGGCTGGTACCCGGAGCCGGAGCTGGAGTGGCTGGACTCAGAGGGGACGGTTCTGCTCAGGACTGAGGCTCAGAGAGGAGCGAGTGACGAGCTGTTCACTGTGAGCAGCAGACTGAGTGTGGAGCAGAGGCTCGGAAACACGTTCACCTGCAGAGTGAAGCAGCAGGAGAGCGGCCAGAGCAGGGAGGCCCAGCTCAGCATCGCAGGTCAGGACACAGGGAATCCTCTGCTCCATCTGACCCTCCCTTCTTCCATCTAAGCCTGATGGCATTGAATAAATATTAAATCTATATTTTATATCAGTTTAACAGTTTATTACTATCTTTCGGCTGCAGTTTCCAGTTTACACTGAATAATGTTGGTGTGTATAAGCTGGATGTCTGTTCTGACACAAGATTGAGGAGTTCAGTGTAGATTTGAACCTGTTAGTCTGTACTCATTGCTGTACGCTGCAGTAACAATATTAAATGGTTGAAATGTTTCTTTCAGATGAATTCCTGGAGTCGTGTCCTTCCTTCTCTTGGGCCTGGATCCTCTTGGGTTTGGGTTTGGGGCTGGTCCTTGCAGCAGCAGCTGCTTTGGCCGTGTGGAAGTTTAAATCTAAAAGTAAGTCCAGGTTTAGTGTTTTCATTCATTCTTTTGGGAAGATGCACACACACATATAGTGCCATCTGGTGGCGATTCAGCTGCTTGGTTAAGTTGGTTGGATAAGTTGGTTGGATAAGTTGGTTGGATAAGTAAGATATTTTAGATTTTTACTCCGTTGATTAATGTACATGTATAGAGCCTTTTCTGTTTTCTTCATTTACATCATAGACCAAATCTTATTTAAATATACAATTAGCTAGAATTTCAGATTTCCTTTTTTATTGTCTCCTTTCAGATGAATTTGGCTTGGAGCCGGAGTCAGTAACATTTACATTCACAGACAGAACACGCCATTAAAAATCAAAAATGTATGAACCGTCAGTCTATGTTATTAATAAGTTTAACAGACTGAGCAGGAGTGTTCCCCATAGAGTTTGGGGGGACTGCGTCTCACAGGTGGTGAGGTGGACAGTCAGAGCGGACACATCCATGATCTTACCAGTTACTTTCAACAGTCTAAGGGTCGGTAATTTTACATTTTACTCTGGTAGAATTGGTTTGCAGATGGAGTTGGCTTCAGTACATAAGTCTCTAAAATAATAAACACAGACATAAAATCGTGCCCAACACTGCTGATCAAAACATGATTAAAGTGTTAAAGGAGCACAAGATTAAAACATTTCAGATCGATAAAAAGAGTATCACATCTAAACATTTAAGGTCCAATTTACAACTTATTTAGCAAACAAACATCTGCTGGAATAAAGCTGTTTTTAAAGTCAGGTTTCACTATTCCATACCTCACAGACCAAAATACTACTGAGCCCCCTCCTTGTCCGATTGACCGTATGTTCAATCTCAGTGACGCCAGTGGCAAAGACATTTTATTATGGTCCGGACTGTTGCACTAAAGCATTTTACAGATAGTGACAGCGCGGTGGTGTTTTAAAGTGAGTCTTTTAATGTGATCAGTTCATCAGTTTATTTGGTCCATTTTGTTTCTAGGAAACAAATCTGAAAATAAAAACATTGAACTCGGAGAAAGAGAGATTATGATAAAGAACGAAGACACTACATATGTACTGAAGCCTGAAGACGCCATGCAGAGGCTTTACCTGAAGGAGTCTGTGCCGGAGCTCAAGGAAAACCTGGAGAAGACTGAGAACGAGCTGAGATATGTGTGTGATGTGATCAGCAAACTCACAGGGATGAAACATTTCTTAATGAAACTCAAGGAGAAACCTCAGGAAACAATGAATTTGCTGATAACGAATATAAACAAAGAGAGAAATAAGTTGTCTGGAAGCTTTAATAAAACTTTCAAAGAAAAACCGATAAAAAATAACATTAAAGAACTCGAGAGACAAAAGGAGGAGTGTAATGAAACTATTAAAGAAATTGACAGACAAATAAAAACAGCAGAAGATTTAATTATGGAATCAGCGCAGAGAAAAGGGCAGCTGGAGGCAGAACTTAAGAAGATGGAGAAAGAGATGGAAAAACAGATGGAAAAAAAGAGGAGGTGTGAGGAAACAGAGTCAAAGGGACCTGAAGAAAAGGTGAGTGTTCAGGTGAAGGATCAGGATCAAGGGGCTCAGGGAGAAACCAAACAGGATGGAGGAGCAGACGAGACATGTGCTGCTACTGGACAAATGGGAATAGACACGAGTCATTATGGAAAATGATAAAGAGCCCATACTGATGTTTTCATCATCAAAACACACCTGGAGTTGTGTTTTGTTTCATTCACACGTGTTTAAATCCTGCATCCTGAGTTCTTCTAACAGAAAACACCTTGTGATGTCATGTGGTAAACTCCACACACCTTCACTAGAACCATGTGGATCATTTCAGCCCTGGAATTTCCAATCTCTACTGAACTAAAGGTAAAATGTTACTGTTAACTTGAAAAGTACCACTTGACGACATCACAAGGTGGAACAGAGCATTCTGAGCTTTGGAGATGTAGACAGACTAATAATAAAGTGTTACTCAGATGTGTGAGAATGAAACAAACACAACTCCAGGTGTGTTTTTGAGGAGGTAACAACATTAGAACACGGTTTGAAGCTCACAAAAGTCCATTTTGTGTAATATGGGACTTTTAAATGTAGAAGTGCCTGATATTGACAAAAAATATTTTTTTCTATATTTTTTAGCTTATCACAATGACAATAAATCAATGATGTTTCAACAATGAATTGACAATTTGCTAAACTGTGCCTTGGATTTGTAAATAATACAGCCTCACACTACTGTGGGCGACAGTGGCTCAGGTGGTCGAGCGTTTGTCCACTGATCCGAGGGTTGGCGGTTTGAATCCCGCTCTCAACGTTAACATCATTGGTAGAGCAGTCACATCTGCTGACCCACATGATGGTGCGATTCCAGCTCCCACAGATGAATGCTGTCGTTGTGTCCTTGGGCAAGACACTGATGTGAATGGGTGAGTGGTTCCTTGTTGGAAAGTGCTTCAAGAGCCTTGAAGGTGGAAAACGCTGAATAAAAATGTGACAATTTACCAGTTTCCTTTTGTCTGTCCAAAAGTGTTTCTGCCAATTTAACAGATTTGTACATTTATTTGATGTCATTTTAATGAACATGTCTCTGGATGTCAGTTGCTACATAATATTGTTATCACACTCCTTGTTTTGTTTGTGAATTACTTTGTGTACAAATTGTGCTATACACATAAACTTGCCTTGCTTATTGTTGGAAGAATGCCATATTTTCATTGAAGAAAAAAATACTTTATGATAAACATTCAAAGGTGTGTATATTTGCATTTTATTAAATTATGCACATTTAGATAGGGGTATGTCTGATTTACTGTTTGATTATTTGAACAATACTGCCATCTGTTGTTGAGATGAAACAGCACGCATAATTCCTAAATCTCCTAAACTTTCTATCCCACTTTTTCTTCCAAATATTCATTGCTGACACCCAGACAAAGGGAAGAGAGAAGATCTAAACTCCTCACTGAGACCAATAAAGTTTGATTCTCTTTTCTGATATCTGCTCAGCTCACTGCTGCACATCCACAGCTCCAGACGCACACTGCGCTCCAACAGATACATGACCCTGATCGTTCCTAAAGCTACACAGCTTTGGGCCGCTCCTCATTTCAGTTCTGCAGCAAGAGACTGGAACCACCTTCAACACTTTAAAACTTAGTTCATTTTTACCTCTGTCGACTTTTAAAACCTCCATCCAGAGTATTTTACAGGATCATTCAAATGCTTTTAACACTTTTATATATTTATAGCCATATATTTTATATATTTTCAGCCATGTAAGTACTTGAATACACATTTTCAGTACTCTTTCAACCTCTGATAACCATCACCGTTTATTTTTATCCTGTTACTCTGATATCAAATGTCAGACCGAATGCAGCAGGGGCCGAGTGGAGTGAAGGAGAAAGAGAAAGTATTTTCATTTATATCTGTGGGCTGGCATAAAAAGGTAGGTGCTTTTCTGAACTAAACATCATGTCTGCCAGAGAAGTATGAAAACAGCTAATAAGACCTGTATCCTACTTTAATGATTCATATTTATTATTTAGTCTGATTCTAAGTAGGGTTAGTTGCAGTGGTAGTAGTTTGTTCTTTATTATTCAGTTACAGGTGGTTTTATGACTCAAAAATACATTTAAAAACAGACATTTTGACTGTGAATGGGGTCACCTCTCCACAGATCTGACCTATAACTTCTGTCTTTAGTCTGGTTTGGTCTCCATGAAAATAGAAAGGTTTAATGCCATACTCTGAAACATTCCAGACAAAGCAATAACATCTCCATGGAGAAAAGCATTTGACTGACCAGGAAAAGTTACACAATGCACCTTTAAGGGATGACAGGTGATCTTTGGCGCCTGACAGTTCTCGGGATTCCAGCCTTTTTCTCCTCCGGCTGCAGCCTCCACCTCCTCCTCTCAAAGAAAAGAAATGTCTAGGTTAAGTTAAAATGACTTAAATTAAGAATATTTTACTTTATTTGAGTGGATTCAACTTGACGAGTAACATGATCTACCAATGGAACAAGTCTATTTTTCTTAATTCATGCAACCTTAAATTTTGTTTCTTATTTTAAGTGCAAAGAGTTGTTGTTTTTAAGTGTGGCAAGACGTATTTTCATATTTTAAGTTGAAAATGTCTTGTTCCATTGGTAGATCACGTTACTTGTCAAGTGAAAGTCGCTAAAATCATGATAAAACTTTCTTAATTCAAGTCATCTTAACTTTTAGATTTTAGTTTTGCTGCGTGGTAGGCTTCTTCTGCATGCCTGTCACACGACTGCGCTCTGATTGTTTTTAAATAGGCGCTCCAACTGTAAATCTGTTTCTCTTTTGTGATATTAAGATCTAAATGAGTGGGGCATTTCGTGGAGCAGCAGAATCACAGATGAAGTGTAAAATGTCCAAGCCTTAATGACATTTGTTCTTGTTCTTACAGCTTCAAGAACGTTCTATGAATCATGATGAATCAACCTCAACCCAAAGAGACTGTTGATGTATCATTGTGCTTCTCATTTACAGATTCGCTAAAGATGAAAAACTCACTCAGAACTCCCTGTGTGCTTCTGGTCCTCTGGTGTCTTCTTCAAATACACAACTGTAGAGGTAACAGCAATGATATGTGGGTCTGAAGAGTGGACGGTACCATGGTGACACTTTGGAAATATTGACCAAATGGAGCTCAGCAGTTCCGGTAGTAAATTTCCCCTTCATTTTCCCCATAGACATTTGGAAAAATTCAAAAATGTAGAGTTTTTTTGTAATGTTTATGGGAAAAAATGAATGAGAAATGTACTTCAGTGGGTTTACCAATAGTTCAAACTTGACAGAGCAAGTGGACCAAAGTATCCAGGATCCTGCAGAGATGATTTACTCTTGAAAAAAATGTATTGAACATTTGACTTGCAAACCCATGGACTCTCTTCTGTTTTCCAGGACAGGCTCTGATTGGCTCGTCTCAGCCAATCGTCAGCAGAGTTGGTGATGATGTCATTTTGCCGTGTCTTTTTCGAACTCCCAAAGACGCTGCAGCTTTAACTTTTGAGTGGACACGACCAGACCTGCAGCCCAGATTTGTTTTTGTTTGGAGATCCTTTGAGGAACTGAAAGATGTAAAAAACCCACAATTTGACGACCGGACGTTCCTGTTCCAAGACGAGTTGAAGAAAGGAAACATTTCACTGAAACTGACAAATGTGAAACCAAAGGACAGTGGAGTTTACAGGTGCTTCATCCCTGCACTGGGAGAAGAAACCTCCGTCAGACTAATTGTTGGTGAGTTTTTACAACAAACGTATGTAAAGGTAGATGGAATAGTCTATCTGTCTCTACGGGCAACTGATATTCTGTTTCTAATCAGAATAGAAATAGAACATCCTTCCTCTACTACATTTTTTTTATTATTCCTCTACTCCTCATCTTAGGGGTTTAGGTTTGTTCAAGTAACAGCTATAATGTAAGTGAAGTAAAGTGCAATGCTACCACTTTGTCAGTGCCCAATCATGTCTAATCTCAGAAGCTAAGCAGGGTTGGGCGTGGTTAGTACTCGGATGGGAGGCCACTGTTAATACCAATACCAGGTGCCACAGTGGGTGCAATGTTGTTGGGCCTACTCTGCATGTGGTGTGTGATTGAGGGATTCATTGTGGAGTGAATTAATAGTACATTATATCATAGACTGTATAAAGAAGTGGACTAAGGGAGTGTGAGGTCACCCACAGTGTTCAGCTCCAGTCAAATGAAGCTCATGGCGGTTATAGGAGTGAATTTGGAGCCTGGTCCATATTAGGTATAGGAATATATTGACATACAAAATAGTGAGATAAAATCATCAGGATGGAGCCGACAGATGGAAGCGAGGTGCCAATCTGAGCCAATCTGCGCCATCGGTCCCTCCAACCATCACCAACACTCATGCACACTCCACTTTCATACTAGGCAATGTGGGTGAAGTGTGTTGCCTAAGGACACAACAGGTTTTCTGCCACTGGCGCCCCACTGTGGCACCTGGTATTCCCAGAGGTCTCCCATCCAAATACTAACCAGGCCTGGCCTTGGTTAGCTTCTAAGCTCTGACGAAATCAGGCTTTGATCAGGAGGTTTGGCCACACACAGTCCAACAGTCCCTTACTTAAGTCTTTTGATCTGCACATGCTGCACTTCTTAGTTGGTTAAAATCCTATGATATGATGTTACAAACTGAGCTAAACCCAAGGAAATAATCTTTGGGCCTTGTTGTGACATGACACGGTGTTGCTCCAGGCTCGTCGTCCCCAGTGGTGGTGTCTGTAGCGTTGGTGGATGTGTGGGGTTCAGGTGTGGTGCTGCAGTGCGCCTCTGGGGGCTGGTTTCCGGAGCCTGAGGTGTGGTGGCTGGACTCTGAGGGGCGGCTGTTGTCTGTGGAGCACTCTGTGTCTGTGTCTGATGGACTCTATGAGGTCAGCAGCAGAGTGACTGTGGAGCAGAGCGGCACCTTCAGCTGCACCGTGAACCAGAGCTCCACCAACCTCTCAGAGAGGAGCAGTGTGCAGGTGGAAGGTAAGAACATAGTACACACTATTAACAGTACACACAGTCCTCTCACTACTTGTAATGATACGGAGCCGTCTGAGCCTCATATCTGAGTGCATGAGAATGAGGAAGTCTGCTATTAGCATGCTAGCATTACCGTGATGGCACAACACCGCTCTGGCCTCTGAAAGTTGTGAGTGAATATTAGGATGCTATGAATGCATGAGGTATAAGAGAGGAATAACATTGGAACTCTGTTTAAATATTTTTTGTTTTCACGTTTTGAAGACAATAAAAATCAGGTACAGCACCTACGTACATGTTAAAGTGTCTGAAAACTACAAGTACAATTTATTTAGAAAGTTATTTGAGCACAATCTCCTTGCCTGGTCAGCCGAAACCACATGCTTCAGCAATAGACGTTATGGTCTGGAAGAGTATCATGCATATTTCCCATAGGCGTGATGGACAGACGGATGAACCAATCAGAGAAGGACATGGTCCAGTCGTGTCAAAACAAACATGACGGCTTAAGAGTAAAAGAGAAAAACAGAGGACTGAGAAATAGTGCAGATGTCTGAATGATCAAAGCACTAAACTCTTCTGAGGTAAAAGTTGTATATTTTGTTCTGAGTGATACAAGAATATGTGAGTGGAGATTTCTTCTGCGTTTGAAGGACACAAAGGATTAATTTTAGAGCCTTTAAACTTTATTAGGCGTTAGTTAGTTCCTCGTCAGTTAGTGCGACTTTTCTCTTCATTCACTGCTTCTGTTTAGCCTCAGCTCAAACATTCAAAGGTGCACTGCGCAACTTTTCTGGAGGAGGGTGTGTTACCTGCTTGTCTCCATGGAGATGTTATTGCTTTCCCAGGAATGTTTCATGGTGTGACATTAAACATCTCCAGCTAGCATTTGTTCATTACAGGTGTTTCTATTGCTCAAAAATACAATAATTCCTTCTGTGAATAAGGACGCCTCTCCACAGATCTGAATTGTAATGCAGTGTATCGCTGTAACCTGCTCGTCACCCTCGTTATAGATAGGTTTAATCTATACTGTGGAACATTCTAGACAAAGTAATAACATTTTCATGGAGACAAGCTGGTAGAGCTCCTCTAAGACGGAACATTGTCTTAATCTTTACAGTAAAAATGTCTTCGTTATTTCAGATTATTTTAATGGAGTGAAGATTTTTCCAGTTATCATTGGCTTAACTGTTGGATTGGTTGTTTTTGCTGGAACTGCCATAATTTTGTTGTTACTTCTCCTTCGTGTAACTAAACAGAAAACCCGTAAGTTAATATAATTTTGTTAACAATGAAGATCTACAAACATTCATGAAGTGAAAGTGTTTATTTTACAGAAACTTATGAATCCAAGCCGGAAGAACCTACCGGTGATAAAACGGTCGAAGAGACGTCTGCAAAGGTAATCATGACGCGATAAGTGGTTTGAAAAGGTACTACAGCCACAGCCTTTACTTTTATTGATACTTTGCAGTAACATCACGCTAGGGGTGTTCTACATTTCATGCAGCATATTTAGCAGTTACCATGGTGACACAATGCGCACACAGACAAAAAATGTTTCAAGATTGTCTGTAAACTCAAGAAAAAATGCAAAATAGATTTAAACAGCACATTTTCAGGAGCCTGAGATAAATCCGAGCGTTCATGGTCCTGTTTAGGTGTTTGATTTTCAACAAAAAGGTGAGTGACAAACTGAAAAACTGTTGGCTAATGCTCGCTAGATATTAACTGTAATTTTATGTGTGAGAGATTTGTTTAACAGCAGAGATAACAGTTCCAACTAAGATCTTTTTGGTCAGATTGTGTTCATTCACACATAACTTGAGTAACAGAGTAATTTTGAGTAATTTTGATGACACAAGCTGCAAAGTATCAATAGCAGACACCTTAATTGGACTGGAATGGTTCAGAGTGTAACATTTTGGTTGGGGGTTTGTCACCTGCTTGTTTCTATGGATGTCACTGCTCTGCTTGTTCCACAGTGTGACATTAAACAGCTCTACTTTACATTTATTCAAGTACAGGTGGTATTCTAGCTCAAAAATACTTATAAAAACAGGCATTCCGACTGTGAGCGGGGTCGCCTCTCCACAGATCTGATCAGTAACTTGGTCTGGTTTAGTCTCCGTGAGGATAGAAAAGCAAAGCAAAGAAAAGCAAAGCAATAACATCTCCATGGAGAAAAGCATTTGACGGAGCCTCCTCCACCACAAAAGTTACACAATGCACCTTTAACATAAAATGTAGAGTAAAATATTTGATTTGAACAGGTAACGTAAAATCTCACACACACCTTCTCCAACTTTGGTGCTGTGGATATATATATTTAATGCCATCCTGTGGAACATTCCAGACAATGCAATAACATTCTGTGAAGACAAACAGACAACAGTCCGTCCCTCCACATGAAGAGTTACATAGTGTACCTTTAAAGATGGTTGTAGGCTGCTTTTCTGTCTGTGTTTTATACAAATAAAGGCACTGGGCTAACACACAACTGCTTTTTCATAATAGTGCCACTATTTAATCAGTGTTTTTACAGGACGAATCAAACACACACATCGCATCTCTTGAACAGGAGAATAAAACCTTAAATAAACTGGTGAGTACCCGCCCACTCAAGGCAACACAACACAACAGGTGGAATGAACATTGTAAATTAGCATTTCCATGAAATCTAAATATTAATGTTGATTTTTGTAAGCGTATAAGCAAAGTGTAAGCTCACTGTGTAACTGTGAGTTTCTGTATGCGACAGGTAATAAGGAGATGCATTTTACCATAACCCTACAATTATAAATTATCATTTTGTTATATTGCATCTTTGGGCAGTTTTGGGAAGAATAATTTGACAGTGTATTAGTTACAAAATACTGCATACTTACATTAAAAAGTATTTTGAAGTGTCTGTTACCTAGTCCAATCAGAGTACTGCATTCTGAAGACTAAGAAAGCATTCACACTTATTTCAGATGATCATTTTGGAGTGAAGATTTTCCCAGTTTTCACTGGTTTAACGATTGGATTAGTTGTTTTTGCTGGAGTTGCCATAATACCGCTGATTCTCTTTTGTATAACTGTACAGAAACTTTCCCATGAGTTAATATTGTTTTGTTGTGCTGCTGGGCATCGTCTATTGTTCTACAAACATTTACTGTCCTTTAACTACATTTAACTCCACACACAAGATTCACACATTGAGATGTTTTCTTCCTTTTGTTCTCAGGTTAAAGAAATGAAGCTCCAGAGGGAGATCTCAGAGAGAACATCTCCCATAATCATAGACCATTTCGACCAGTACGGCAGAAGTGTCCGTCTGAAAAAACAACATACAAAAGTTAGTAATCCAATAACATTTACTGCTACAATACAGAGGTGTGGACTTGAGTCAGACTTTTCATCATATTTCCTTTTTTTTTTTTTTTTTTTAACTAAAAGGTACACTATGTAACTTATTGGTAGAGGGTCCCACACCTGCTTGTTTCTACAGATACGTCATTGCTCTGCCTGGAATGTTCCACAGTATGAATAAATGTAAGGCAAAGCTGTTTAATGCCAATTGCAGTAGTAGCGAACTGTGAAACATTCCAGACAAAGCAATAACATCTCCATGGAGAAAAGCATTTGACGGACCCTCCACCAGAAAAGTTACACAATGCACCTTTAATTTAAAGGGACTCGGGACTCGACTTGGAGCTCTTTGACTTAAGAGTTCACAAAACACTCTTCCCTGTACAGCTCATAGTTTGATGTACTGTCAGTCCTTAATCTTACTCAGGATCAAACAGAAGCATGTCCTCCCTCTTCATCATTTGTGACCAGGACTTTTCTAAAGACAGAACTACAGTCATATGAACTCCTTCATAAGGAGACCAGATTCATAACTTTGTAAAGAATTGGTAGTGCGTATTCTGGATCCCAGGCAAATAAATGACAAAAATATGATCCACCGGTGGTTTGGCCTCTGCAGCAGTGGGCTAATGGTAGCCTCATGGTTCCAGTGTGAGCCACAGTCACCAACACAAAGCCCTGAAGAAGCTCCCTGTTGGTAGTGAAATGTCAGCTGCAAAAATTTTGTAAGCCCAGTGGTTTTGATTGACTTGGTGAAAATATCTTATCCCTGGACGTCTCAAGATTTGTCTCAATTAAAAATGTGAGCCGTGTTTGATCATTTGATATATATGAAAAAAAAAAAAAATGTGTTCCTCACCTTCCACGGTGGTTGGTCTCTCTCACCCTCATCAGCTCGGGCCCTCTACCAGAGTCCTGGGAGCTTGAGAGTTCTACGCAGTATCTTTGCTGTTCCTAGTACTGCGCTTTTCTTGACTGAGATGTCTGATGTTTTTCCGGGTATCTGCTTTAGTCACTCTTCCAGTTTGGAGGTTACAGCCCCGAGTGCTCCGATTACCACGGGGACCACTGATGCCTTCACCTTCCAGGCCTTCTCGAGCTCTTCCTTGAGCCCCTGGTATTTCTCTAGTTTCTCGTGTTCCTTTTTCCTGATATTACCATCGCTTGGTATTGCAATGTCCACCACCACGGCTTTGTTCTGTTGTTTATCCACCACCACTATGTCTGGTTGGTTTGCCATCACCATTCTGTCAGTCTGTATCTGGAAGTCCCACAGGATCTTGGCTTGGTCATTCTCCGCAACCTTTGGGGGAGTTCCCCACCTTGACCTTGAGGTCTCCAGCCTGTACTTTGCACAGATGTTTCTGTACACTATGCCCGCCACTTGGTTATGTCGCTCCATGTATGCCTTTCCTTGCCAGCATCTTACACCCTGCAGTTATGTGCTGGACTGTCTCAGGAGCCTCTTTGCACAGCCTACACCTTGGGTCTTGTCTGGTGTGGTAGATCTGGGCCTCTATTGCTCGGGTGCTCAAGGCCTGCTCCTGTGCAGCCAGGATGAGGGCCTCTGTGCTGTCCTTCAGACCAGCCCTCTCCAGCCATTGGTAGGATTTCTTGATATCAGCCACTTCAGTTATGTTTCGGTGGTATGCCCCATGTAGGGGCTTGTCCTGCCATGATGGTCCCTCCAGCACCTCTTCCTCTGACCTCCACTGTCTGAGGCATTCCCTGAGCACATCATCTGTTTGGGCCTTGTCCTTGATGTACTTATGGATTTTGGCCGTTTCATCCTGGACAGTGGTTCCCACACTCACTAGTCCTCAGCCTCCTTCCTTCCGGCTCGCATACAGTCTCAGGGCGCTGGATTTGGGATGGAACCCTCCATGCATGGTCAGGAGCTTTCGTGTCTTAACGTCTGTGGTCTGTATCTCCTCCTTTGGCCAGCTTATGATTCCTGCAGGGTATCTGATCACTGGCAGGGCGTAGCTGTTTATTGCCTGTGCCTTATTCTTGCCATTGAGCTGGCTTCTTAGGACTTGCCTTACTCGTTGCAGGTATTTGGCCGTAGCCGCTTTCCTTGTTGCCTCTTCAAGGTTGCCATTTGCTTGTGGGATACCAAGGTACTTGTAACTGTCCTCAATGTCTGCTATTGTTCCCTCTGGGAGTGAGACCCCCTCTGTGTGGACTACCTTCCCTCTCTTTGTGACCATCCTACTACATTTCTCGAACCCGAATGACATTCCAGTGTCTGTGCTGTAGATCCTGGTGGTGTGGATCAGTGAGTCGATGTCTCGCTCACTCTTAGCGTACAGCTTGATGTCATCCATGTAGAGGAGGTGGCTGATGGTGGCCCCGTTTCTGAGTCGGTATCCATAGCCAGTGCGGTCAATGATTTGGCTGAGGGGGTTCAGACCTATGCAGAACAGCAGTGGGGACAGTGCATCTCCTTGGTATATGCCACATTTGATGGCCATTTGTGCAATTGGCTTGCCATTGGCTTCAAGGATGGTTTTCCACAACCGCATTGAGTTTGCAATGAATGCCCTTAGAGTCCTATTGATATTGTACAACTCCAAGCACTCAGTGATCCATGTGTGTGGCATTGAGTCATAGGCTTTCTTGTAATCAATCCAGGCAGTGCACAGGTTGGTCTGACGGGTTCTGCAGTCATGGGCGATTGTTCGGTCAACCAGGAGTTGGTGTTTGGCTCCTCTGGTGTTTTTGCCGATGCCCTTCTGTGCTGTGCTCATGTATTGATCCATGTGCCCACTTATCTTAGCCGCAATGATGCCTGACATGAGCTTCCATGTTGTGGAGAGACAGGTTATTGGCCGATAGTTGGATGGGACTGTACCCTTTGAGGGATCCTTCAGGATCAGGATCGTACGCCAGGATCAGGATCGTACTCCCTTGGGTTAGCCATTTAGGGTGAGTCCCATCCAACCCTTAGCAGCTGGTTCATTTGTGCTGCCAGGCGCTCGCGGAGAGCCGTTAGCTTCTTTAGCCAGTACGCATGGATCATGTCAGGGCCAGGTGCTGTCCAGTTTTTCATGCCTGACACTCTATACATATATATATATATAATGTGTTCCTCACCTTCCACGGTGGTTGGTCTCTCTCACCCTCATCAGCTCGGGCCCTCTACCAGAGGCCTGGGAGCTTGAGAGTTCTACGCAGTATCTTTGCTGTTCCTAGTACTGCACTTTTCTGGACTGAGATGTCTGATGTTTTTCCGGGTATCTGCTTGAGCCACTCCTCCAGTTTGGGGGTTACAGCCCCGAGTGCTCCGATCACCACGGGCACCACTGATGCCTTCACCTTCCAGGCCTTCTCCAGCTCTTCCTTGAGCCCCTGGTATTTCTCTAGTTTCTCGTGTTCCTTTTTCCTGATATTACCATCGCTTGGTATTGCAATGTCCACCACCACGGCTTTGTTCTGTTGCTTATCCACCACCACTATGTCTGGTTGGTTCGCCATCACCATTCTGTCAGTCTGATGTACTGTCAGTCCTTAATCGGCTGGTTAGCTCAACTGGTAAGTCACTTGACTTTCGCACGGGGGACCCGGGTTCAAATCCCCCCCCGAGGGGCAATGAGCAACCAGTGTGGGTCCTTGGGCAAGACCCTTCACGGTACTGCCTACCTCATACAATGATGGGAGATAATAACAGTTACGAGATGCCGGCTCAGACGTCGCCCGGCCAAACAAGGTCTGCGTCAGGTGCTGGGGAACCAGAGCACCTTGATGAAAAATGCGCTACTGGAACAATGAGGCGGAAATGGGCGAGATGCGATATATATATATATATATATATATATATATATATATATATATAAACTTAAAAGGACTTGGTCCCACCTCTGCTACAACAATCCTCTACATTGAAAATAATAATGGAACTCTTTGTTGCTACATTTCAGTATGCAAGCCTTAAAGACTGGAGCCTCCATATTGAGGTGGATGAGGCAGAAGCTCTCATCTACAAATTTGAGTTTTATTTAATGACATCTAAAGACATTGTGACTGTAAGTTTTTCATTTCAGCTTTTACATTTAACATGGGATGAAAATGTTAATTTAAAGCTAAGATTCACATAAAATACTGTACATTATTTGACTTTTTTTAAGCCACCAAGCCACTGACATTTTTAATATCTTTCAAGATATAAAGATCATACATGTTTATAATAATGTCATAAATGAGGGTACTTCTTATTCTATTTCCAAATCCCTGTTCAGATCTATGCTGAAGGTCATTGTCCACCAGAAACAGATACAGATAAACACTTAATTGAGGAGTGGAAGAGCCAGACCCAATGGAACACTGGCAAAATAGCCATTGCTTCTCTCTACAACGAAAATAATAAGGTTGGTTAACTCTTCACTTTCTTCTCACCTCAAGAAAATTCAAATTTAAGTAATTAAAAGATTTTGTGTTTTTGTTTGTAGTTGAAGGACAGGATATGTGAGCGGATGTACCGTAACCAACTGTAACGCTAATTTAAGGCTTGGCAACATGACTGTGGCAAAAAATATTAGCGGGAACAGAAGAGTGATTCTTGAAGGAGCCCAAGGTGGGAATGAAGAACGTACAACAGGACTGTAGTTATTACATATTATATTATATTAGAGTGAGAGGCAATTAACAGTGCCATTTAAGACTTGACAAATTAAATATAAAAAAAAGTAACACAAAAGTTCAAGTTCCAATTTTTTGGGGGGGAAAATAGATGAGTCTTTTAAACAAAAATAAACAGGTTTTATCCACAAGAGTTCATCATCGTATAATCCACAATTTGAGAATCGCAGTCGGTATAATCCACAATTTGAGAATCGCAATCAGTATAATCCACAATTTGAGAATCGGTGGGAGAAAAAAAAGGAAACAGTTTGTCCTACGGCGCAGTTGTTTAGCTCGCCATCTGGTGGTTTGTTGAGTTGAAATTGGTTATAGTCCATTGTAAGTGGATTCCATCCATAAAAAAAAAAACCTGACCTAGAAGGCCAAAAACACATAAAGGGGCAGTTAGCGACTTTGCTTAATAAAACATTTTAACGGCAGTTTACACAGTTGTAATTTTCTGTGATAGTTCCTTATATCTCGGCAAAAAGCTCACCTTAAAAACCTTAAAATGCTGAGTGAAATGCATAGTTTTTTGTTTGAAGTTTGCCACAGTCACAGCGCAGATGCCGGGAAGTAAACTGCAGGAACTGAAGTGGATCCGCCAAAATAAAAGTCTCTGTATTAATATTAGCAAACTAACTAAAACTGACTTTACTGTGTAAAATGTTTATTCTCACATTCTGTTCTTTTGTGAATAAAGTGACTGACGATCAGAGAAGTGGTGGCTGTGGTTCCACCAACCTGAAGGTCTACGGTTTAAAGTCTGATGATGCATTCTGTCATTGTGTCTCTGGGCAAGACTCTTCACCCACTTGCCAAACAAAGTTACATAGTCTCTTTTAAGCCCCACTCACATTTTCCAGAACAGGGTCATACGTGAACAAAGTTGTTCTATAAACATATGGTCTGGTCACAGTATATAGAGAGTGGGTCTGAATATTAGAACAAACTGCCTTCTGTAGTGCTGGTTTATGTTTGTTGTTTCCGCACCTTTGCTGGTTTGTTCTGTCCATTTCATCACTTGTATCTGTCTGTTTCCATTGTTGGTATCCTTCATTTCTTTACCATTGTTGGTCTCCTTTTGTATTATTGCAGTATGATGATAGTTGTGTTACCAAGCTATAACAGTGACTTATTGTCCTCACATGTAAATAGTTCATATGGTCTAATGTAAAATGTCTGAAGAATGCAAAAGAAAGATCATTATGTTAAATTAGAAGAGAGGGTGGGATTTTCTTCTTCCCACTCTTTTTTGGGCAAATGTTTTTTGTTGTTGTTATTTCTGTTATGATTGTGCTTTTGTCATATGTATATGTAAAAGAATGTAAATTGGTTACTTGCCCCCCCCCAAAAAAAAAAAAAAAAAAAAAAAAAAAAAAGAGCCAGAACTGAGTTCAATTTCATAGCCATACCCAGGCCTGATCACTGCCAGACCTTTCAAATCAAGAGATCGCTTAAACAGAAACTGTCTGACAAGGAGAAGTCGGCCATATTGAACCCAAGACATCATGCTGCGATCCAAAGAAACTCAGGAGTAGATAAAAAGAAAAGTAGTCTGGAAAAGGTTACAAAGCCATTTCTAAATCTTTGGGACTCCTGTGAACCACGGTGAGAGCCATCATACACAAATGGAGAAAGCCTGGTACAGTGGTGAACCTTCCCAGGAGTGGCCGGCCTACAAAAATGACCCCAAGAGCAGAGCGATGACTGAGCCAAGAGGTCACAAAGGAACCCAGAACAACATCTAAACAACTGCAGGCCTCACTTGGCTCAGTAAAGATCAGTGTTCATGACTGAACCATAAAGAGACTAGGCAAAAATGGCATGCCTGTCAGAGTTCCAAGGCAAAAGCCACTGCTGACAGAAAGAACATAAAGCCTCCTCTCACTTTTGCCAAAAAAAACATCTTGATGATTCCAAAAGCTTTTGGGAAAATATTCTGTGGACTGAAGAAACAAAAGTTGAACTTTTTGGAAGGAGTGCATCTCGTTACATCTGGCATAAAATGAAGACAGCATTTGATAAAAAGAGCATCATGCCAACAGTGAAACATGGTGGTGGGAGTGTCATAGTTTGGGGCTTTGCTGCTTCAGGACCTGGACAACTTGCTGTGATTGAAGGAACCATGAACTCTGCTCTCTACCAACAAATCCTGAGGGAGAATGTCTGGCCATCAGTTCATGACCTCAAGCTGAAGCGCACTTGGGTTCTGCAGCAGGACAGTGATCCAAAGCACACCAGCAAGCCCACTTCTGAATGGCTTAAAAAAACAAACAGGGTTTTGGAGAGGCCTAGTCAAAGTTCAGACCAGAACCCAACTGAGATGCTGTGGCATGACCTTAAAAAGGTGGTTCATGCTCGAAAACCCCCCAATGTGGCTGATTTAAAACAATTCTGCAAAGAAGAGTGGACCAAAATTCCTCCACAGTGATGTGAAAGACTCTTTACCAGTTATTGCAAACTCTTGACTGCAGTTGTTGCTGCTGAGGGTTCAACCAGTTATTAGGTTTAGGGGGCTATTACTTTTTCACATGGGCCATGTAAGTTCAGATGGGTTTTTCCCTTAATAAATAAAATTGGCACTTAAAACGGCATTCTGTGTTTACTTGTGAGTTATCTTTGTCTAATGTTTAAGTTTGCTTGATCTGAAATGGCTAAGAGTGACAAAGGTGCAAAAAAAGTAAGAAATTGGTAAGAGGACAAATACATTTTCACAGCACTGTATAACTGAACAAATGCAAGGGAGATATGTTTAATTCCTGACAAAGAAATAAGATCTCCATGGAGACAAGTAAGTAGCAAACCCTCCACCTTTGAAAATACATTATGCACCTTTAAGTAAAGTACAGATACTTAAAATGTATACTTGTGTACAGTACTTTACTACTTACTGTAGCAGTGCGGGTTATACACCCCAAGTGCCTATAAAAGAAGCATTGCTATATTTACAAATTCTTATTTATTAATAAATTAAAATATTTTAACATACCTCTCTGTCATTGTAAGGATTGTGGGATTTCATTTTTTTTTTTTTTTTTTTTAAGTAAAAATAAAATAAAAAATAAAATAAAAAAGCATATTTTTTTTTCTTCAGTTATATTGTGGTAAAGTTAATATCAGCATTTTATTTGTTGATTTATCAGGATCCCCATTAGCTTTACCTGAGAACCAGCTGCTCTGGGGTCAGTAGGCTGTATACACTCTGACTGCCACGTTTATTTTTATCCTGTTAGTTTGATATCAGATGTCTAACAGGGCCCGAGTGGAGTGAACGAGAAAGAGAAAGTACAACTGTGCTGCTGCAGTTTAACTTCTGCCTTCATGAAGCATAAAAGCCTGTAAAGGTAAGTGTTTGCCACAACTGCCAGAAATGTACAAAAACTAAATATACAAAAAAGATGTATGTATTATTTATCATGGTTATTTATTGAAATGGTTACAAGTAAGTGAAGGGGTTCTCAAACCTTTGAGACTGTCAGTTCATGCAACAAACTGGAGACCCTCACTGTGGAAATTCATTTAAACTTGGAAATCAGATGTATTATTTTAATGTTTTCAAAATAAAAGTAGATTAAATAATCATTTCCACTAGATAAGTGTATCAGACTAGAGGATACAGGAGTATAACTGAAGGAGCACCCTGTTGGAGTCAGCAGTGTCATTGTGCTTCTTTTTTACAGATTTGGTGAAGATGAAAATCTCACTTGGAACTCTGTGTGTTCTGGTCCTCTGGTGTGTTCAACAAATACAAGACTGTAGAGGTAACAGAGAAATATAGGCTAATTAATGTAACAGAAACATGTGGGTCTGGACTATAATGGTGATCCTTGTTATGACTCACTGCACTTTTCTGTTTCTGTAGTAAAGTCGTTTTTTCTGATTTACACTTTCAGTAACCCATAGATACAGTCGGCTACGCGTCATGGGGGGCGGGGGCGTGGTCTGGTGTGCGAGAAGTCAATGGGACACTGGCCTTTTCTTGGTTTCCTGGATCATTTTGTGTATTTTAAGCTCAACTACTTGAGTTATGATTAAGTCTTAACGGACATTATTGACCTGGCGTTAAACCATTAATCAATATTCAGTTGACGTTAAAATAAAGCAGGTGTTGTTAGCATAGAGGCAGCATAACACAGCTACTGTTTGTACTGATTTTGATCTCCATCAGCAGTGGAAGAACAGCTATTCTTCTTGGAGTCATTGTCTTTTTCATGTAGCATTTATATACATAATTTACATCATAACAAAAAAATAATAATAATAAAAGACATAATATGAGCTGTTGGACTGCTTTGTTCTCTGTGTTTTCGTGTTATATTCGTGTAATATATATCATAAAGTCCACGTTAGCTCTTGTTGAACTGTGGTGAATAGAGCAGCTCTTCTCCGTTTAAATCAATGGACTGTTTTCTGTTTGTGGGGGAAAACAGTCCATTAACCAACCTTGGCGGACGTTCCCTCTTAAGTTGACTGTTTCTATGGTTTCCTGCTCTTTTCCAGGACAGTCTCTGATTGGCTCATCTCAGCCAATAGTCGCCAGAGTTGGTGATGATGTCATTTTGCCGTGTTTTTTCCGATCTCCCAGAGACGCTGCAGCTTTAACTTTTGAGTGGCTCCGACCAGACCTGCAGCCCAGATCTGTTTTTGTTTGGCTAAATAAGGAGATAAAAGATGTAAAAAACCCACAATTTGAAAACCGGACGTTCCTGTTCCAAGACACGTTGAAAAAAGGAAACATTTCACTGAAACTGACAGATGTGAAACCAAAGGACAGTGGAGTTTACAGGTGCAGCATCCCTGCGCTGGGAGAAGAAACCTCCGTCAGACTAATTGTTGGTGAGTTTTTACTGAGCAAAACATCATAAACTGTATGTGAAATATGCTCAGATATGATAGAGTAAAGTGCTTACATTTGTTGCAGAATAAACTAACACAGTGGCCCTCATTTATGAAGCAAAATCAGTGCTTCTATCTGATGCATGACCAAAATGAGGCGCTCTTCAGGATTTATCTAAATTTGAGCGTACGGTGTGCACAAATCGTACAGCAGGTCTGGAGGTGGTGGGCCATATACACCCATTTGAAACAAACAGCAAGATGCACAGGAAAACAACTTGACTATGAAATAATAATGATAATAAAAGTACTACAAAAAAAAAAAAAAAACATAGGAGGAAAGGAAAGTCAGTTGAACCAAAAATGCTGTTCATTTATTTTTGTTTAGCAAATCAAAGGCTTGTTGTCTAGTTTCTTGTTGACTGTTGAGACTACGCTTTTTAAAGTTTAAAACTCATCCCAAATTATCATCATGAGCTACGGCTTTAAGCACAAAACAGGATGAGTATCAGCTCAGAGCAGAGGCACATGAGTTCTGCTGAACACTCACCAGTGCGTTTGCCGTCCTTGAGGCTCCGGTCCGGGTGGGTTTGGCAGCTAGTTGATTCTCACATCAGGTTTACATGTGAAGATACTGAGGAGAATCTGTTGGCCTTTTTAGATTGTGCTGCAATTTTAAGAGAGGATGGCAAGCCGCAGATAGAAGTCTAGATATCCAGAATGCACTCTCAGCCTGTGGATATCCTACATGGGCTCTCCACAGAGTGAAAAGAGCCAAAAGAATGGACAAAAGGGAAACTACAAAGATTTTTATGCAACATGACATTCCTCTGTATTGTAAACCAGTCAACACATTATTTCATCACAAAGACAAGACCCCAACATTAAAACAGAGCAATGCAGTGTAGTCAGTTTACTGTAATGCAGAAGGCAGCGATAAATATTACGTTGGTGAAACCAAGCACAAAAGACGGGTAGGGTCCACTAGTCCGAGGGTCCACTAGTCCGAGTTTTAAAGGTGTTTAAAGGGGATAGATCAAGGTAAGTAGACACTAAAAACAGATTGATACCCTGGTGGACTAAATTCAGATTGTGGATTCATAAACACAGATTCATGGCCACGGAGTCAATGCCAAGAATAACTAGAAGGGCACTCGAAGAGCGCAGTTTCCATGAAAGCCACGTAATCCTAGGACCCAGCTGCATCGTGGATCGTAACCCAGTCGTAGATTCAAATTCTAACTTTATATTCTAACAAGTATCTTGCATTCCACCCAGTCAATCAGTGAAAGCCCAAATTTTGACGACAAGCTTATTCCCATCCAATTCCATTGATTATTACCATTTTCTAATAAAAATATATCCTCTTTATCAAACATCTGGATCAATCCGGATGACCCCTAGAGCTTATTAACAATCCGAATCACGTCAAAACCACACCACTGAAGCCCCCTCTTGTACACCAAAACTTGAAAGCCTGCCAAAACATGTCCAAACCGAGTGAAGCTAACCGTTCAAATTACATTGCGCTACGTTAATTTCTTCCACTGTGATGCATTTTTTCCAGTGCGTCATGGCGTTAATATGCGTCAAATTTGACGTCATTGTCAGATTTTATAAGTTTAGGTAAATTACCATACTAGTTATTTAGGAATTTTAGAAGAATTCTGTGGATGACACAAAAGTTGTCCACCGAATCATGTCGATCTGGACAATTTTGGATCAAATTCAACAGTGAAAATTATTCCGCTGCTCTAGCAAATCTGAATACGAAACTGGATTCTGGATCCAGATCAGGATCTGCATTCTTTGTGACTTATCTCCGAAACTACAAGACGGATCGTCATGAATTTTCCTTCAGAGGTAGATCTTGGTCTAGGAACGACTTCATTTCAATTTGTGATGACCTGAATCGACTCCATTCTGAAGACGGATAACTGAAAAGACCTGGATCTGTGAGGGTCCATATCCGGATCCAGATCAACAATATGGACTCTAAGTCTTGAAATCTTTCCTAGAGAAAGAATCATCTTGCATTAGTATCATGTCATCTCTTGGCGGAGATCAGAAATCTCGGATTTCTCCTGTTGTTTATATATTTATTTTGCTGGCGTCGGTGGAGTATAATGTGTGAAGCTATGACACAATTTACATTGAGTGTCAGCATTCAACAATTTAACACCCTAACGCCTTTCCGACGTAAAATTTGGATGTAAATGCACCAGTTTATATCCATTAAGTCACAGATCCCTTGGTTCTATAGTTTAGTTTGCTCTCAGGAATTACAATTTCGTTGGTAAATAAGACCAAGACGTCAAAACAACTCTTGGTACGTTTCATAACATCTATTACTCTCGAAATATACAGCCAAAAGCTCGGACTAGTGGACCCTCGGACTAGTGGGTCGTACCGCAAAAGACTGTACCAACGCAGACGCTGAACTTCTGGTTTACAGTCCACTGTTCCACTCATTTAAATCATACTGCTAAATCATTGAGATTTTGATGACATTTTCAACCATTATGGGTTCCAGGCATCACGGCGCTCTTCCCACACAATGAGCGCAAAGTGCAGCTACACGGTACTCCAGAGCCCAAAGCCCTACAATCCGAGCACCACTACAATACACAGATTGAGTACTCGCAGACGAGGCACGTTGTGGTGCTCTACCCGGGGTGATCTGGTGTGTGGTGTGGTCCTCACTCTCATTGCGTCCTCTGTCCTCTGACTGCAAACTGAAATAAACATGCAAATCAAACATGTAAACCAAACGAAAGCACAACAAAGGCAAAAGTCCTCAAATGCCGAATCACAATAAAGTCACGCTTAGATTTCTAACACACACGCCAATGACAATCCACTGTTACAGCAGTTACCTCCTCCACTGTAATCCACAATTTACAGTAAAGCAGTAACAGCGAGTAATTGCTGCAGCACAGCATACGCACAGGTATCGCTTTCCATTTTAACCAGTCGAACAATTTACACCAGCGTCAGTGTCACACGGGCGCCTTTACACTACGCATCACTCAAATTAAGATGGAGTTCTAATGTTTCAGCATCAACAGAGCGTCTCCAGGCTTTTTAACGGGGAAGACAGGAAATAAGCACGTGGTGTCAAAATAAACTTCTGATGCCCTTTCAAAATACGTTGTGTAAACACCGTGCGTCACATCAGGAGCTCGGGGAATGATTCATGGAGGATAAATATAAAACACTTTACAAGAACTTTACAAGAACAGCTTCTGAAGGAAAAGGCGCATGGTGCAGACAACCAAAGTTAAATGGTGAAATGGCTTGTTATCGCTGTAAAGCATCGTCTCTCTTGTTGTCAGCTTTTGTTTTGTGATTTAAAACATCATTCATCCAATCAACAATGTAGATTCAGCAATATCTACCTTATTCCAGAAGCTGCTGTGGGCACCGCCATCATTATTCGGATTATTTTATTTCAATTATTTATTTATTTGTCAGTTCAATGTGGATGATAAAGCCGTTTTAAAGTCCCCTAGAGAATCAGTGCAGTGTGACTTGTTGGTGGACATGAAAATTGAACATTTTACACACGTCATTTAAATAAGAATTTGGGAAATGTTTGGCAGATTAAATATGACATGAAGGCTAATTTGTGTTAAATGTTCAATGCCCATGTGCACCAACGAGTCACACTGCACTGATTCTCTGGGGGGGCTTTAAAACGGCTTTATCGTCCATATTGAACTTTGAGCTGTCAAGATCAGCAGCCCCAACCTGAATGATGATCTTGGCATCATTAAGGTCAATAGTGTGTCACATGTACTACTATGCAAATATCCTGAATTGATTAATTTTACTGTTGCTCCAGGCTCGTCGTCCCCAGTGGTGGTGTCTGTAGCGTTGGTGGATGTGTGGGGTTCAGGTGTGGTGCTGCAGTGCGCCTCTGGGGGCTGGTTTCCGGAGCCTGAGGTGTGGTGGCTGGACTCTGAGGGGCGGCTGTTGTCTGTGGAGCACTCTGTGTCTGTGTCTGATGGACTCTATGAGGTCAGCAGCAGAGTGACTGTGGAGCAGAGCGGCACCTTCAGCTGCACCGTGAACCAGAGCTCCACCAACCTCTCAGAGAGGAGCAGTGTGCAGGTGGAAGGTAAGAACATAGTACACACTATTAACAGTACACACAGTCCTCTCACTACTTGTAATGATACGGAGCCGTCTGAGCCTCATATCTGAGTGCATGAGAATGAGGAAGTCTGCTATTAGCATGCTAGCATTACCGTGATGGCACAACACCGCTCTGGCCTCTGAAAGTTGTGAGTGAATATTAGGATGCTATGAATGCATGAGGTATAAGAGAGGAATAACATTGGAACTCTGTTTAAATATTTTTTGTTTTCACGTTTTGAAGACAATAAAAATCAGGTACAGCACCTACGTACATGTTAAAGTGTCTGAAAACTACAAGTACAATTTATTTAGAAAGTTATTTGAGCACAATCTCCTTGCCTGGTCAGCCGAAACCACATGCTTCAGCAATAGACGTTATGGTCTGGAAGAGTATCATGCATATTTCCCATAGGCGTGATGGACAGACGGATGAACCAATCAGAGAAGGACATGGTCCAGTCGTGTCAAAACAAACATGACGGCTTAAGAGTAAAAGAGAAAAACAGAGGACTGAGAAATAGTGCAGATGTCTGAATGATCAAAGCACTAAACTCTTCTGAGGTAAAAGTTGTATATTTTGTTCTGAGTGATACAAGAATATGTGAGTGGAGATTTCTTCTGCGTTTGAAGGACACAAAGGATTAATTTTAGAGCCTTTAAACTTTATTAGGCGTTAGTTAGTTCCTCGTCAGTTAGTGCGACTTTTCTCTTCATTCACTGCTTCTGTTTAGCCTCAGCTCAAACATTCAAAGGTGCACTGCGCAACTTTTCTGGAGGAGGGTGTGTTACCTGCTTGTCTCCATGGAGATGTTATTGCTTTCCCAGGAATGTTTCATGGTGTGACATTAAACATCTCCAGCTAGCATTTGTTCATTACAGGTGTTTCTATTGCTCAAAAATACAATAATTCCTTCTGTGAATAAGGACGCCTCTCCACAGATCTGAATTGTAATGCAGTGTATCGCTGTAACCTGCTCGTCACCCTCGTTATAGATAGGTTTAATCTATACTGTGGAACATTCTAGACAAAGTAATAACATTTTCATGGAGACAAGCTGGTAGAGCTCCTCTAAGACGGAACATTGTCTTAATCTTTACAGTAAAAATGTCTTCGTTATTTCAGATTATTTTAATGGAGTGAAGATTTTTCCAGTTATCATTGGCTTAACTGTTGGATTGGTTGTTTTTGCTGGAACTGCCATAATTTTGTTGTTACTTCTCCTTCGTGTAACTAAACAGAAAACCCGTAAGTTAATATAATTTTGTTAACAATGAAAATCTACAAACATTCATGAAGTGAAAGTGTTTATTTTACAGAAACTTATGAATCCAAGCCGGAAGAACCTACCGGTGATAAAACGGTCGAAGAGACGTCTGCAAAGGTAATCATGACGCGATTAGTGGTTTGAAAAGGTACTACAGCCACAGCCTTTACTTTTATTGATACTTTACAGTAACATCACGCTAGGGGTGTTCTACATTTCATGCAGCATATTTAGCAGTTACCATGGTGACACAATGCGCACACAGACAAAAAATGTTTCAAGATTGTCTGTAAACTCAAGAAAAAATGCAAAATAGATTTAAACAGCACATTTTCAGGAGCCTGAGATAAATCCGAGCGTTCATGGTCCTGTTTAGGTGTTTGATTTTCAACAAAAAGGTGAGTGACAAACTGAAAAACTGTTGGCTAATGCTCGCTAGATATTAACTGTAATTTTATGTGTGAGAGATTTGTTTAACAGCAGAGATAACAGTTCCAACTAAGATCTTTTTGGTCAGATTGTGTTCATTCACACATAACTTGAGTAACAGAGTAATTTTGAGTAATTTTGATGACACAAGCTGCAAAGTATCAATAGCAGACACCTTAATTGGACTGGAATGGTTCAGAGTGTAACATTTTGGTTGGGGGTTTGTCACCTGCTTGTTTCTATGGATGTCACTGCTCTGCTTGTTCCACAGTGTGACATTAAACAGCTCTACTTTACATTTATTCAAGTACAGGTGGTATTCTAGCTCAAAAATACTTATAAAAACAGGCATTCCGACTGTGAGCGGGGTCGCCTCTCCACAGATCTGATCAGTAACTTGGTCTGGTTTAGTCTCCGTGAGGATAGAAAAGCAAAGCAAAGAAAAGCAAAGCAATAACATCTCCATGGAGAAAAGCATTTGACGGAGCCTCCTCCACCACAAAAGTTACACAATGCACCTTTAACATAAAATGTAGAGTAAAATATTTGATTTGAACAGGTAACGTAAAATCTCACACACACCTTCTCCAACTTTGGTGCTGTGGATATATATATTTAATGCCATCCTGTGGAACATTCCAGACAATGCAATAACATTCTGTGAAGACAAACAGACAACAGTCCGTCCCTCCACATGAAGAGTTACATAATGTACCTTTAAAGATGGTTGTAGGCTGCTTTTCTGTCTGTGTTTTATACAAATAAAGGCACTGGGCTAACACACAACTGCTTTTTCATAATAGTGCCACTATTTAATCAGTGTTTTTACAGGACGAATCAAACGCACACATCGCATCTCTTGAACAGGAGAATAAAACCTTAAATAAACTGGTGAGTACCCGCCCACTCAAGGCAACACAACACAACAGGTGGAATGAACATTGTAAATTAGCATTTCCATGAAATCTAAATATTAATGTTGATTTTTGTAAGCGTATAAGCAAAGTGTAAGCTCACTGTGTAACTGTGAGTTTCTGTATGTGACAGGTAATAAGGAGATGCATTTTACCATAACCCTACAATTATAAATTATCATTTTGTTATATTGCATCTTTGGGCAGTTTTGGGAAGAATAATTTGACAGTGTATTAGTTACAAAATACTGCATACTTACATTAAAAAGTATTTTGAAGTGTCTGTTACCTAGTCCAATCAGAGTACTGCATTCTGAAGACTAAGAAAGCATTCACACTTATTTCAGATGATGATTTTGGAGTGAAGATTTTCCCAGTTTTCATTGGTTTAACGATTGGATTGGTTGTTTCTGCTGGAGTTGCCATAATACCGCTGATTCTTTTTTGTATAACTGTACAGAAACTTTCCCATGAGTTAATATTGTTTTGTTGTGCTGCTGGGCATCGTCTATTGTTCTACAAACATTTACTGTCCTTTAACTACATTTAACTCCACACACAAGATTCACACATTGAGATGTTTTCTTCCTTTTGTTCTCAGGTTAAAGAAATGAAGCTCCAGAGGGAGATCTCAGAGAGAACATCTCCCATAATCATAGACCATTTCGACCAGTACGGCAGAAGTGTCCGTCTGAAAAAACAACATACAAAAGTTAGTAATCCAATAACATTTACTGCTACAATACAGAGGTGTGGACTTGAGTCAGACTTTTCATCATATTTCCTTTTTTTTTTTTTTTTTACTAAAAGGTACACTATGTAACTTATTGGTAGGGGGTCCGTCACCTGCTTGTTTCTACAGATACGTCATTGCTCTGCCTGGAATGTTCCACAGTATGAATAAATGTAAGGCGAAGCTGTTTAATGCCAATTGCAGTAGTAGCGAACTGTGAAACATTCCAGACAAAGCAATAACATCTCCATGGAGAAAAGCATTTGACGGACCCTCCACCAGAAAAGTTACACAATGCACCTTTAATTTAAAGGGACTCGGGACTCGACTTGGAGCTCTTTGACTTAAGAGTTCACAAAACACTCTTCCCTGTACAGCTCATAGTTTGATGTACTGTCAGTCCTTAATCTTACTCAGGATAAAACAGAAGCATGTCCTCCCTCTTCATCATTTGTGACCAGGACTTTTCTAAAGACAAAACTACAGTCATATGAACTCCTTCATAAGGAGACAAGATTCATATCTTTGTAAAGAATTGGTAGTGCGTATTCTGGATCCCAGGCAAATAAATGACAAAAATATGACCCACCGGTGGTTTGGCCTCTGCAGCAGTGGGCTGATGGTAGCCTCATGGTTCCAGTGTGAGCCACAGTCACCAACACAAAGCCCTGAAGAAGCTCCCTGTTGGTAGTGAAATGTCAGCTGCAAAAGTTTAGTAAGCCCAGTGGTTTTGATTGACTTGGTGAAAATATCTTATCCCTGGACGTCTCAAGATTTGTCTCAATTAAAAATGTGAGCCGTGTTTGATCATTTGATATATATGAAAAAAAAAAAATGTGTTTCTCACCTTCCACGGTGGTTGGTCTCTCTCACCCTCATCAGCTCGGGCCCTCTACCAGAGTCCTGGGAGCTTGAGAGTTCTACGCACTATCTTTGCTGTTCCTAGTACTGCACTTTTCTGGACTGCGATGTCTTAAGTTTTTCCAGGTATCTGCTTTAGCCACTCTTCCAGTTTGGAGGTTACAGCCCCGAGTGCTCCGATTACCACGGGGACCACTGATGCCTTCACCTTCCAGGCCTTCTCCAGCTCTTCCTTGAGCCCCTGGTATTTCTCTAGTTTCTCGTGTTCCTTTTTCCTGATATTACCATCTCTTGGTATTGCAATGTTCACCACCATGGCTTTGTTCTGTTGTTTATCCACCACCACTATGTCTGGTTGGTTTGCCATCACCATTCTGTCAGTCTGTATCTGGAAGTCCCACAGGATCTTGGCTTGGTCATTCTCCGCAACCTTCGGGGGAGTTCCCCACCTTGACCTTGAGGTCTCCAGTCTGTACTTTGCACAGATGTTTCTGTACACTATGCCCGCCACTTGGTTATGTCGCTCCATGTATGCTTTCCTTGCCAGCATCTTACACCCTGCAGTTATGTGCTGGACTGTCTCAGGAGCCTCTTTGCACAGCCTACACCTTGGGTCTTGTCTGGTGTGGTAGATCTGGGCCTCTATTGCTCGGGTGCTCAAGGCCTGCTCCTGTGCAGCCAGGATGAGGGCCTCTGTGATGTCCTTCAGACCAGCCCTCTCCAGCCATTGGTACGATTTCTTGATATCAGCCACTTCAGTTATGTTTCGGTGGTATGCCCCATGTAGGGGCTTGTCCTGCCATGATGGTCCCTCCAGCACGTCTTCCTCTGACCTCCACTGTCTGAGGCATTCCCTGAGCGCATCATCTGTTTGGGCCTTATCCCTGATGTACTTATGGATTTTGGCCGTTTCATCCTGGACAGTGGTTCCCACACTCACTAGTCCTCGGCCTCCTTCCTTCCGGCTCGCATAGTCTCAGGGTGCTGGATTTGGGATGGAACCCTCCATGCATGGTCAGGAGCTTTCGTGTCTTAACGTCTGTGGTCTGTATCTCCTCCTTTGGCCAGCTTATGATTCCTGCTGGGTATCTGATCACTGGCAGGGCGTAGCTGTTTATTGCCTGTGCCTTATTTTTGCCATTGAGCTGGCTTCTTAGGACTTGCCTTACTCGTTGCAGGTATTTGGCCGTAGCCGCTTTCCTTGTTGCCTCTTCAAGGTTGCCATTTGCTTGTGGGATACCAAGGTACTTGTAACTGTCCTCAATGTCTGCTATTGTTCCCTCTGGGAGTGAGACCCCCTCTGTGTGGACTACCTTCCCTCTCTTTGTGACCATCCTACTACATTTCTCGAGCCCGAATGACATTCCAATGTCTGTGCTGTAGATCCTGGTGGTGTGGATCAGTGAGTCGATGTCTCGCTCACTCTTAGCGTACAGCTTGATGTCATCCATGTAGAGGAGGTGGCTGATGGTGGCCCCGTTTCTGAGTCGGTATCCATAGCCAGTGCAGTCAATGATTTGGCTGAGGGGGTTCAGACCTATGCAGAACAGCAGTGGGGACAGTGCATCTCCTTGGTATATGCCACATTTGATGGCCATTTGTGCAATTGACTTGCCATTGGTTTCAAGGGTGGTTTTCCACAACCGCATTGAGTTTGCAATGAACGCCCTTAGAGTCCTATTGATATTGTACAACTCCAAGCACTCAGTGATCCATGTGTGTGGCATTGAGTCATAGGCTTTCTTGTAATCAATCCAGGCAGTGCACAGGTTGGTCTGACGGGTTCTGCAGTCATGGGCGACTGTTCGGTCAACCAGGAGTTGGTGTTTGGCTCCTCTGGTGTTTTTGCCGATGCCCTTCTGTGCTGTGCTCATGTATTGATCCATGTGCCCACTTATCTTAGCCGCAATGATGCCTGACATGAGCTTCCATGTTGTGGAGAGACAGGTTATTGGCCGATAGTTGGATGGGACTGTACCCTTTGAGGGATCCTTCAGGATCAGGATCGTACGCCAGGATCAGGATCGCACTCCCTTGGGTTAGCCATTCAGGGTGAGTCCCATCCATCCCTTAGCAGCTGGTTCATTTGTGCTGCCAGGCACTCGTGGAGAGCCGTTAGCTTCTTTAGCCAGTACGCATGGATCATGTCAGGGCCAGGTGCTGTCCAGTTTTTCATGCCTGAGACTCTATACATTTATATATATATAAACTTAAAAGGACTTGGTCCCACCTCTACTACAACAATCCTCTACATTGAAAATAATAATGGAACTCTTTGTTGCTACATTTCAGTATGCAAACCTTAAAGACTGGAGCCTCCGTATTGAGGTGGACGAGGCGGAAGCTCTCATCTACAAATTTGAGTTTTATTTAATGACATCTAAAGACATTGTGACTGTAAGTTTTTCATTTCAGCTTTTACATTTAACATGGGATGAAAATGTTAATTTAAAGCTAAGATTCACATAAAATACTGTACATTATTTGACTTTTTTCAAGCCACCAAGCCCACTGGCATTTTTAATATCTTTCAAGCTATAAAGATCATACATGTTTATAATAATGTCATAAATGAGGGTACTTCTTATTCTATTTCCAAATCCCTGTTCAGATCTATGCTGAAGGTCATTGTCCACCAGAAACAGATACAGATAAACACTTAATTGAGGAGTGGAAGAGCCAGACCCAATGGAACACTGGCAAAATAGCCATTGCTTCTCTCTACAACGAAAATAATAAGGTTGGTTAACTCTTCACTTTCTTTTCACCTCAAGAAAATTCAAATTTAAGTAATTAAAAGATTTTGTGTTTTTGTTTGTAGTTGAAGGACAGGATATGTGAGCGGATGTACCGTAACCCACTGTAACGCTAATTTAAGGCTTGGCAACATGACTGTGGCAAAAAATATTAGCGGGAACAGAAGAGTGCTTCTTGAAGGAGTCCAAGGTGGGAATGAAGAACGTACAACAGGACTGTAGTTATTACATATTATATTACTTTAGAGTGAGAGGCAATTAACAGTGCCATTTAAGACTTGACAAATTAAATATAAAAAAAAAGTAACACAAAAGTTCAAGTTCCAATTTTTTGGGGGGGGAAATAGATGAGTCTTTTAAACAAAAATAAACAGGTTTTATCTACAAGAGTTCATCATCGTATAATCCACAATTTGAGAATCGCAGTCGGTATAATCCACAATTTGAGAATCGCAATCGGTATAATCCACAATTTGAGAATCGGTGGGAGAAAAAAATGGAAACAGTTTGTCCTACGGCGCAGTTGTTTAGCTCGCCATCTGGTGGTTTGTTGAGTTGAAATTGGTTATAGTCCATTGTAAGTGGATTCCATCCATAAAAAAAAAACCTGACCTAGAAGGCCAAAAACACATAAAGGGGCAGTTAGCGACTTTGCTTAATAAAACGTTTTAACTGCAGTTTACACAGTTGTAAGTTTCTGTGATAGTTCCTTATATCTCGGCAAAAAGCTCACCTTAAAAACCTTAAAATGCTGAGTGAAATGCATAGTTTTTTGTTTGAAGTTTGCCACAGTCACAGCGCAGATGCCGGGAAGTAAACTGCAGGAACTGAAGTGGATCCGCCAAAATAAAAGTCTCTGTATTAATATTAGCAAACTAACTAAAACTGACTTTACTGTGTAAAATGTTTATTCTCACATTCTGTTCTTTTGTGAATAAAGTGACTGACGATCAGAAAAGTGGTGGCTGTGGTTCCACCAACCTGAAGGTCTACGGTTTAAAGTCTGATGATGCATTCTGTCATTGTGTCTCTAGGCAAGACTCTTCACCCACTTGCCAAACAAAGTTACATAGTCTCACTCAGCCCCACTCACATTTTCCAGAACAGGGTCATATGTGAACAAAGTCACAGTATATAGAGAGTGGGTCTGAATATTAGAACAAACTGCCTTCTGTAGTGCAGGTTTATGTTTGTTGTTTCCGCACCTTTGCTGGTTTGTTCTGTCCATTACAATACTTGTATCTGTCTGTTTCCATTGTTGGTATCCTTAATTTCTTTACCATTGTTGGTCTCCTTTTGTATTATTGCAGTATGATGATAGTTGTGTTACCAAGCTATAACAGTGACTTATTGTCCTCACATGTAAATAGTTCATATGGTCTAATGTAAAATGTCTGAAGAATGCAAAAGAAAGATCATTATGTTAAATTAGAAGAGAGGGTGGGATTTTCTTCTTCCCACTCCTTTTTGGGCAAATGTTTTTTGTTGTTGTTATTTCTGTTATGATTGTGCTTTTGGCATATGTATATGTAAAAGAATGTAAATTGGTTACTTGCCCCCCCCCCCCCAAAAAAAAAAAAAAAAAAAAAAAAAAAAGAGCCAGAACTGAGTTAAATTTCATAGCCATACCCAGGCCTGATCACTGCCAGACCTTTCAAATCAAGAGATCGCTTAAACAGAAACTGTCTGACAAGGAGAAGTTGGCCATATTGAACCCAAGACATCATGCTGCGATCCAAAGAAACTCAGGAGTAGATAAAAAGAAAAGTAGTCTGGAAAAGGTTACAAAGCCATTTCTAAATCTTTGGGACTCCTGTGAACCACGGTGAGAGCCATCATACACAAATGGAGAAAGCCTGGTACAGTGGTGAACCTTCCCAGGAGTGGCCGGCCTACAAAAATGACCCCAAGAGCAGAGCGACGACTGATCCAAGAGGTCACAAAGGAACCCAGAACAACATCTAAACAACTGCAGGCCTCACTTGGCTCAGTAAAGATCAGTGTTCATGACTGAACCATAAAGAGACTAGGCAAAAATGGCATGCCTGTCAGAGTTCCAAGGCAAAAGCCACTGCTGACAGAAAGAACATAAAGCCTCCTCTCACTTTTGCCAAAAAACATCTTGATGATTCCAAAAGCTTTTGGGAAAATATTCTGTGGACTGAAGAAACAAAAGTTGAACTTTTTGGAAGGAGTGCATCCCGTTACATCTGGCATAAAATGAAGACAGCATTTGATAAAAAGAGCATCATGCCAACAGTGAAACATGGTGGTGGGAGTGCCATAGTTTGGGGCTTTGCTGCTTCAGGACCTGGACAACTTGCTGTGATTGAAGGAACCATGAACTCTGCTCTCTACCAACAAATCCTGAGGGAGAATGTCTGGCCATCAGTTCATGACCTCAAGCTGAAGCGCACTTGGGTTCTGCAGCAGGACAGTGATCCAAAGCACACCAGCAAGCCCACTTCTGAATGGCTTAAAAAAACAAACAGGGTTTTGGAGAGGCCTAGTCAAAGTTCAGACCTGAACCCAACTGAGATGCTGTGGCATGACCTTAAAAAGGTGGTTCATGCTCAAAAACCCCCCAATGTGGCTGATTTAAAACAATTCTGCAAAGAAGAGTGGACCAAAATTCCTCCACAGTGATGTGAAAGACTCTTTACCAGTTATTGCAAACTCTTGACTGCAGTTGTTGCTGCTGAGGGTTCAACCAGTTATTAGGTTTAGGGGGCTATTACTTTTTCACATGGGCCATGTAAGTTCAGATGGGTTTTTCCCTTAATAAATAAAATTGGCACTTAAAACGGCATTCTGTGTTTACTTGTGAGTTATCTTTGTCTAATGTTTAAGTTTGCTTGATCTGAAATGGCTAAGAGTGACAAAGGTGCAAAAAAAGTAAGAAATTGGTAAGGGGACAAATACATTTTCACAGCACTGTATAACTGAACAAATGCAAGGGAGATATGTTTAATTCCTGACAAAGAAATAACATCTCCATGGAGACAAGTAAGTAGCAAACCCTCCACCTTTGAAAATACATTATGCACCTTTAAGTAAAGTACAGATACTTAAAATGTATACTTGTGTACAGTACTTTACTACTTACTGTAGCAGTGCGGGTTATACACCCCAAGTGCCTATAAAAGAAGCATTGCTATATTTACAAATTCTTATTTATTAATAAATTAAAATATTTTAACATACCTCTCTGTCATTGTAAGGATTGTGGGATTTCAATTTTTTTTTTTTTTTTTAGTAAAAATAAAATAAAAAATAAAATAAAAAAGCATTTTTTTTTCTTCAGTTATATTGTGGTAAAGTTAATATCAGCATTTTATTTGTTGATTTATCAGGATCCCCATTAGCTTTACCTGAGAACCAGCTGCTCTGGGGTCAGTAGGCTGTATACACTCTGACTGCCACATGTTTATTTTTATCCTGTTAGTTTGATATCAGATGTCTAACAGGGCCCGAGTGGAGTGAACGAGAAGAGAAAGTACAAGTGCTGCTGCAGTTTAACTTCTGCCTTCATGAAGCATAAAGCCTGTAAAAGTAAGTGTTTTTCCAAACTACAAAACCTCACAACTGCCAGAAATGTACAAAAACTAAATATACAAAAAAGATGTATGTATTATTTATCATGGTTATTTATTGAAATGGTTACAAGTAAGTGAAGGGGTTCTCAAACCTTTGAGACTAGTGCATGCAACAAACTGGAGACCCTCACTGTGGAAATTCATTTAAACTTGGAAATCAGATGTATTATTTTAATGTTTTCAAAATAAAAGTAGATTAAATAATCATTTCCACTAGATAAGTGTATCAGACTAGAGGATCCTACAGGAGTATAACTGAAGGAGCACCCTGTTGGAGTCAGCAGTGTCATTGTGCTTCTTTTTTACAGATTTGGTGAAGATGAAAATCTCACTTGGAGCTCTGTGTGTTCTGGTCCTCTGTTGTGTTCAACAAATACAAGACTGTAGAGGTAACAGAGAAATATAGGCTAATTACTGTAACAGAAACATGTGGGTCTGGACTATAATGGTGATCCTTGTTATGACTCACTGCACTTTTCTGTTTCTGTAGTAAAGTTTTTTCTGATTTACACTTTCAGTAACCCATAGATACAGTCGGTTACGCGTCATGGGGGGCGGGGGCGTGGTCTGGTGTGCGAGAAGTCAATGGGACACTGGCCTTTTCTTGGTTTCCTGGATAATTTTGTGTATTTTAAGCTCAACTACTTGAGTTATGATTAAGTCTTAACGGACATTATTGACCTGGCGTTAAACCATTAATCAATATTCAGTTGACGTTAAAATAAAGCAGGTGTTGTTAGCATAGAGGCAGCATAACACAGCTACTGTTTGTACTGATTTTGATCTCCATCAGCAGTGGAAGAACAGCTATTCTTCTTGGAGTCATTGTCTTTTTCATGTAGCATTTATATACATAATTTACATCATAACAAAAAAATAATAATAACAAAAGACATAATATGAGCTGTTGGACTGCTTTGTTCTCTGTGTTTTCGTGTTATATTCGTGTAATATATATCATAAAGTCCACGTTAGCTCTTGTTGAACTGTGGTGAATAGAGCAGCTCTTCTCCGTTTAAATCAATGGACTGTTTTCTGTTTGTGGGGGAAAACAGTCCATTAACCAACCTTGGCGGACGTTCCCTCTTAAGTTGACTGTTTCTATGGTTTCCTGCTCTTTTCCAGGACAGTCTCTGATTGGCTCATCTCAGCCAATAGTCGCCAGAGTTGGTGATGATGTCATTTTGCCGTGTTTTTTCCAATCTCCCAGAGACGCTGCAGCTTTAACTTTTGAGTGGCTCCGACCAGACCTGCAGCCCAGATCTGTTTTTGTTTGGCTAAATAAGGAGATAAAAGATGTAAAAAACCCACAATTTGAAAACCGGACGTTCCTGTTCCAAGACACGTTGAAAAAAGGAAACATTTCACTGAAACTGACAGATGTGAAACCAAAGGACAGTGGAGTTTACAGGTGCAGCATCCCTGCGCTGGGAGAAGAAACCTCCGTCAGACTAATTGTTGGTGAGTTTTTACTGAGCAAAACATCATAAACTGTATGTGAAATATGCTCAGATATGATAGAGTAAAGTGCTTACATTTGTTGCAGGATAAACTAACACAGTGGCCCTCATTTATGAAGCAAAATCAGTGCTTCTATCTGATGCATGACCAAAATGAGGCGCTCTTCAGGATTTATCTAAATTTGAGCGTACGGTGTGCACAAATCGTACAGCAGGTCTGGAGGTGGTGGGCCATATACACCCATTTGAAACAAACAGCAAGATGCACAGGAAAACAACTTGACTATGAAATAATAATGATAATAAAAGTACTACAAAAAAAAAAAAAAAACATAGGAGGAAAGGAAAGTCAGTTGAACCAAAAATGCTGTTCATTTATTTTTGTTTAGCAAATCAAAGGCTTGTTGTCTAGTTTCTTGTTGACTGTTGAGACTACGCTTTTTAAAGTTTAAAACTCATCCCAAATTATCATCATGAGCTACGGCTTTAAGCACAAAACAGGATGAGTATCAGCTCAGAGCAGAGGCACATGAGTTCTGCTGAACACTCACCAGTGCGTTTGCCGTCCTTGAGGCTCCGGTCCGGGTGGGTTTGGCAGCTAGTTGATTCTCACATCAGGTTTACATGTGAAGATACTAAGGAGAATCTGTTGGCCTTTTTAGATTGTGCTGCAATTTTAAGAGAGGATGGCAAGCCGCAGATAGAAGTCTAGATATCCAGAATGCACTCTCAGCCTGTGGATATCCTACATGGGCTCTCCACAGAGTGAAAAGAGCCAAAAGAATGGACAAAAGGGAAACTACAAAGATTTTTATGCAACATGACATTCCTCTGTATTGTAAACCAGTCAACACATTATTTCATCACAAAGACAAGACCCCAACATTAAAACAGAGAAATGCAGTGTAGTCAGTTTACTGTAATGCAGAAGGCAGCGATAAATATTACGTTGGTGAAACCAAGCACAAAAGACGGGTAGGGTCCACTAGTCCGAGGGTCCACTAGTCCGAGTTTTAAAGGTGTTTAAAGGGGATAGATCAAGGTAAGTAGACACTAAAAACAGATTGATACCCTGGTGGACTAAATTCAGATTGTGGATTCATAAACACAGATTCATGGCCACGGAGTCAATGCCAAGAATAACTAGAAGGGCACTTGAAGAGCGCAGTTTCCATGAAAGCCACGTAATCCTAGGACCCAGCTGCATCGTGGATCGTAACCCAGTCGTAGATTCAAATTCTAACTTTATATTCTAACAAGTATCTTGCATTTCACCCAGTCAATCAGTGAAAGCCCAAATTTTGACGACAAGCTTATTCCCATCCAATTTCGTTGATTATTACCATTTTCTAATAAAAATATATCCTCTTTATCAAACATCTAGATCAATCCGGATGACCCCTAGAGCTTATTAACAATCCGAATCACGTCAAAACCACACCACTGAAGCCCCCTCTTGTACACCAAAACTTGAAAGCCTACCAAAACATGTCCAAACCGAGTGAAGCTAACCGTTCAAATTACATTGCGCTACGTTAATTTCTTCCACTGTGATGCATTTTTTCCAGTGCGTCATGGCGTTAATATGCGTCAAATTTGACGTCATTGTCAGATTTTACAAGTTTAGGTAAATTACCATACTAGTTATTTAGGAATTTTAGAAGAATTCTGTGGATGACACAAAAGTTGTCCACCGAATCATGTCGATCTGGACAATTTTGGATCAAATTCAACAGTGAAAATTATTCCGCTGCTCTAGCAAATCTGAATACGAAACTGGATTCTGGATCCAGATCAGGATCTGCATTCTTTGTGACTTATCTCAGAAACCACAAGACGGATCGTCATGAATTTTCCTTCAGAGGTAGATCTTGGTCTAGGAACGACTTCATTTCAATTTGTGATGACCTGAATCGACTCCATTCTGAAGACGGATAACTGAAAAGACCTGGATCTGTGAGGGTCCATATCCGGATCCGGATCAACAATATGGACTCTAAGTCTTGAAATCTTTCCTAGAGAAAGAATCATCTTGCATTAGTATCATGTCATCTCTTGGCGGAGATCAGAAATCTCGGATTTCTCCTGTTGTTTATATATTTATTTTGCTGGCGTCGGTGGAGTATGTGTGAAGCTATGACACAATTTACATTGAGTGTCAGCATTCAACAATTTAACACCCTAACGCCTTTCCGACGTAAAATTTGGATGTAAATGCACCAGTTTATATCCATTAAGTCACAGATCCCTTGGTTCTATAGTTTAGTTTGCTCTCAGGAATTACAATTTCGTTGGTAAATAAGACCAAGACGTCAAAACAACTCTTGGTACGTTTCATAACATCTATTACTCTCGAAATATACAGCCAAAAGCTCGGACTAGTGGACCCTCGGACTAGTGGACCCTCGGACCCTCGGACTAGTGGGTCGTACCGCAAAAGACTGTACCAACGCAGACGCTGAACTTCTGGTTTACAGTCCACTGTTCCACTCATTTAAATCATACTGCTAAATCATTGAGATTTTGATGACATTTTCAACCATTATGGGTTCCAGGCATCACGGCGCTCTTCCCACACAGTGAGCGCAAAGTGCAGCTACACGGTACTCCAGAGCCCAAAGCCCTGCAATCCGAGCACCACTACAATACACAGATTGAGTACTCGCAGACGAGGCACGTTGTGGTGCTCTACCCGGGGTGATCTGGTGTGTGGTGTGGTCCTCACTCTCATTGCGTCCTCTGTCCTCTGACTGCAAACTAAAATAAACATGCAAATCAAACATGTAAACCAAACGAAAGCACAACAAAGGCAAAAGTCCTCAAATGCCGAATCACAATAAAGTCACGCTTAGATTTCTAACACACACGCCAATGACAATCCACTGTTACAGCAGTTACCTCCTCCACTGTAATCCACAATTTACAGTAAAGCAGTAAGTGCACAGCATACGCACAGGTATCGCTTTCCATTTTAACCAGTCGAACAATTTACACCAGTGTCAGTGTCATACGGGCGCCATTACACTACACATCACTCAAATTAAGATGGAGTTCTAATGTTTCAGCATCAACAGAGCGTCTCCAGGCTTTTTAACGGGGAAGACAGGAAATAAGCACGTGGTGTCAAAATAAACTTCTGATGCCCTTTCAAAATACGTTGCGTAAACACCGTGCGTCACATCAGGAGCTCGGGGAATGATTCATGGAGGATAAATATAAAACACTTTACAAGAACTTTACAAGAACAGCTTCTGAAGGAAAAGGCGCATGGTGCAGACAACCAAAGTTAAATGGTGAAATGGCTTGTTATCGCTGTAAAGCATCGTCTCTCTTGTTGTCAGCTTTTGTTTTGTGATTTAAAACATCATTCATCCAATCAACAATGTAGATTCAGCAATATCTACCTTATTCCAGAAGCTGCTGTGGGCACCGCCATCATTATTCGGATTATTTTATTTCAATTATTTATTTATTTGTCAGTTCAATGTGGATGATAAAGCCGTTTTAAAGTCCCCTAGAGAATCAGTGCAGTGTGACTTGTTGGTGGACATGAAAATTGAACATTTTACACACGTCATTTAAATAAGAATTTGGGAAATGTTTGGCAGATTAAATATGACATGAAGGCTAATTTGTGTTAAATGTTCAATGTCCATGTGCACCAACGAGTCACACTGCACTGATTCTCTGGGGGGGCTTTAAAACGGCTTTATCGTCCATATTGAACTTTGAGCTGTCAAGATCAGCAGCCCCAACCTGAATGATGATCTTGGCATCATTAAGGTCAATAGTGTGTCACATGTACTACTATGCAAATATCCTGAATTGATTAATTTTACTGTTGCTCCAGGCTCGTCGTCCCCAGTGGTGGTGTCTGTAGCGTTGGTGGATGTGTGGGGTTCAGGTGTGGTGCTGCAGTGCGCCTCTGGGGGCTGGTTTCCGGAGCCTGAGGTGTGGTGGCTGGACTCTGAGGGGCGGCTGTTGTCTGTGGAGCACTCTGTGTCTGTGTCTGATGGACTCTATGAGGTCAGCAGCAGAGTGACTGTGGAGCAGAGCGGCACCTTCAGCTGCACCGTGAACCAGAGCTCCACCAACCTCTCAGAGAGGAGCAGTGTGCAGGTGGAAGGTAAGAACATAGTACACACTATTAACAGTACACACAGTCCTCTCACTACTTGTAATGATACGGAGCCGTCTGAGCCTCATATCTGAGTGCATGAGAATGAGGAAGTCTGCTATTAGCATGCTAGCATTACCGTGATGGCACAACACCGCTCTGGCCTCTGAAAGTTGTGAGTGAATATTAGGATGCTATGAATGCATGAGGTATAAGAGAGGAATAACATTGGAACTCTGTTTAAATATTTTTTGTTTTCACGTTTTGAAGACAATAAAAATCAGGTACAGCACCTACGTACATGTTAAAGTGTCTGAAAACTACAAGTACAATTTATTTAGAAAGTTATTTGAGCACAATCTCCTTGCCTGGTCAGCCGAAACCACATGCTTCAGCAATAGACGTTATGGTCTGGAAGAGTATCATGCATATTTCCCATAGGCGTGATGGACAGACGGATGAACCAATCAGAGAAGGACATGGTCCAGTCGTGTCAAAACAAACATGACGGCTTAAGAGTAAAAGAGAAAAACAGAGGACTGAGAAATAGTGCAGATGTCTGAATGATCAAAGCACTAAACTCTTCTGAGGTAAAAGTTGTATATTTTGTTCTGAGTGATACAAGAATATGTGAGTGGAGATTTCTTCTGCGTTTGAAGGACACAAAGGATTAATTTTAGAGCCTTTAAACTTTATTAGGCGTTAGTTAGTTCCTCGTCAGTTAGTGCGACTTTTCTCTTCATTCACTGCTTCTGTTTAGCCTCAGCTCAAACATTCAAAGGTGCACTGCGCAACTTTTCTGGAGGAGGGTGTGTTACCTGCTTGTCTCCATGGAGATGTTATTGCTTTCCCAGGAATGTTTCATGGTGTGACATTAAACATCTCCAGCTAGCATTTGTTCATTACAGGTGTTTCTATTGCTCAAAAATACAATAATTCCTTCTGTGAATAAGGACGCCTCTCCACAGATCTGAATTGTAATGCAGTGTATCGCTGTAACCTGCTCGTCACCCTCGTTATAGATAGGTTTAATCTATACTGTGGAACATTCTAGACAAAGTAATAACATTTTCATGGAGACAAGCTGGTAGAGCTCCTCTAAGACGGAACATTGTCTTAATCTTTACAGTAAAAATGTCTTCGTTATTTCAGATTATTTTAATGGAGTGAAGATTTTTCCAGTTATCATTGGCTTAACTGTTGGATTGGTTGTTTTTGCTGGAACTGCCATAATTTTGTTGTTACTTCTCCTTCGTGTAACTAAACAGAAAACCCGTAAGTTAATATAATTTTGTTAACAATGAAAATCTACAAACATTCATGAAGTGAAAGTGTTTATTTTACAGAAACTTATGAATCCAAGCCGGAAGAACCTACCGGTGATAAAACGGTCGAAGAGACGTCTGCAAAGGTAATCATGACGCGATTAGTGGTTTGAAAAGGTACTACAGCCACAGCCTTTACTTTTATTGATACTTTACAGTAACATCACGCTAGGGGTGTTCTACATTTCATGCAGCATATTTAGCAGTTACCATGGTGACACAATGCGCACACAGACAAAAAATGTTTCAAGATTGTCTGTAAACTCAAGAAAAAATGCAAAATAGATTTAAACAGCACATTTTCAGGAGCCTGAGATAAATCCGAGCGTTCATGGTCCTGTTTAGGTGTTTGATTTTCAACAAAAAGGTGAGTGACAAACTGAAAAACTGTTGGCTAATGCTCGCTAGATATTAACTGTAATTTTATGTGTGAGAGATTTGTTTAACAGCAGAGATAACAGTTCCAACTAAGATCTTTTTGGTCAGATTGTGTTCATTCACACATAACTTGAGTAACAGAGTAATTTTGAGTAATTTTGATGACACAAGCTGCAAAGTATCAATAGCAGACACCTTAATTGGACTGGAATGGTTCAGAGTGTAACATTTTGGTTGGGGGTTTGTCACCTGCTTGTTTCTATGGATGTCACTGCTCTGCTTGTTCCACAGTGTGACATTAAACAGCTCTACTTTACATTTATTCAAGTACAGGTGGTATTCTAGCTCAAAAATACTTATAAAAACAGGCATTCCGACTGTGAGCGGGGTCGCCTCTCCACAGATCTGATCAGTAACTTGGTCTGGTTTAGTCTCCGTGAGGATAGAAAAGCAAAGCAAAGAAAAGCAAAGCAATAACATCTCCATGGAGAAAAGCATTTGACGGAGCCTCCTCCACCACAAAAGTTACACAATGCACCTTTAACATAAAATGTAGAGTAAAATATTTGATTTGAACAGGTAACGTAAAATCTCACACACACCTTCTCCAACTTTGGTGCTGTGGATATATATATTTAATGCCATCCTGTGGAACATTCCAGACAATGCAATAACATTCTGTGAAGACAAACAGACAACAGTCCGTCCCTCCACATGAAGAGTTACATAATGTACCTTTAAAGATGGTTGTAGGCTGCTTTTCTGTCTGTGTTTTATACAAATAAAGGCACTGGGCTAACACACAACTGCTTTTTCATAATAGTGCCACTATTTAATCAGTGTTTTTACAGGACGAATCAAACGCACACATCGCATCTCTTGAACAGGAGAATAAAACCTTAAATAAACTGGTGAGTACCCGCCCACTCAAGGCAACACAACACAACAGGTGGAATGAACATTGTAAATTAGCATTTCCATGAAATCTAAATATTAATGTTGATTTTTGTAAGCGTATAAGCAAAGTGTAAGCTCACTGTGTAACTGTGAGTTTCTGTATGTGACAGGTAATAAGGAGATGCATTTTACCATAACCCTACAATTATAAATTATCATTTTGTTATATTGCATCTTTGGGCAGTTTTGGGAAGAATAATTTGACAGTGTATTAGTTACAAAATACTGCATACTTACATTAAAAAGTATTTTGAAGTGTCTGTTACCTAGTCCAATCAGAGTACTGCATTCTGAAGACTAAGAAAGCATTCACACTTATTTCAGATGATGATTTTGGAGTGAAGATTTTCCCAGTTTTCATTGGTTTAACGATTGGATTGGTTGTTTCTGCTGGAGTTGCCATAATACCGCTGATTCTTTTTTGTATAACTGTACAGAAACTTTCCCATGAGTTAATATTGTTTTGTTGTGCTGCTGGGCATCGTCTATTGTTCTACAAACATTTACTGTCCTTTAACTACATTTAACTCCACACACAAGATTCACACATTGAGATGTTTTCTTCCTTTTGTTCTCAGGTTAAAGAAATGAAGCTCCAGAGGGAGATCTCAGAGAGAACATCTCCCATAATCATAGACCATTTCGACCAGTACGGCAGAAGTGTCCGTCTGAAAAAACAACATACAAAAGTTAGTAATCCAATAACATTTACTGCTACAATACAGAGGTGTGGACTTGAGTCAGACTTTTCATCATATTTCCTTTTTTTTTTTTTTTTTACTAAAAGGTACACTATGTAACTTATTGGTAGGGGGTCCGTCACCTGCTTGTTTCTACAGATACGTCATTGCTCTGCCTGGAATGTTCCACAGTATGAATAAATGTAAGGCGAAGCTGTTTAATGCCAATTGCAGTAGTAGCGAACTGTGAAACATTCCAGACAAAGCAATAACATCTCCATGGAGAAAAGCATTTGACGGACCCTCCACCAGAAAAGTTACACAATGCACCTTTAATTTAAAGGGACTCGGGACTCGACTTGGAGCTCTTTGACTTAAGAGTTCACAAAACACTCTTCCCTGTACAGCTCATAGTTTGATGTACTGTCAGTCCTTAATCTTACTCAGGATAAAACAGAAGCATGTCCTCCCTCTTCATCATTTGTGACCAGGACTTTTCTAAAGACAAAACTACAGTCATATGAACTCCTTCATAAGGAGACAAGATTCATATCTTTGTAAAGAATTGGTAGTGCGTATTCTGGATCCCAGGCAAATAAATGACAAAAATATGACCCACCGGTGGTTTGGCCTCTGCAGCAGTGGGCTGATGGTAGCCTCATGGTTCCAGTGTGAGCCACAGTCACCAACACAAAGCCCTGAAGAAGCTCCCTGTTGGTAGTGAAATGTCAGCTGCAAAAGTTTAGTAAGCCCAGTGGTTTTGATTGACTTGGTGAAAATATCTTATCCCTGGACGTCTCAAGATTTGTCTCAATTAAAAATGTGAGCCGTGTTTGATCATTTGATATATATGAAAAAAAAAAAATGTGTTTCTCACCTTCCACGGTGGTTGGTCTCTCTCACCCTCATCAGCTCGGGCCCTCTACCAGAGTCCTGGGAGCTTGAGAGTTCTACGCACTATCTTTGCTGTTCCTAGTACTGCACTTTTCTGGACTGCGATGTCTTAAGTTTTTCCAGGTATCTGCTTTAGCCACTCTTCCAGTTTGGAGGTTACAGCCCCGAGTGCTCCGATTACCACGGGGACCACTGATGCCTTCACCTTCCAGGCCTTCTCCAGCTCTTCCTTGAGCCCCTGGTATTTCTCTAGTTTCTCGTGTTCCTTTTTCCTGATATTACCATCTCTTGGTATTGCAATGTTCACCACCATGGCTTTGTTCTGTTGTTTATCCACCACCACTATGTCTGGTTGGTTTGCCATCACCATTCTGTCAGTCTGTATCTGGAAGTCCCACAGGATCTTGGCTTGGTCATTCTCCGCAACCTTCGGGGGAGTTCCCCACCTTGACCTTGAGGTCTCCAGTCTGTACTTTGCACAGATGTTTCTGTACACTATGCCCGCCACTTGGTTATGTCGCTCCATGTATGCTTTCCTTGCCAGCATCTTACACCCTGCAGTTATGTGCTGGACTGTCTCAGGAGCCTCTTTGCACAGCCTACACCTTGGGTCTTGTCTGGTGTGGTAGATCTGGGCCTCTATTGCTCGGGTGCTCAAGGCCTGCTCCTGTGCAGCCAGGATGAGGGCCTCTGTGATGTCCTTCAGACCAGCCCTCTCCAGCCATTGGTACGATTTCTTGATATCAGCCACTTCAGTTATGTTTCGGTGGTATGCCCCATGTAGGGGCTTGTCCTGCCATGATGGTCCCTCCAGCACGTCTTCCTCTGACCTCCACTGTCTGAGGCATTCCCTGAGCGCATCATCTGTTTGGGCCTTATCCCTGATGTACTTATGGATTTTGGCCGTTTCATCCTGGACAGTGGTTCCCACACTCACTAGTCCTCGGCCTCCTTCCTTCCGGCTCGCATAGTCTCAGGGTGCTGGATTTGGGATGGAACCCTCCATGCATGGTCAGGAGCTTTCGTGTCTTAACGTCTGTGGTCTGTATCTCCTCCTTTGGCCAGCTTATGATTCCTGCTGGGTATCTGATCACTGGCAGGGCGTAGCTGTTTATTGCCTGTGCCTTATTTTTGCCATTGAGCTGGCTTCTTAGGACTTGCCTTACTCGTTGCAGGTATTTGGCCGTAGCCGCTTTCCTTGTTGCCTCTTCAAGGTTGCCATTTGCTTGTGGGATACCAAGGTACTTGTAACTGTCCTCAATGTCTGCTATTGTTCCCTCTGGGAGTGAGACCCCCTCTGTGTGGACTACCTTCCCTCTCTTTGTGACCATCCTACTACATTTCTCGAGCCCGAATGACATTCCAATGTCTGTGCTGTAGATCCTGGTGGTGTGGATCAGTGAGTCGATGTCTCGCTCACTCTTAGCGTACAGCTTGATGTCATCCATGTAGAGGAGGTGGCTGATGGTGGCCCCGTTTCTGAGTCGGTATCCATAGCCAGTGCAGTCAATGATTTGGCTGAGGGGGTTCAGACCTATGCAGAACAGCAGTGGGGACAGTGCATCTCCTTGGTATATGCCACATTTGATGGCCATTTGTGCAATTGACTTGCCATTGGTTTCAAGGGTGGTTTTCCACAACCGCATTGAGTTTGCAATGAACGCCCTTAGAGTCCTATTGATATTGTACAACTCCAAGCACTCAGTGATCCATGTGTGTGGCATTGAGTCATAGGCTTTCTTGTAATCAATCCAGGCAGTGCACAGGTTGGTCTGACGGGTTCTGCAGTCATGGGCGACTGTTCGGTCAACCAGGAGTTGGTGTTTGGCTCCTCTGGTGTTTTTGCCGATGCCCTTCTGTGCTGTGCTCATGTATTGATCCATGTGCCCACTTATCTTAGCCGCAATGATGCCTGACATGAGCTTCCATGTTGTGGAGAGACAGGTTATTGGCCGATAGTTGGATGGGACTGTACCCTTTGAGGGATCCTTCAGGATCAGGATCGTACGCCAGGATCAGGATCGCACTCCCTTGGGTTAGCCATTCAGGGTGAGTCCCATCCATCCCTTAGCAGCTGGTTCATTTGTGCTGCCAGGCACTCGTGGAGAGCCGTTAGCTTCTTTAGCCAGTACGCATGGATCATGTCAGGGCCAGGTGCTGTCCAGTTTTTCATGCCTGAGACTCTATACATTTATATATATATAAACTTAAAAGGACTTGGTCCCACCTCTACTACAACAATCCTCTACATTGAAAATAATAATGGAACTCTTTGTTGCTACATTTCAGTATGCAAACCTTAAAGACTGGAGCCTCCGTATTGAGGTGGACGAGGCGGAAGCTCTCATCTACAAATTTGAGTTTTATTTAATGACATCTAAAGACATTGTGACTGTAAGTTTTTCATTTCAGCTTTTACATTTAACATGGGATGAAAATGTTAATTTAAAGCTAAGATTCACATAAAATACTGTACATTATTTGACTTTTTTCAAGCCACCAAGCCCACTGACATTTTTAATATCTTTCAAGCTATAAAGATCATACATGTTTATAATAATGTCATAAATGAGGGTACTTCTTATTCTATTTCCAAATCCCTGTTCAGATCTATGCTGAAGGTCATTGTCCACCAGAAACAGATACAGATAAACACTTAATTGAGGAGTGGAAGAGCCAGACCCAATGGAACACTGGCAAAATAGCCATTGCTTCTCTCTACAACGAAAATAATAAGGTTGGTTAACTCTTCACTTTCTTTTCACCTCAAGAAAATTCAAATTTAAGTAATTAAAAGATTTTGTGTTTTTGTTTGTAGTTGAAGGACAGGATATGTGAGCGGATGTACCGTAACCCACTGTAACGCTAATTTAAGGCTTGGCAACATGACTGTGGCAAAAAATATTAGCGGGAACAGAAGAGTGCTTCTTGAAGGAGTCCAAGGTGGGAATGAAGAACGTACAACAGGACTGTAGTTATTACATATTATATTACTTTAGAGTGAGAGGCAATTAACAGTGCCATTTAAGACTTGACAAATTAAATATAAAAAAAAAGTAACACAAAAGTTCAAGTTCCAATTTTTTGGGGGGGGAAATAGATGAGTCTTTTAAACAAAAATAAACAGGTTTTATCTACAAGAGTTCATCATCGTATAATCCACAATTTGAGAATCGCAGTCGGTATAATCCACAATTTGAGAATCGCAATCGGTATAATCCACAATTTGAGAATCGGTGGGAGAAAAAAATGGAAACAGTTTGTCCTACGGCGCAGTTGTTTAGCTCGCCATCTGGTGGTTTGTTGAGTTGAAATTGGTTATAGTCCATTGTAAGTGGATTCCATCCATAAAAAAAAAACCTGACCTAGAAGGCCAAAAACACATAAAGGGGCAGTTAGCGACTTTGCTTAATAAAACGTTTTAACTGCAGTTTACACAGTTGTAAGTTTCTGTGATAGTTCCTTATATCTCGGCAAAAAGCTCACCTTAAAAACCTTAAAATGCTGAGTGAAATGCATAGTTTTTTGTTTGAAGTTTGCCACAGTCACAGCGCAGATGCCGGGAAGTAAACTGCAGGAACTGAAGTGGATCCGCCAAAATAAAAGTCTCTGTATTAATATTAGCAAACTAACTAAAACTGACTTTACTGTGTAAAATGTTTATTCTCACATTCTGTTCTTTTGTGAATAAAGTGACTGACGATCAGAAAAGTGGTGGCTGTGGTTCCACCAACCTGAAGGTCTACGGTTTAAAGTCTGATGATGCATTCTGTCATTGTGTCTCTAGGCAAGACTCTTCACCCACTTGCCAAACAAAGTTACATAGTCTCACTCAGCCCCACTCACATTTTCCAGAACAGGGTCATATGTGAACAAAGTCACAGTATATAGAGAGTGGGTCTGAATATTAGAACAAACTGCCTTCTGTAGTGCAGGTTTATGTTTGTTGTTTCCGCACCTTTGCTGGTTTGTTCTGTCCATTACAATACTTGTATCTGTCTGTTTCCATTGTTGGTATCCTTAATTTCTTTACCATTGTTGGTCTCCTTTTGTATTATTGCAGTATGATGATAGTTGTGTTACCAAGCTATAACAGTGACTTATTGTCCTCACATGTAAATAGTTCATATGGTCTAATGTAAAATGTCTGAAGAATGCAAAAGAAAGATCATTATGTTAAATTAGAAGAGAGGGTGGGATTTTCTTCTTCCCACTCCTTTTTGGGCAAATGTTTTTTGTTGTTGTTATTTCTGTTATGATTGTGCTTTTGGCATATGTATATGTAAAAGAATGTAAATTGGTTACTTGCCCCCCCCCCCCAAAAAAAAAAAAAAAAAAAAAAAAAAAAAAGAGCCAGAACTGAGTTAAATTTCATAGCCATACCCAGGCCTGATCACTGCCAGACCTTTCAAATCAAGAGATCGCTTAAACAGAAACTGTCTGACAAGGAGAAGTTGGCCATATTGAACCCAAGACATCATGCTGCGATCCAAAGAAACTCAGGAGTAGATAAAAAGAAAAGTAGTCTGGAAAAGGTTACAAAGCCATTTCTAAATCTTTGGGACTCCTGTGAACCACGGTGAGAGCCATCATACACAAATGGAGAAAGCCTGGTACAGTGGTGAACCTTCCCAGGAGTGGCCGGCCTACAAAAATGACCCCAAGAGCAGAGCGACGACTGATCCAAGAGGTCACAAAGGAACCCAGAACAACATCTAAACAACTGCAGGCCTCACTTGGCTCAGTAAAGATCAGTGTTCATGACTGAACCATAAAGAGACTAGGCAAAAATGGCATGCCTGTCAGAGTTCCAAGGCAAAAGCCACTGCTGACAGAAAGAACATAAAGCCTCCTCTCACTTTTGCCAAAAAACATCTTGATGATTCCAAAAGCTTTTGGGAAAATATTCTGTGGACTGAAGAAACAAAAGTTGAACTTTTTGGAAGGAGTGCATCCCGTTACATCTGGCATAAAATGAAGACAGCATTTGATAAAAAGAGCATCATGCCAACAGTGAAACATGGTGGTGGGAGTGCCATAGTTTGGGGCTTTGCTGCTTCAGGACCTGGACAACTTGCTGTGATTGAAGGAACCATGAACTCTGCTCTCTACCAACAAATCCTGAGGGAGAATGTCTGGCCATCAGTTCATGACCTCAAGCTGAAGCGCACTTGGGTTCTGCAGCAGGACAGTGATCCAAAGCACACCAGCAAGCCCACTTCTGAATGGCTTAAAAAAACAAACAGGGTTTTGGAGAGGCCTAGTCAAAGTTCAGACCTGAACCCAACTGAGATGCTGTGGCATGACCTTAAAAAGGTGGTTCATGCTCAAAAACCCCCCAATGTGGCTGATTTAAAACAATTCTGCAAAGAAGAGTGGACCAAAATTCCTCCACAGTGATGTGAAAGACTCTTTACCAGTTATTGCAAACTCTTGACTGCAGTTGTTGCTGCTGAGGGTTCAACCAGTTATTAGGTTTAGGGGGCTATTACTTTTTCACATGGGCCATGTAAGTTCAGATGGGTTTTTCCCTTAATAAATAAAATTGGCACTTAAAACGGCATTCTGTGTTTACTTGTGAGTTATCTTTGTCTAATGTTTAAGTTTGCTTGATCTGAAATGGCTAAGAGTGACAAAGGTGCAAAAAAAGTAAGAAATTGGTAAGGGGACAAATACATTTTCACAGCACTGTATAACTGAACAAATGCAAGGGAGATATGTTTAATTCCTGACAAAGAAATAACATCTCCATGGAGACAAGTAAGTAGCAAACCCTCCACCTTTGAAAATACATTATGCACCTTTAAGTAAAGTACAGATACTTAAAATGTATACTTGTGTACAGTACTTTACTACTTACTGTAGCAGTGCGGGTTATACACCCCAAGTGCCTATAAAAGAAGCATTGCTATATTTACAAATTCTTATTTATTAATAAATTAAAATATTTTAACATACCTCTCTGTCATTGTAAGGATTGTGGGATTTCAATTTTTTTTTTTTTTTTAGTAAAAATAAAATAAAAAATAAAATAAAAAAGCATTTTTTTTTCTTCAGTTATATTGTGGTAAAGTTAATATCAGCATTTTATTTGTTGATTTATCAGGATCCCCATTAGCTTTACCTGAGAACCAGCTGCTCTGGGGTCAGTAGGCTGTATACACTCTGACTGCCACATGTTTATTTTTATCCTGTTAGTTTGATATCAGATGTCTAACAGGGCCCGAGTGGAGTGAACGAGAAGAGAAAGTACAAGTGCTGCTGCAGTTTAACTTCTGCCTTCATGAAGCATAAAGCCTGTAAAAGTAAGTGTTTTTCCAAACTACAAAACCTCACAACTGCCAGAAATGTACAAAAACTAAATATACAAAAAAGATGTATGTATTATTTATCATGGTTATTTATTGAAATGGTTACAAGTAAGTGAAGGGGTTCTCAAACCTTTGAGACTAGTGCATGCAACAAACTGGAGACCCTCACTGTGGAAATTCATTTAAACTTGGAAATCAGATGTATTATTTTAATGTTTTCAAAATAAAAGTAGATTAAATAATCATTTCCACTAGATAAGTGTATCAGACTAGAGGATCCTACAGGAGTATAACTGAAGGAGCACCCTGTTGGAGTCAGCAGTGTCATTGTGCTTCTTTTTTACAGATTTGGTGAAGATGAAAATCTCACTTGGAGCTCTGTGTGTTCTGGTCCTCTGTTGTGTTCAACAAATACAAGACTGTAGAGGTAACAGAGAAATATAGGCTAATTACTGTAACAGAAACATGTGGGTCTGGACTATAATGGTGATCCTTGTTATGACTCACTGCACTTTTCTGTTTCTGTAGTAAAGTTTTTTCTGATTTACACTTTCAGTAACCCATAGATACAGTCGGTTACGCGTCATGGGGGGCGGGGGCGTGGTCTGGTGTGCGAGAAGTCAATGGGACACTGGCCTTTTCTTGGTTTCCTGGATAATTTTGTGTATTTTAAGCTCAACTACTTGAGTTATGATTAAGTCTTAACGGACATTATTGACCTGGCGTTAAACCATTAATCAATATTCAGTTGACGTTAAAATAAAGCAGGTGTTGTTAGCATAGAGGCAGCATAACACAGCTACTGTTTGTACTGATTTTGATCTCCATCAGCAGTGGAAGAACAGCTATTCTTCTTGGAGTCATTGTCTTTTTCATGTAGCATTTATATACATAATTTACATCATAACAAAAAAATAATAATAATAAAAGACATAATATGAGCTGTTGGACTGCTTTGTTCTCTGTGTTTTCGTGTTATATTCGTGTAATATATATCATAAAGTCCACGTTAGCTCTTGTTGAACTGTGGTGAATAGAGCAGCTCTTCTCCGTTTAAATCAATGGACTGTTTTCTGTTTGTGGGGGAAAACAGTCCATTAACCAACCTTGGCGGACGTTCCCTCTTAAGTTGACTGTTTCTATGGTTTCCTGCTCTTTTCCAGGACAGTCTCTGATTGGCTCATCTCAGCCAATAGTCGCCAGAGTTGGTGATGATGTCATTTTGCCGTGTTTTTTCCAATCTCCCAGAGACGCTGCAGCTTTAACTTTTGAGTGGCTCCGACCAGACCTGCAGCCCAGATCTGTTTTTGTTTGGCTAAATAAGGAGATAAAAGATGTAAAAAACCCACAATTTGAAAACCGGACGTTCCTGTTCCAAGACACGTTGAAAAAAGGAAACATTTCACTGAAACTGACAGATGTGAAACCAAAGGACAGTGGAGTTTACAGGTGCAGCATCCCTGCGCTGGGAGAAGAAACCTCCGTCAGACTAATTGTTGGTGAGTTTTTACTGAGCAAAACATCATAAACTGTATGTGAAATATGCTCAGATATGATAGAGTAAAGTGCTTACATTTGTTGCAGGATAAACTAACACAGTGGCCCTCATTTATGAAGCAAAATCAGTGCTTCTATCTGATGCATGACCAAAATGAGGCGCTCTTCAGGATTTATCTAAATTTGAGCGTACGGTGTGCACAAATCGTACAGCAGGTCTGGAGGTGGTGGGCCATATACACCCATTTGAAACAAACAGCAAGATGCACAGGAAAACAACTTGACTATGAAATAATAATGATAATAAAAGTACTACAAAAAAAAAAAAAAAACATAGGAGGAAAGGAAAGTCAGTTGAACCAAAAATGCTGTTCATTTATTTTTGTTTAGCAAATCAAAGGCTTGTTGTCTAGTTTCTTGTTGACTGTTGAGACTACGCTTTTTAAAGTTTAAAACTCATCCCAAATTATCATCATGAGCTACGGCTTTAAGCACAAAACAGGATGAGTATCAGCTCAGAGCAGAGGCACATGAGTTCTGCTGAACACTCACCAGTGCGTTTGCCGTCCTTGAGGCTCCGGTCCGGGTGGGTTTGGCAGCTAGTTGATTCTCACATCAGGTTTACATGTGAAGATACTAAGGAGAATCTGTTGGCCTTTTTAGATTGTGCTGCAATTTTAAGAGAGGATGGCAAGCCGCAGATAGAAGTCTAGATATCCAGAATGCACTCTCAGCCTGTGGATATCCTACATGGGCTCTCCACAGAGTGAAAAGAGCCAAAAGAATGGACAAAAGGGAAACTACAAAGATTTTTATGCAACATGACATTCCTCTGTATTGTAAACCAGTCAACACATTATTTCATCACAAAGACAAGACCCCAACATTAAAACAGAGAAATGCAGTGTAGTCAGTTTACTGTAATGCAGAAGGCAGCGATAAATATTACGTTGGTGAAACCAAGCACAAAAGACGGGTAGGGTCCACTAGTCCGAGGGTCCACTAGTCCGAGTTTTAAAGGTGTTTAAAGGGGATAGATCAAGGTAAGTAGACACTAAAAACAGATTGATACCCTGGTGGACTAAATTCAGATTGTGGATTCATAAACACAGATTCATGGCCACGGAGTCAATGCCAAGAATAACTAGAAGGGCACTTGAAGAGCGCAGTTTCCATGAAAGCCACGTAATCCTAGGACCCAGCTGCATCGTGGATCGTAACCCAGTCGTAGATTCAAATTCTAACTTTATATTCTAACAAGTATCTTGCATTTCACCCAGTCAATCAGTGAAAGCCCAAATTTTGACGACAAGCTTATTCCCATCCAATTTCGTTGATTATTACCATTTTCTAATAAAAATATATCCTCTTTATCAAACATCTAGATCAATCCGGATGACCCCTAGAGCTTATTAACAATCCGAATCACGTCAAAACCACACCACTGAAGCCCCCTCTTGTACACCAAAACTTGAAAGCCTGCCAAAACATGTCCAAACCGAGTGAAGCTAACCGTTCAAATTACATTGCGCTACGTTAATTTCTTCCACTGTGATGCATTTTTTCCAGTGCGTCATGGCGTTAATATGCGTCAAATTTGACGTCATTGTCAGATTTTACAAGTTTAGGTAAATTACCATACTAGTTATTTAGGAATTTTAGAAGAATTCTGTGGATGACACAAAAGTTGTCCACCGAATCATGTCGATCTGGACAATTTTGGATCAAATTCAACAGTGAAAATTATTCCGCTGCTCTAGCAAATCTGAATACGAAACTGGATTCTGGATCCAGATCAGGATCTGCATTCTTTGTGACTTATCTCAGAAACCACAAGACGGATCGTCATGAATTTTCCTTCAGAGGTAGATCTTGGTCTAGGAACGACTTCATTTCAATTTGTGATGACCTGAATCGACTCCATTCTGAAGACGGATAACTGAAAAGACCTGGATCTGTGAGGGTCCATATCCGGATCCGGATCAACAATATGGACTCTAAGTCTTGAAATCTTTCCTAGAGAAAGAATCATCTTGCATTAGTATCATGTCATCTCTTGGCGGAGATCAGAAATCTCGGATTTCTCCTGTTGTTTATATATTTATTTTGCTGGCGTCGGTGGAGTATGTGTGAAGCTATGACACAATTTACATTGAGTGTCAGCATTCAACAATTTAACACCCTAACGCCTTTCCGACGTAAAATTTGGATGTAAATGCACCAGTTTATATCCATTAAGTCACAGATCCCTTGGTTCTATAGTTTAGTTTGCTCTCAGGAATTACAATTTCGTTGGTAAATAAGACCAAGACGTCAAAACAACTCTTGGTACGTTTCATAACATCTATTACTCTCGAAATATACAGCCAAAAGCTCGGACTAGTGGACCCTCGGACTAGTGGACCCTCGGACCCTCGGACTAGTGGGTCGTACCGCAAAAGACTGTACCAACGCAGACGCTGAACTTCTGGTTTACAGTCCACTGTTCCACTCATTTAAATCATACTGCTAAATCATTGAGATTTTGATGACATTTTCAACCATTATGGGTTCCAGGCATCACGGCGCTCTTCCCACACAGTGAGCGCAAAGTGCAGCTACACGGTACTCCAGAGCCCAAAGCCCTGCAATCCGAGCACCACTACAATACACAGATTGAGTACTCGCAGACGAGGCACGTTGTGGTGCTCTACCCGGGGTGATCTGGTGTGTGGTGTGGTCCTCACTCTCATTGCGTCCTCTGTCCTCTGACTGCAAACTAAAATAAACATGCAAATCAAACATGTAAACCAAACGAAAGCACAACAAAGGCAAAAGTCCTCAAATGCCGAATCACAATAAAGTCACGCTTAGATTTCTAACACACACGCCAATGACAATCCACTGTTACAGCAGTTACCTCCTCCACTGTAATCCACAATTTACAGTAAAGCAGTAAGTGCACAGCATACGCACAGGTATCGCTTTCCATTTTAACCAGTCGAACAATTTACACCAGTGTCAGTGTCATACGGGCGCCATTACACTACGCATCACTCAAATTAAGATGGAGTTCTAATGTTTCAGCATCAACAGAGTGTCTCCAGGCTTTTTAACGGGGAAGACAGGAAATAAGCACGTGGTGTCAAAATAAACTTCTGATGCCCTTTCAAAATACGTTGCGTAAACACCGTGCGTCACATCAGGAGCTCGGGGAATGATTCATGGAGGATAAATATAAAACACTTTACAAGAACTTTACAAGAACAGCTTCTGAAGGAAAAGGCGCATGGTGCAGACAACCAAAGTTAAATGGTGAAATGGCTTGTTATCGCTGTAAAGCATCGTCTCTCTTGTTGTCAGCTTTTGTTTTGTGATTTAAAACATCATTCATCCAATCAACAATGTAGATTCAGCAATATCTACCTTATTCCAGAAGCTGCTGTGGGCACCGCCATCATTATTCGGATTATTTTATTTCAATTATTTATTTATTTGTCAGTTCAATGTGGATGATAAAGCCGTTTTAAAGTCCCCTAGAGAATCAGTGCAGTGTGACTTGTTGGTGGACATGAAAATTGAACATTTTACACACGTCATTTAAATAAGAATTTGGGAAATGTTTGGCAGATTAAATATGACATGAAGGCTAATTTGTGTTAAATGTTCAATGTCCATGTGCACCAACGAGTCACACTGCACTGATTCTCTGGGGGGGCTTTAAAACGGCTTTATCGTCCATATTGAACTTTGAGCTGTCAAGATCAGCAGCCCCAACCTGAATGATGATCTTGGCATCATTAAGGTCAATAGTGTGTCACATGTACTACTATGCAAATATCCTGAATTGATTAATTTTACTGTTGCTCCAGGCTCGTCGTCCCCAGTGGTGGTGTCTGTAGCGTTGGTGGATGTGTGGGGTTCAGGTGTGGTGCTGCAGTGCGCCTCTGGGGGCTGGTTTCCGGAGCCTGAGGTGTGGTGGCTGGACTCTGAGGGGCGGCTGTTGTCTGTGGAGCACTCTGTGTCTGTGTCTGATGGACTCTATGAGGTCAGCAGCAGAGTGACTGTGGAGCAGAGCGGCACCTTCAGCTGCACCGTGAACCAGAGCTCCACCAACCTCTCAGAGAGGAGCAGTGTGCAGGTGGAAGGTAAGACCGGGCTGAAAGATAAGGAAATGAAAGTGTTCTGTTTTCACTGTTCTACATATTTTGGTGTGTCTTATTCCTTTAGTTTATGTCTTTGGTGTTTTAATTTGACATTTCTCCTTTCTGCTTGTGTTTTTGAGTTTTACTTCCTGTCTGTTGATTGTTTGACCTTTCCTCTCTGTGCATTTATACCCTACGTTCTCCTCCGCCTTTTGTTGGTCCATTGTCATTGTCATGTCCTGTAACCATTTTGGATTTGTGAACTGGGTTTTACTTTTGGTCATTCTTTTGTTCATAAACAGATAAGTGTGTTCCGTCACTGCATTTATACTTAGAAAGTTTCTAATGTCAGCGCTTAAACAACCAGAGAGCGCTCAAAGTCAGTCGGAACAGTCCAAACGCTAAACTCTTCTGAGGTAAAAGTTGTATATTTTGTTCCGAGTAATACAAGAATATGCAAGTGGAAATTTCTAATACATTTGAGCAACACAAACACGTGCTGCCCCAAATTTGAACATGTTCAGTGGTCTGGTTCCAGATCCTGTGTTTGAACAGAAAGTATGAGGAGCTGTTCTCTGTTGAGATGGATACAAAGGTCTTTCATGGGGCGCTCACAAAATGAGCCTTTAAACTGTATTAGGCATTTGTAAAGCTCGTTCCTCGTCAGTTAGTGTGACTTCTCTCTTTGTTCTTTGTCTCTTTTCATTGTTTCAGATGAGGCCTTTAGAGTGAAGATTTTTCCAGTTATCATTGGCTTAACTGTTGGATTGGTTGTTTTTGCTGGAGCTGCTATTATTTTGTTGTTTCTCCTTTACGTAACTAAACAAGAACCCAGTAAGTGAATATTATTTTGTTGTGCTTGTGCATCATGTCTATTGTTCTACAAACATTCATGAAGTGAAAGTGTTTATTTTACAGAAACTTATGAAGAACCTACCTTTGATAACACGTCTGCAAAGGTAATCATGACGCGATTAGTGGTTTGAAAAGCTACTACAGCCTCAGCCTCTCTCTTTATAGTGGGCACGTACCCGACTTAATTGAGCCCATTAAAGGGTTTGGATCGGTCTGTGGTCTAAGCGTACACATTCTCCAACTTTGGGGCTGTGGTTCTATTAAAGCTGCACAGTGTAACTTCTGAATGGCCTTCATAGAAATAAGAATACTTAATGCCATCCTGTGAAATATTCCAGACAATGCAATAACATTTCGGTGAAGACAAGAAATATTACATAGTGTACCTTTAAAGATGGCTCTAGGCTGTTTCGCTGTCAGTGTTTTGTACAAATAATGGGCTACACAATACTTTTTCATAACAGTGGCACTATTTCATCTTTGTGTTTTTACAGGACAAACTAAACACACACGTCACACGTCCTGAACAGGAGAATAACTTCAGCTTAAAGAACAAACTGGTGAGTGAATTGTACCGACTGCTTTTTGAAACTCATGGCAGCACAACAGGTGGAATTAACATTGTAGTCACAAGGTAATGCTTATTGTAAAAATGTGGATAAGATAATGGCTGAGTTAAAATGTTAAAATTATGGATAAAATAAAATGAGCTAAGATTGTGTAACAAATAAAAAACAGGTGCATTAAAATATTAAAGGGCAGTTATTTAATAAAACCAAATTAAAACAAAGTATGTAAACCTATAAAAGAGGAGCTTTCTAAAATGCAGAAAAAAAGGAATACTTGATCCAGTCATTGTCTTACCTCTATAGACCTACAATCTCTGGACATGGAACAGAACCAGCAGGGATGGTCAAAATACAGAGGTTGTAGGAACACCACCTTTGATCACTTACTCCCAAGGCAGTAATAAAAGCAAATTAAAAACCCCATCCCACTTGGTCACCTCACATTAGGATTACCATGAAATCAAAATATTAATGTTGATTTTTGTAAAGTATAAGAGTATGAGAAAAGTGTAGGCTCACTATGTAGATAATTGTGAGTTTCTTTATATGACAATTAATAAAGAGATGTATTTTACCATAACCTTCCAGTGAAATTAGCATATTCTTATATTGCATCCTTGGGCAGTTTTGAGAAGAATACTTTGACAGTGTATTTAGTTACAAAAGACTTGGACAAACTACTGATTCACAAGGGAAATTATTTAGTCACAGTAGCTCACACATCACAATATACTATTATAATAACAAAGAGCAAAAACATAACTGGTAATAATATATTCAAAATAAGTAGCAAAAATAGCAAGAGGCTGGTATCAAATAAGGCATGATTGTATATATGTATATGTACTTGAGATGTGTGTAGAATCCCTCAGTCATCCAGGTAGAATCCATAGCAAAAGGAAAAATTTATTTTGTCAACTGGACAGAGTTTATTTGGTTGAATACGTTTCGCAGCTCATCCAAGCTGCTTCTTCAGTTCTGGTCAGATGCTGGTGGACACTGCCTTATATCTGCTTGAAGGGAGGAGCTTAATTACAATGAAAATTACTCTGAGACACACATATTTATTTACAGTTTCTGTTAGTCAGGTGAGTCTATTCAATATGGAGTGTTTACAGTTTCTGTTAGTCAGGTGAGTCTATTCAATATGGAGTGGGAGTGGGGGAGTAGTTAGCATATCCATTCAGGGCCATGATGGGTGTTTTCACACCTCTGGACATGTCCTGGCTAGTCCCATTGTTTTCTCTGTTTGTTTTGATTTAGGTTTGAGGATAGAGTTATAGATGGGAGACAAATGATGTCTGAGACCTCCATTTCTGTTCAAGGAAGGATGCTCTTTCTTGACAAAAATAGCCTCTTTAACTCCCCTCTCAAACCAGTTCTTTTCTCTGGCCAAGATCTGGACCTCACTGTCCTCAAAGGAGTGGCCCGTGGCTTTTAGGTGGAGATGTACGGCAGATTGCGGTCAGGGTGGGCCGCCAGCATCTGACCAGAACTGAAGAAGCAGCTTGGATGAGCTGCGAAACGTATTCGACCAAATAAACTCTGTCCAGTTGACAAATTAAATTTCTCCTTTTGCTATATGTATATGTAGTCAAAATAAAAGTCAAAATAAAATATAGAAATTAGTAATACAAATATATCTCAGCCATATACAAGAGATTGTAAGGAAAAACAGTGCAAAGATGAAATAATGATTGATACGACATAGGGGTATCTGTTACATAAAGGTGAGTTGTTGTACAGTTGTAGGGAGTATTATCTCCTCTGTCCCTCTGTAGTCTGGTGCAATGGGTGAGCAGGAGTGTCCATGATGGAGAGCAGTTTGTCCAGTGTCCTCCTGTCCCTCATTGTGACAAATGTCTCCAGCTCACAGCCGATCATGTGACCAGCGAAGTACAGTAGCACTACTACTACTTCCACTATTTTCCATGGCCCTGGATGGTGATGGGCTCTACTGGTGTCCTGGGACCACTCCACAAAGTTTGTAATCAGTGTCCTGTACTTCAGCTCCTGCCCATCCCTGATACACCCGACCACTGCAGAGTCATCAGAGAACTTCTGCAGATGGCAGGACCCGGAGCTGTACTGGAAATCAGAGGTGTACAGAGTGAACAGGAACTGAGACAGGACTGTACCCTGGGGGCCTCCTACATTACTGACCACAGTGTCAGACAGGGTGGTCCCCAGTCGCACGTACTGAGGCCTGCCTGACAGGTAGTCATTAATCCAGGAGACAATGGAGGAGCTGACACCCATCCTGAGCAGCTTCTTACTCATCAGAAAGGGCTGGATTGTGTTAAAGGCACTGGAGAAATCAAAGAACAATATCCTCACAGAGCCCCCAACACTATCCAGGTGAGAGTGAGCCCGCTGCAGAAGATACACACTAATGTGGGCCTGATAGGCAAACTGTAGAGGATCCAGGGATGGTGCCACCAAGGGTCTGAGCTGAGCCAGAACAAGTCTCTCAAACACTTTCATGACATGAGGCGTCATAATAGTCAATGGAATAGGCTTCTTAGGCACAGGCACAATGCAGGAGGTCTTCCATAGCACTGGTGTCCATTCAAGCTTCAGACTCAGTGTGAAGAGAAAGTGCAGGATTCCAGTGAGCTGTGCTGCACATGTCCTCAGCACGCGGGGGTTGACTTGGTCTGGTCCAAGAGACTTGCTTTGATGTACTTTCTCCAGCTGCCTTCTCCCCTGGGCAGGTGAGACAAGACACTTGGCTGGGTTCTTCTGTTGGGGTGGGGGTAAGTGTGGGAGCAGAGGTGATGGGCTGATGAATGGTCTTCTGAGTGATCTGTGGTGAGGTGTGGATTGGGCATCTGGGAGGTGTAGAGATGGGGGTGCCAAGGGATGAGAAACAATGAAAATGCAAATTGAGTAGATTTGACCTGTCTGGGCTATTGCCCTGCTGCTTTGTTTTGGTCTTGAAACCAGTGATGCCCTTCTTCCCCTTCCAACCATCTCTGGTATTGTTTTGTTGGAGTTTTACCTCCAACTTCCTCTTGTATTTTGTAGTGTATTCTGTTACCTGGTCCAATCAGAGTACTGTATTCTGAACACTAAGAAAATTATTTTGGAGTAAAGATTTTTCCAGTTTTCATTGGTTTAACGATTGGATTGGTTGTTTCTGCTGGAGTTGCCATAATGGGGTACTGTCGGCAAAACATCCGCTAGGGGCGCTACGAGCATAGCAACCGGAAGTGAGCTTCGTGTCCCTCCATTGCCGTTTACTTCAATGACAAATACTTCACGGGAAAATGGCTTCAAAATATGGGTCGTGGACGTTAGTTTTATTAAAGGAGGAGTTGAAGAGAAGGGGAAAGTTGGTGTCTGGCTGAAAATGCCAACTTATTGAAAGGCATGCTTATCTTTGTGTATATTTAATACTGTATATTTGTTTGCTTCTAGTACACGGGTACACACTTTGCAGACTCGAAGCACTGGACCAAATAGGTGTTACAGAGGCCGATGATGAAACTGCAAGAGAATATTGGATGACACTACCAGATTTTACGACTTCCAAGATCCCGAAAATGCCAATGAGCCGTATTACATCATACCTTGAAAGAATTATTATTAGACATATTATTAGACATAGTATTAGAAATTATTAGTATATGTTGAATTTAATGAAGCGTGACTGAAATTGTCTGTACAAAATCAATGGCACATCTGTACACTTCCGGTCTCTACGCTCGGAGCGCCTCTAGCGGTATAAATTTCCTAGCCAAAACCCCATACCGCTGATTCTCTTTTGTATATCTGTACAGAAACTTTCCCATGAGTTAATATTGTTTTGTTGTGCTGCTGGGCATCGTCTATTGTTCTACAAACATTTACTGTCCTTTAACTACATTTAACTCCACACACAAGATTCACACATTGAGATGTTTTCTTCCTTTTGTTCTCAGGTTAAAGAAATGAAGCGCCAGAGGGAGATCTCAGAGAGAACATCTCCTGTAATCATAGACCATTTCGACCAGTACGGCAGAAGTGTCCGTCTGAAAAAACCACATACAGGTGTTAGTAATCCAATAACATTTACTGCTACAATACAGAGGTGTGGACTTGGACATTAGTTAGACTTTTTTACTATGTAGCTTTTAGGTAGAGGGTCCATCACATGCTTGTTTCTACAGATATGTCATTGCTCTGCCTGGAATGTTCCACAGTTGTTTAATGCCAATAACAGGTGGTTTTAGAGCACAAATATACCTAGAAAAGCAGGCTTTCTGTCTGTGAGCGGGATTGCCTTTCCAAAGATATGACCTGTAACTTTCCCTGGTTTGATCTCCATGAAGATAGAAAGGTTTAATAGCATACTGTGAAACATTCCAGACAAAGCAATAACGTCTCCACAGAGAAAAGCATTTGACGGACCCTCCACCAGAAAAGTTACACAGTGCACCTTTAATTTAAAGGGACTCGGGACTCAACTTGGAGCTCTTTGACTTAAGAGTTCACAAAACACTCTTCCCTGTACAGCTCATAGTTTGATGTACTGTCAGTCCTTAATCTTACTCAGGATCAAACAGAAGCACGTCCTCCCTCTTCATCATTTGTGACCAGGACTTTTCTAAAGACAAAACTACAGTTATATGAACTCCTTCATAAGGAGACCAGATTCATATCTTTGTAAAGAATTGGTAGTGCGTATTCTGGATCCCAGGCAAATAAATTACAAAAATATGACCCACCGGTGGTTTGGCCTCTGCAGCAGTGGGCTGATGGTAGCCTCATGGTTCCAGTGTGAGCCACAGTCACCAACACAAAGCCCTGAAGAAGCTCCCTGTTGGTAGTGAAATGTCAGCTGCAAAAGTTTAGTAAGCCCAGTGGTTTTGATTGACTTGGTGAAAATATCTTATCCCTGGACGTCTCAAGATTTGTTTTAATTAAATATCTGAGTTGTGTTTGGCCATTTGGTATAAAAGCTTAAAGTACAGGACTTAGGACTTCACTTGGGTTTGAGACTTGAAAATCAGATACTTGGTCTCATCTCTACTACAACAATCCTCTACATTTAAAATAATAATATAATACTTACAGCTTGAATCGCTCTGTTGCTACTTTTCAGTATAAAAATCTTAAAGACTGGAGCCTCCATATTGAGGTGGACGATGGCAAAGCTCTCATCTACATATTTGAGTCTTCTTTAAGGCTGATTGATCCACACAAGACTGTGACTGTAAGTTTTTCAGCTTTTACATTTAACATGGAAAGAAAATGTTAATTTAAAGCTGAGTTCACAGCATACATGATATCACTTTTTTTTCTAGCCAATCCCACTGAGCTTTTTAATATCTTTCAAGATGTGTCATGTCTTATACATGTTCCTGATAACATATAGGAACTTAAACTATTTCCAAATCCCTGTTTAGATCTGGGCTCAAGGTTGTTGTCCACCAGAGGCAGATAAATGCTTAAATAAGGAGTGGGAGAACCAGGGCCCATGGAACACTGGGGAGATGGCCTTTGTTTCTCTCTATGATGAAAAAAATAAGGTAGGTTAAATGTTTATTTTGTACTCACTTCAAGAAAATAAAATTTGAAGTAATAAAAAGGTTTTGTATTTTGTCTTCAGTTGAAGGACAGAATATGTGAACGGATGAAACCCCACAAATCCAGAACGGCTATAACTGACTTTTTTGTGTAAAATGTTTACTCTCAGATTCTACACATTTTTACATTTCTGAATAAAGGGACTGACGATCATTAAAAGAGTGGCTGTGGTTCCAAGGCAGACAGTTTGAGGTCCAGATGATGATGCACTGTGTCACTGTCTCTCTGGGCAAGACTCTTCACCCACTTTGCCAAACAAAGTTACATAGTCCCCCCTCACATTTTTCCAGGACAGGGTCATATGTGAACAAAACCAGAACTAATTTCCCTGTATTTTTAATCTGCCAGTTTCACAGGTGAATTAACAGGAATGTAGGGAAGGCTTAAAGGGCCCATGTCTATTTTCTTCTGTTTCTGATCTGTGTTATAATGTTGTAACCTGGCTCACACCAGACTGATCTGTGTGTCACTCTGAACTGAATTTTTAAAATTATCAATCTGGAATGGCTCTCACTGAAAGAGAATGGGAAAACTTTAGTTAAATCCAGTTGAGAGAAAAGCTCAGACATCTCCCCTGTCCACAAATGCACAAGGGCTTACTTTCTGCACATTTTTCACAAACAAAATAGTCTGTATTTTTGCTCTACTTTGACTTCTACACAAACCTCAATGTTCTGGGACTGGTGCGTGTGTGAATGGGAGTCACTGAGTTCTGGTGTTTTGTAACCAGAAACTGTGTGAATGGAACTTTAGAAATAGATCTTATTTACAGTGAATGCTTTAATAGGCCATGTTCTTGTAGTTTTGTTCAGTTTTGTTCTCCAATAAAAAAAACAAAACAAAAAAAAAAACACCAAAGGCTCCTTTATCTGATTGTATTTTTTACTGCTGTGTCTGTTACTGATGGGAAACGAGAATGAAGACGTGATGAACGTTAAGAGCTCAGGGTCAAACACAAAGGGCTGAGGCAGAAAACAGGGCATAGTACACAGGAGAGAGGGCACAGTACACAGGAGAGAGGGCACAGTACACAGGAGAGAGGGCACAGTACACAGGAGAGAGGAGGGAGGGCACAGTACACAGGAGAGAGGGCACAGTACACAGGGGGAGGGCACAGTACACAGGAGGGAGGGCACAGTACACAGGAGAGAGGAGGGAGGGCACAGTACACAGGAGAGAGGGCACAGTACACAGGAGGGAGGGCACAGTACACAGGAGAGAGAGAGGGCATAGTACACAGGAGAGAGGGCACAGTACACAGGAGAGAGGAGGGAGGGCACAGTACACAGGAGGGAGGGCACAGTACACAGGAGAGAGAGAGGGCATAGTACACAGGAGAGAGGGCACAGTACACAGGAGAGAGGAGGGAGGGCACAGTACACAGGAGGGAGGGCACAGTACACAGGAGAGAGAGAGGGCATAGTACACAGGAGAGAGGGCACAGTACACAGGAGAGAGGAGGGAGGGCACAGTACACAGGAGGGAGGAGGGAGGGCACAGTACACAGGAGGGAGGGCGCAGTACACAGGAGGGAGGGCACAGTACACAGGAGGGAGGAGGGAGGGCACAGTACACAGGAGGGAGGGCACAGTACACAGGAGGGAGGAGGGAGGGCACAGTACACAGGAGGGAGGGCACAGTACACAGGAGGGAGGGGGTTGTAGTATGAAGTAAGTGCTTTTTTCTTGATTTGCAAAAGACTGAATGTAGGAGTGGGTGATATTGACAAAAATGAATATCTATTTTTCACAATGTATAATCACTGACAATAATGAGACAGTATTTTAACCATTCATAAACAATTAACTAAAATATTTCTGTAAATGCTACAGGCTTTTTACACCATATGTAACAGCAAATGTGGCAGAAGATCTTCCAGAGGAAATACACAAAGATTTTCCAGTTCTTACTCCACCAGACCACCTGGCGCCCCCTGGAGGCTGCTGTGATGCTGCAGGACACAGAGGAGGGACACTTTTGGAAAATGGAAAATGTGTGTCTGCACAAGGGTGTGTCTGCACAAGTATGTAATGACACATACAGGTTTATTTTTATCCTGTTACTCTGAGTGAAGTGAAAGTGAAAGTACATTTGTGCTGGTGGAGCTTAACTTCATGAAGCATAAACTACAAAACATCACAACTGCCAGAAATGGACAAAAACTAAAAATAAATATACCAAAACAAGTATTTATTTATTTATTTATTTATTTATTTGTTTGTTTGTTAAAATATTTAGGTCTGACTGCTGCTGTTTCCCTTTGTAGATCCAATATTGGGAAGAGGTCAGGCTTCTGTTGTAATCTCATAATTTAACTGTTCCTTTGTTATTATTTTGCCTTTATTTACCTCTGTAAATATGTTTAACTTGTATTTACGTTTACATTGAGCTCTGATGTTGCTCTGTAGTTTTAATTCATTCATGTGAAAATATGCACATGTCCATTGTCTTCTCCCCTGGATTTTTGGCTGGACCGACACATTGCAGCACATGTTGATCCTATTTTCTATTATTGTGAACCAGATTAAGCACAAGTTTTTATTATAGGTCTACTAATTTGAGGATAAAATTAAAGCATGATTACTTGCAGCAGGGAACACCTCTGTTTTGTAAAAAGGAAACGGAATCAGCATCAGCAATGTGAATGTTTTAGTGTTGTTGTATATGCAAATTTTCAAGTGTTCATTGTGAGGCGTTTGATGTTATATGACGTTGGATGTTATGACTCTTTGTATGTGAACACCATAGACTGTATAAAGAAGTGGACTACATGAGTGTGACGTCACCAGTGTTCGACTATGCTGTGATGTTAGCGGTTACAGGGGCAAATTAGAGCCAGGTTCTGTATTTTGAATAGGACTTTTTAACGGACAAAATAGCTAAATAAAAGCACCAGGATCATGTAGAGCGAGTTAATACGAACATTTCAAGACCAATATGACGAGGCTCACTGCAGCAGGTACAGACAGAGGAGCCACAATATTCCAATGCAAGTCAATGGGAGCCAGGGTCAGAAGGAACCGGAAGCCTCTATATGCAAACTTCCTATTTGGAATGTGGCGGCTATCTCATTAGCTATGTCCATTTACATATACAGTCTATGGTGAACATGGCATTAAGCTAGCTGTTTCTATGGTCCCTCTGCTCTGTTTTCCAGGACAGGTTTGGATTGGTTCATCGCAGCCAATAGTCATCAGAATCGGTGATAATGTCATTTTGCCATGTTTTTTCCAACCTCCAACAGACATTGCAACTTCAACTTTTGAGTGGCTCCAACCAGATCTGCAGCCCTGTTTTGTTTGGCTAAATAAGGAGATAAAAGATGTAAAAAACCCACAATTTGAAAACCGGCCGTTCCTGTTCCAAGACACATTGAAACATGCGGACGTTTCACTGAAAATGACAGATGTGAAAACAAAGGACAGTGGAGTTTACAGGTGCAGCATCCCTGCGCTGGGAGAAGAAACCTCCATCAGACTAATTGTTGGTGAGTTTTTACTGAGCAAAACATCATAAACTGTATGTGAAATATGCTCAGATATGATAGAGTAAAGTGCTTACATTTGTTGCAGAATAAACTAACACAGTGGCCCTCATTTATGAAGCGAAATCAGTGCTTCTATCTGATGCATGACCAAAATGAGGCGCTCTTCAGGATTTATCTAAATTTGAGCGTACGGTGTGCACAAATCGTACAGCAGGTCTGGAGGTGGTGGGCCATATACACCCATTTGAAACAAACAGCAAGATGCACAGGAAAACAACTTCTAACTGCATGAAACATAGGCCTATTAGCCCTTAGTACAACCCCTTAATAGATAGTTTAGAGTCAGTTGAACCAAAAATGCTGTTCATTTACTTTTATTTAGCAATCAAAAGCTTGTTCTCTAGTTGACGATTGTTGAGACTACACTTTTTAAAGTTTAAAACTCATCCCAACTTATCATCATGAGCTACGGCTTTAAGCATAAAACAGACTGAGTATCAGCTCAGAGCAGAGGCACATGAGTTCTGCTGAACACTCACCAGTGCGTTTGCCGTCCTTGAGGCTCCGGTCCAGGTGGGTTAGAGACTCCAGACCAGGTGGGTTTGGCAGATAGCTGCCTCTGTCCTCCATGTGCTGCTCTAGGGCTGAGGCTGGTTCTGAGGTGGAGTAAAGTATCCAGACAGGAGTGAAGATCCAGTCTGGTTTGTTAGGTCTATCTTAATAATATTTATTATTATTATTAATATAGGCTAATAATATTTAAATGCACTGTATATAGCCTGCCCTGTCCTTGATATCATATAGCCTGCTTTTTTACAGTTTTTAAAAAGATCAGAGAGAGTCCTTTTGGGTTTACACCTAAAGGATGAGACTACAGGAGGATACCACCCTACAGGAAAGGACCAAACCCACACCCGGCCACATCTGCAAGCTAATGGACATGTGTCTCAACACCACATATAGTACTTTGAATACTTTCAACTTAGAGGAAACAGGAAGGTTCACAGCTGTGCCATGGGCCTGACCTATAGTAGCAAACCTTAACAGTGAAGGGTTCTCGTTCTCGGGTTCAGGCTTCAGTCACTGGGTCTGATTTGGAGGTTTTGGCTTTGGAGGTTCTGATAGCCGATATAACAGCTGATATAATTAGTGATGTAAAAATTCCCTGTAAATCTTTAGCTGATTATAAAACTTAGGTCTGGCTCTAATAGATTTTAAGTAGGGTTTATTTAGGCTACATTTAGTCTGTCTCTTTACGGTCATATTTAAAGACAGTAAGTCGGCCTAATGGCATTTTTGCATGACATTCTAGCCAGTAAACAAAGAAAGTAAATCACCGTCTTCAATTTCCCTTTCATTTTATTGTCCTTTTACTGCCATTTAACTGCACACACAAGATCCAGACACTGAGATGAACAAAAAATGTTTTCTTTCTTTTGTTCTCAGGTTCAAGAAATTAGGCTCCAAAGAGATCTCAAAGAGTTCTCCTGTAATCATACACCATTTTGAGTGTCATTCTGAAAAAAACACATGAAGGGGTTAATAACAGATGTACAGTCAGTACCTAATTTTACACAGGATCAAACAGAAGCACGGCCTCCCACTTCATCATTTGTGACCAGGACTTTTCTAAGGACAAAACTACAGTTACATGAACTCCTTCATAAGGAGACCAGATTCATATCTTTGTAAAGAACTGGAGTAGTGTGTATTCTGGATCCCAGGCAAATAAATGACAAAAATATGACCCACCGGTGGTTTGGTTTCTGCTGCAGTGGGCTGATGGTAGCCTCATGGTTCCAGTGTGAGCCACAGTCACTGATCATTTGACTTGAAAGGACTTGAAACTGAAAGTATAGGACTCGGGACTTCACTTGGACTTGAAACTTGAAAATCAGAGACTTAGTCCTTTGTAAACCTTAAAGACTGGAACCTCCATATTGAGGTGGATGAGGCAGAAGCTCTCATCTACAAATTTAAGATCTCTTTAAATCTGGCAAAGTCAAACAGCATTGTGTCTGTGAGGGTTTCAGCTTTTATATTTAACATGGAAAAAAATGTTAATTTAAGTCTGAGTTTCACAGCATACATGATTTGATTGACATTATAATAACAAATCAGAGAACAGCCTAATATGGGCCCTTTAAAGAGTAAACATCAGGTACAAAGCCTTTAATTACATGCAAAAAAATTAAAATAAAAACCTGTACAGGCTTTTTAAACATTCCACACCACATTAGCAAAGCTTACCAGCGCGTTGCAGGTACAGGAAAGGTGTCACTAGCGCTGTTATCAAATTCACCCAGTTCACAGTTTGAGCTAAAACGAGACACTCATGCACAGATCCACGGTTTAAAATGGCGCAAATCACACTCAACCACAAGTTCCACACAAATCGAAATACCAACACAAACATGACGAGTAATAAAATAAGAAACGCCTTTAGTTTCGATTTGTCCACTTTGGCGTTAGAGCCTGGTTTTGGCCGAAACAGCACGACAAGGACGGACATGGAGCAAAATAACATGGTCGAAAACAGTATCGCGATTTCAATCACTTCTACGGTGAATACAAACTTCACCAAGCTGTGGATTTTAAACAGTATCATCGTCTTGACAACGCTAATTAGCCAAACAATCAAAGTGGCAGCATAGCGTATCCACAGACCGGCTGCGTTGCGTTTTAGACTGAGGTATGTTAACGGATAAACTGCACCCATGTACTGCTCAATGCTGGTGCAAACGGGGAAAACTGATTCGGCGTAGCTTGGAAAGTTCGCCATTAGCTTAATCAAGTCTTCATTGTAATCTAAGAACCACAAAATAAAGCCCAAAACGCCAATTAACTCCATGACGGCCATGTTGTGGGTGAAGAAGTCCGAGTGGCTGGCGTGAGATGTGTTGCTTTGTAGTTTCCAGCGGAGAAGTCCCAAATAAAGGACGTAGATGGAGAGAGGGAGCATGATCAGGATGTAAGAAATCGCAAAACCGATATTCAGATGATTTTCAAGGTCGGTGTGGTTGGCTGCCTTCATTTTCTGCCAAAAAAGTAAACATGAAACTAAATTACATTGTATGGAAATAGTCTTGTGTTATTATTCTTTTTTATTATTTAAATTTGTATTGCATTTCGTTGCAAAATATCGTCATCTGACTACTACCGATTAAAGGTTGTATATTGCGCAAAATTGACTCGCTAAATTTTAAGGAGAATTTATTTAAAAAAGGTCATGTTATAACAAATACTGATTTAAAAATGGTTCGTAGAAAGGGACACTTACCTGTATAGATGAGGGCTTCATGCATTTATCTTCTGCTCATGTATAGGTTTAGCTTGTGTGTTGTGAAAGGTAAGTGCTCGTGCTGTAAATGACGGCGCTTGTATGCAAAAAACCTTGACAAAACAGATAAAAAGGAATGCCGTATTCAAATCAGTTTTCCACATCATTTTAAAGCGGACCTGTTCTGCAAAATCGACTTCACAAGTGTCATAGATTCTAACTATATAACAGACACAATCGCTAGAAGGCACAAGTCTTCGTTAAAGGCGCACTGTGTAACATTTCTAGTTGGGGAATGAAGTTGAACTAAATAACATAAAACTTCTTGTATAGCTTCTGGTAAGTATAGCCAGTGTTTGAAGATCTGCGAGGAGGCGAGATCTGACCTGGAATTTGGCCTGGTGGTGCCATCTGCTCGTCTCTTTAAACTTTAATGCCATACTGTGGAATATTCAAATAATAACATCTTCATTGAAACATATAAGAAGCAGACAAAACACAATTCTAATTATGTGCTCTTGATGAGAAAATCTGAAAATATGATTAAAACTAAATATAAGTTCATTCACCTTTTAAAGAAACTATGGTGTTATAAATATCGACATTAAATGGATCTAATAAAAAAGTAAGAGGAAAAAAAAAAACACACAAACTTTTTTCACTTAGTTTTATTTGCATCTGTGTCACGCCTCATGCAAACATGCAAACAGCAGTCTATAAGTAGAGTAAACCAGTTAGATAAGAGGCTAAACACGTACATTATTTTAAATGAAAAAAATATCAGATCAAAAGATACACAAATAATTATTACATCACATTGGATAACTTGGATAACTTGTTATTTTCAGCCCTGAAATTGCCCATTTCTACTAAACAAAAGGTAAACAGTAGCTGTTAAATGTTCACTGTGTAACTTTTTGGTTGGGGTTCCATCACCTGCTTGTTTCTATGGATATGTCACTTTTCTGCCTGGAATGTTCCACAGTATGACATTAAACAGCTCTTCTTTGCATCTATTAAATTATGTCGTTATAGCTAAAAAAATACCTAGAAAACCGGCATTCTGACAGAGTAGAAACCCTCCTTGCGCACTCCACCACGCAATCTGTGCGTCCTAGATCCCACCTGCAGCTAGAATCTGTGTGAAGCCACGTCACGTCACGCCCTCTCCACACCTCCACCTCACCATAAAAGGAGCAAAGTGATTTGTGAATGAGATTTCCCTAAACATGAGCCGATAATCAGTGGGTTTGCCCAGACACGCGGGACAGAGAGGGAGGAGGACGCTCCACGCAGCACCACACAGTCACGTTAAAGGCTTAAACAGGGTTTTACAAATGAATACAAAACTAAAAGTGACAACAACTCATCTCTTAATTTAATAATATTTCATAATATTTAGGCTGTGCATCTTGGCAGATAAAGTCAAATTATTTTCTCGCTATATTTTTAAGTATGCCTATGATGTGTGTGGGGATTGGACCTGTTTAAGCACATATACTTAAATGTACGGTGGTCTGAATGGTCAAAGGAGGGAGCTATGAGCGTGTATGAGAGATCCAGATGCCCTCCCCAGGTGAGCGAAAGGAGTGGGGGGGGGGGGGGGGGGGGGGGGTACATGGATCAGAGGCCAGTGGCAGATAAAACACAAATGTAGCACGTAACACACCAGACACATATCAGGCACCGTAATTCTGCCAATAAAATTCCACACGAAACATCCAAACTCTGCTTACCTCTGTGAGTATGTGGGCCTGGGTCTTACCTCTGTGAGTGTGTGGGCCTGGCTCTTACCTCTGTGAGTGTGTGGGCCTGGGTCTTACCTCTGTGAGTGTGTGGGCCTGGCTCTTACCTCTGTGAGTATGTGGGCCTGGGTCTTACCTCTGTGAGTGTGTGGGCCTGGGTCTTACCTCTGTGAGTGTGTGGGCCTGGGTCTTACCTCTGTGAGTGTGTGGGCCTGGCTCTTACCTCTGTGAGTGTGTGGGCCTGGGTCTTACCTCTGTGAGTGTGTGGGCCTGGCTCTTACCTCTGTGAGTGTGTGGGCCTGGGTCTTACCTCTGTGAGTGTGTGGGCCTGGGTCTTACCTCTGTGAGTGTGTGGGCCTGGCTCTTACCTCTGTGAGTGTGTGGGCCTGGGTCGGGACAGCACAGACATTATTGTGTTCTTTATACAGACAGAGAGCAAGCTCTCATTTGCAAGAGCTCCCATTACACAAAAGTGCAGGGAAGATTTTGAGTTCTGGTCAGGTTTGGCCAGTAGTGTCACGCAGCACTTTGGTGTTCGGTGTGTAAAGACAAATGTAAAGTGTTGGAGCTGCGTTTAGTCCCAGTGCTTCATTAAACCAAACCCTCGCTCCTGTGCTCTGAGGGAAGAGTTTTCTCTCAGGTCTGGTCATTATTTCGTTCTCTCTGTATTGGGTCACAGCCACGGACTGTGGTCTATAGAAGTTTATGGTCATAGCACAGGAGCTGCACTGGGAAAGTGGACGCGCTCGTGCACAAGAGCGTGCAGTTTTAAAAGTATAATATTTTTTGGGAGAATAATGAGTCAAATAAACAGTCCCTCTTCATGTTTTGGCTAACCTCTGCTTAAATGCACAAATCTGAATGTAATCAATTAATTTTGTGTAATTATTTTATATACATGCATTTTCTGATGATTTCCGGATCAAACACTTCCACAAACTCTCTTCACTTCTGCTCCTCTCCACGAGTGTCGCCTTCTCCTCGTGTCTCCAGACTTTGCGCAGAGCGTACAGCAGGTCCGAGCTGCCATAGAGATAAGCAAAGCGTGGCGCTTAGGAGGAGTTTCATAAATCCCGCAGTTGGGGTAGAAAATGCCTACACAATGCTTATTGTTTAAGTAAGCTTTATAAATGAGGCCCCAGACCTGTAACTTGATCTGATTTGGTCTCCATGATAAATAGAAAGCTTTAATATCATACGGAGAAACATTCCAAACAAAGCAATAACATGTCCGTGGAGAAAAGCATTTCACGAACCCTCCATGAGAAAAGTTACACAGTGCACCTTTAACTTGAAAACTACCACTTCATGACATCACAAGGTGGAGCGGAGCCCAACTGCAATAACCACAGAAAGTACTACATCAGACTTGTTATATTAAAAATGAAAATACAGAGCTCACATAGGCGTCCTCTGCTTTCCAAGGTCCTTCTGGGTTTGCGTGTTGGTCTGTTTTCAGATAAATGGATTGTGAAATAGTTTACATACTGTACATTTCAGAAACACTGACAAATTACAGCTTGCAAATGCTGTGCCTGCTTTTCGTACAACCAATCAGACCAATGACGGCTTGTGAAACCTTGCAATATTGTGGAACATTCTAGGGACAGTGTTTATAGTGTCTCCATGGAGACAGGTAAGTCAGGTGGCAGGTCCTCTTCCAGTAGTGCACATAATGTTGGACTTTAAAACTGTACTTTTAATTGAGAATTACTGAAAACAGCGCAAATGATGAAAGAATGAATTCAAAAAATTATTGTATATTGTATTATTGTATATGATTAATGAGATTAAACTTCATAATTTGTTATATAACATAAGATGGTTTTATCTATAGTAGTTATAAAAATATATATATAAAAAAAAATATACATGCAAACTTTTTCCACCTTGAATCTTTTTATTGTATGGTGTTGGCTGCCCCCTAGAATCTTCTAAATACAGAAGACATTAAATGATATGATGTAAGATATATGGAATTATATAGCAAAGAAAAAAAAGTTAAATAACTCAAATATTTTTTAATTCAAATTCTCACATTATCCACCCTTTGCTTTGTCGACAGCACTGCAAACCCTTGGCCTCCTCTCAATGATCTTTTTGAAGTCTCCTGAAATGGTTTTCACTTCACAGCTGTGCCATGTCAAGGTCAAGAAATGGCAAAAGTGCAAAGCAGGATCTAATTTTTTTTTCTTTTTTTTTTATTATCTAAAACAATCTGTGTGTTATTTTTGTTTACTACGTTGCATATGTGTTCATTCATAGTTTCGATGCCTTCATTGAGAGTCTAAAGTGTAAATAACCACGGAAATAAAGAAGAAACAAACATGAAAAAGTGCGTCCAAACTATTGCCTGGTCGTGTCATTTTAACAGATGGTTTTGAAACCCAAGAAAACACAGGTGTTGATTTGCCTAAAGTGTGCCCATTGTTTCCATTAAAAGCTGATCAGGTGAGCTTATGTAATGTGATCACATACAATTCAATATTTAACTGAAGAAACTAGCCTCCCCTGGAAAAGGTAACACAGAAGTTCACAGAAAAAATGTTTAGATTTTAGCAGGACACATTGACTTAACTTTTATTATTATTATTATTTTTTTTTTTTTATGTTTTGCAGAAGAGAATTACGAAATTGGTAAAGCTCTATGGTCCCTTAATGTTACTTTTTTGCAATTTATAGGTGCATTGTGTAACTTTTCTGGTGGAGGGTTTGTCAAATACTTTTCTCCGTAGCGATGTTATTGCTTTTTTTTTTTTTTTGTCTAGAATGTTCCACAGTATGGTATTAAACCTTTCTATCTTCATGGAGACCAAATCTGACCAAAATACAGGTCAGATCTGTGATTTTACAGTCAGAATGCCTGTTTTTCTAGTTTTGAGTTACAGTATAAAACAACCTGTAACTGAATAAATGTAAGGTAGAGCTGTTTAAATTCATACTGTGGAACATTCCAGGCAGAGCAATGACATCTCCATAGAAACAAGCAGGTGACGGACCTCCAAACAAAAACTTTAATCAACACTTTTATATATTGTAAAACTATAATTTTCTCTTTCGATAGAAGATATGGCGTCAGCGTACAACATTTCTTCACCTCATTTTCGTCTGGAGTCCATCATTGGTTCAGCCATCGTCTTAGGGTCCTACACGTGTCTCGTCCTCCCTCTCTCCTTCTACGTTCTTTATTTGGGCTTCCTTCAGTGGAAATCAAAAAGGACTGACTCATCCTGGTCTATTGGACATTCTGACTTTTCAGCCTACAATTTGGCTTTCATGGAATTCCTTGGATTTCCTGGATTTGCCGTTGCGCTCTATGCTAAGATAATTGACGAGGATGGACATTTGTGGACAATGGCGTGTCTCGTTAATAAACTTCCTTGGTTTGGACAGCTGCTTTTCCCCATTTTCACCTGCGTGGAGCACTATCTCGCTGTGGTTCGTCCAATGATTTATCTCAACCTAAAACGTACTAAAAGTCTCATGATTCGAAACATTAGCACAGGTGTGGTCTGGCTGTTCTGTATTTTTGGTATTTGTTACGTATTTTTTTTAATGCATTCAAGCGTCGCTTTATTAATAATGGTTGTATTTCAGATGATAGTTTCTCTTGTTGCCATGGTTTTCTGTTGCGTTTCCGTGGTCCATGTTCTAATTCAGCCCAGACCTGGAAATCAGAGTAGAAGCAAATTTGACCAGTCCAAGAAAAGGGCCATTTGCGCTATTGTCGCCATCATGTTTACACTGTTTTTGCGATTTGCGGTAAATATTTTTCTATCTTGTTTGTGTATTTTCCATGATTTGTGGTGTCAGTTTGCTGAACCCTGGATATACTGGCTAAATCTCAGTAGCAGTGTGGTTTTATTTGCGTTGTATCTCCAAAGAGTGGGGAAATTACCAAACAGCAAAACAATTAGATTCTGACCCTTTTAGCAATATGGGCTTTTTAAAGATCCTTTAGTACACAAAATGGACTCTTGTGAGCTTTAATCCGTGTTATAATGTTGTTATCTCATCAAAAACACACCTGGAGTTGTGTTTTGTTTCATTCCTGAAGCCTGAAGCATAACGTAAACTGGCTTGCCTCACCACAGATCTGACTAATAACTTGACCTGTTGGCATCACCTGCTTTACTCAGCAGAGAGAGATATGCTATACTGTGGAACCTTCTAAGCACAGCAATAGCATCTCCATGGAAACACATTGTTATTCTAGGTTTTGGATTATCACTCATGTTTGCTAGCATTTTATTGTTATTTTGTTGTTTTGTTTAGAGCCACTATGAATATAGAACCTGGTTTAGCCACAGTTTAGTCCTGGAATTCTCATGTTAAAGACCTGGTAGTATGTAAGGCCAAATATTTGTGCAGAAAGTGTCTGGTGTGAAAAAGTGGCCTCTGTCTTAGAAAAAACACAAATCGTGTAATAGGATTTGCTTTCAGTTTAGTAACCAATTAAACCATAGAAGTTTGTCAAATTACAAATGTTTTGTTTCTTGTTTCAGTTGCTTTAAATGTCCTATATTACACTAAACTGACTCTTGTGAGCTTTAAGTCATGTTATAATGTTGTTAAAAATATACCTGAAGTTGTGTTTAGTTTCATTCACACGTTTGAGTAACCCTTTATAGTCTGTCTACATCTCCAGCTCACAGCTCAAAATGCTCTGTTCTACCATGTAATGTCATGAAGCGGCAGTTAACAGTAACATTTTACCTTTTAGTTCAGCAGAGCTTGGCAATATCAAGGCTGAAATTACCCAAATGATTCTAGTGAAGGTGTGTGGACTTTAGAAACACAGTGGAGCACTTATACACACACATCATCACAATGTTGAACACAAAGCAATGCAACAAGAATGATCTGTAGATATGAAAAAGTAACTCTGATATCTTTTAATGGATGAAGAACTTTAAATGTGGTTAAAAACAATAGCTGCTTGAGGAATACTGAAAATAAAACAAAACAAATTTCACAAGTGAATTATATTATAACGTGGCTAAAAGCAGATTTAGCGTGTCAACAGCTCCACGGTCTACACCAGGACATTTGATTAATCTGTTTTTCACCAGCAAGGACCACGCCAACAACATTCTACAATAAAGATATTTATTGATGAGTGATGGGATGAATGATGGGGTGAATGATGAGATGAATGATGAGATGAATGATGAGATAAATTATGAGATGAATGATGGGATGAATGATGGGATGAATGATGGGATGAATGATAGGGTGAATGATGGGGTGAATGATGGGATGAATGATAGGGTGAATGATGGGATGAATGATGGGATGAATGATAGGGTGAATGATGAGATGAATGATGAGATAAATTATGAGATGAATGATGGGATGAATGATAGGGTGAATGATGGGGTGAATGATAGGGTGAATGATGGGGTGAATGATGGGGTGAATGATGGGGTGAATGATGGGGTGAATGATGAGATGAATGATGAGATAAATTATGAGATGAATGATGGGATGAATGATGGGATGAATGATAGGGTGAATGATGGGGTGAATGATGGGATGAATGATAGGGTGAATGATGGGATGAATGATGGGATGAATGATAGGGTGAATGATGAGATGAATGATGAGATAAATTATGAGATGAATGATGGGATGAATGATGGGATGAATGATGGGATGAATGATAGGGTGAATGATGGGGTGAATGATGGGGTGAATGATGGGGTGAATGATGAGATGAATGATGAGATAAATTATGAGATGAATGATGGGGTGAATGATGAGATGAATGATGAGATAAATTATGAGATGAATGATGGGGTGAATGATGGGGTGAATGATGGGTGAATGATGGGGTGAATGATGGGGTGAATGATGGGTGAATGATGGGGTGAATGATGGGGTGAATGATGAGATGAATGATGGGATGAATGATGGGATGAATGATAGGATGAATGGGGTCGAAATAGCAGAGACAAACTGAGTTGGTGGGACAGACTGCTACAAAAGGCTTCTGGGAAAGGGGTGGGGTTGAGGTGAGCTGTGGTTCGCTGGAGAGGAGGAGAGAGAAGTTGAGGCGTGGTCTTGCTCCTTAGTCTCAATCATATTAACTTCATTTGTCTGAATATCTTTTGAATGTCCTCTGCCCTAATGGCTCATCAGGAGAATGACATGATGTGGAGCATCAGTGACACTGAGTCTGGCTGCGACGGGCTGAGCTCAACAGCAGAGAAAGCACATGTGAGAAATGTTTCTTTTTAAAACTATGGGGAAAAACAATGTTTAAGAGTTTGGTGCTTCTGTATATGGCTCATAAGGCCCGAGAGCCAGAAGCTGGTGAAGGGCCTATTAGTATTACAAAGCGATGCTCCTAATGGGCGGAAAGTGAAATGACGCAACGTGACATTCGTGTAGTGACCAGGGACCCTCGTCATGGGTCCCTGGTCATTTTGCTTTCTGAAAATGTATAGTTTGTTAGCCAAAAAAAAAGCTGAACATTGTTCTCGCATTGGAATTTCTTTCTTATCTTTTTCCTAACCAACTCATCCATTTTTCACCTAGTGAACAATGACAAAAACTCACAAAACTTTGCCAAATGTTAGAGTGAATAGTTCATGGAGTAATACAATGAGGAGAATAGTTCATGTGGAACGTCTTGCTCATTCCATTGTTTGTGTTTAGTCTGTTATCGAAGGCCTGCTAGTGCTCGGACACAAAGTGGGGAGTCGGTTAAGATAATGATAGAGAACATGTGCGGGTCAGATGAGACAGATAAAACTGTTCTTTCTCAGTCTTTAATCAGTGTTTGCACAGCTACTGTTTTCCATGTGATCAGGCAGCTGTGACCTCAGTAGCCTGCTGCATACGCCCACTTCCTGGGGTCAGACTGGGCGACGAGACCGTCCTTGTACTGGACCACCGCCTGCACCACGGCCATCGAGGAATTCAGATTCTGTGTTGGGTGGTTTTTACAATTCAAGCCATCCAGGACTGTCTGTAAACATACAAAGGTAAACAGCTGGAGAGAGAAAAGATGCTAAAAAATATTATATGTGCTATAGGTCTAACATAAAGAGCCTTTTTTTGCTGAGTGGGCCACTTTATTGAAAGCTTTCCTCTCTTTTAAAGTTCATCAGGATCTTAATGTTTCTATTAATTCTCAAAGTTGCCACAAAAGGTTTAGTTTAGTCTCTTTTATGACAAAGCCAACACATGCACTCACCCAGATCCCCGCCTGCTCAGTTGAGGATTTCCCTGGTTTGTAGACAGTCCCCTTCTCAAATTGCTCCTAAGCTCTAGTGTTCTTTTGTGATGTAATTTAGGGCGGCTTGTATCACTGAAGCATAGAGTGATGGACAAGGGACGCCTGCAGGATTTTTTGGGAAGGTACGCATAGGAGACATAGACTTGCTATTGGATGTGCGCACTTGTTTTATCGAGTTATTATCGCGACACCCACTGAACTGGTGTTTGGGTGACACCGGGAGAAGAAGGTGCTCCATGCTTCTTAAGTCTCACTGTACACGCACTTTTAAAATAAGCCTACGGGTGGAGCTGTCTTGTGAGTGTGTGCTGGGATGGGAGGGGGAAAGGAGACCCAGTGCATGTCTAGTGTCTAGGACCAGTGCCTAGCCAGTGTCAGATAGAACAGGTCTGAACAGTTTTACAGCCCTGCCTTCAGTAGAGCGGTAACAGTTTGGTCAATAATCACTGTTGCGCTCAACTTGGGACATCCATTTAGATTCAGTGGGGACATTCAGGCGTACCCCTGTAGGTGACACTGACTGTAATGACTGATCATAAGGGAAGTGTACCTCTGGTTTCTATTGTGCTGGTGCTGGTCTCACTCACCTGGTCAAAGCCCGGCTCTGCCACAGTGGTGTTGGGGCTGAGCTGGTTGTGGAGCCTTGGATATTCCACCGACTTCTTCAGGTCAAAACCAAAGAACAGAGCATTCAAAATCACCTACAGCGGAAAACAGGTTTAAGTGGTTAAGTTGATTGTTAATTTTAAGAGGACTAAATAAAAAGTCCCATTTTAAACTATATTTCACCTGAGCAACAGAGGTAGTAATTTTGGTACCTCCTGAAGCACCGACTACCATCTTAACTTTGTTGTTTTTGTCAAAAAGCAGCGTTGGACACATTGAAGACATCGGCCTTTTGCCTATTAAAAAAAAAAGAATAAATAAATAATATAATAATAATCTTTCAGTGCACTTTATTATATATCTTCAATAAACACCCACACCCTACAGTGTTCACTTTAGTTTTAATTTCTGTTTTTAAACGAGAGCTATAACAAATGTTCTATGCTTTTATTTGAGCCGTTTGTTTCTGGATCAAACTAAATGTTCAAAAACACTTTTCAACAACACAAATGTTTATGTAGTGAGCAAAACTATAATGTTTGCCATGAAAAACTGTAAAATTACTCTGTCTGACCTGGTTTGATGAAGTTGTTTGGTGAAGGGGGGACTCCAAACACATTAGTCATGAATGGAGAGCTGAAGTCGGCCATCTGATTATTGAGCAGGATCCCAGTGGAGTTTGACAGGACCTTTGACCCCAGGCTGTGGTGAAACACTGTCATGGTGAGGCTGCAGGACTGAGCGGACTCTTTGAACACATCACACATTAAACATACTACTGATTGATGGTGCTGGTGGCGGCTACAGCGCTCCCATCTTCAGCCATCACAGAGACGTGTGACGTGCCGTAGTTTTCAGGCAGGAAAAACTCCGGATCATAGTAGTTCATGTCATGCGTTGTGTTGTCCGTGATCTTTTTCCGGAGCTCTCCAGCAAACCAGGCCGACGTCATGTTCTGAATAACCTGAGAGAAATATTTGTTTTCACTTCACACTGTGGTTTGACCGAGGTTACTTCTACTGACACCTTTATTTTAAAAGGTGATTTATTTTTTACTATTAGTTATTTAGAACACATAGGGCGAAAATCTCAGTCCTTACCTGTGAAATGTTTAAAAAGGTGGGATCTCCCAATAATGTCCTTTTAGCATAAGCAAACTTAAATGCCTCCACAATGCGGTGATAAGTGAGTATCTTCTCTTCCAAACTGGACATGCTTATTGCTGTAAAGTTATATCCTGTGGAGAGTACACACAATAGTAACTGCATTTTTGAGTAGATAAGCAGGACTAGTGAGTAGAATGTCACTGAGTAGATTTTTTGGTCAATTATAATATAATAAAGACTATTTTTAAACATGAAATTGACAATAATTCTGACCATTTAAGGGTAATCAGCAACATTTTAAATTATAAGAGTTACTGAGTACAAGTTCCAATTGTCTAAATGGACACAGCTGTCTCACTTCTGTCTTTGGTCCCTCTACACATATTACTGCAACCATCACTTGCCCTGATTGAATCTAAAATTACTACTTACTTTAGAGAGTTTAAAAACGCAGGGGAGCACATCCTGTACCACCACATGACATCACAAGAACTAAATATGCAAGGTTTGTGTGTTTAACATATGTGAATTAAACAAAGCACCACTCCAGGTATGTTTTTTTGATGAGGAAACTACATTGTAACACAGAACAGAAAATGGGGTAATATGGGCGTTTTAAGTGGTGCTTGAATACAGATTTCCACCACTGATAGTTGCGGGTTTTATTAAGTTTGCAGAGTAATAGCAAAGCCTGAGCTGACAGAAGGACAGAGGGCTGAGAGTTTTGGTTTGACGGTTTTCAGCTGGGCCAGGGGCAGACTCACTCTAAATCAGTGCAAATGAAAGTTTAGGGCTGTCACTGAAATGAATGTGTAGCCTCCACCAGTCGACTGTGTCCAGTTAGAGGTAAATGTAGTTTTATTCAGGGAGGCGGGGGTGGCTCAGTCAGAGATTAATGGCTTTTGAAGGAACTCTCAATTAATCTTTTGAGACACAGCACAGATGGTTTGTGGTTTCATTGTCACAGTAAGTAGTCTATGTCAAAAACATTAAATATGTTTTAGTTGTCGTATAGAAATTATTTGAAAACACAGAGCAAAAATATCCTTATCAGACAGGGGCAGAGAGGAGCTACATTTGATTTTGAAGTTATGATTTAAAGGCGTTGGAAAGTTTTATAATTCTGAGCAACAACTTAGATGTTATGTGACTGCAGGTCAATAGACATATTTATTTTAAGCACAGATGTTCAGAACAGTAACATGCTGCTCACAGAGGAGTCTTTTGCCCATGATGGGCTCAGACTTGAGCTCTCTCCTTCTCGGCTCTGTTTTGGTCAGCAAAGCATCAGGACTTACCGTTCAAGATGTTTAATATCAGCGAGAGCACAGGGCCGCCGGCAGGAGCGCTGGGAACCACCATGGTGTACTCCCCCACACTCAGCCTCAAAGGCTGCTCCACGACTGCAACATAATCCTGCAGATCCTCCATTGTGATGATGCCACCTAAACACACAGACAGACAGACAGACAGACACACACACACACACCCACACACACACACACACACACACACACACACACACAACTGGAGAAACAATCCCATTTGCAATGAAAATGAAATGTGCCCAAAGGAGTGATGTTTGATGCCTTTTTATCCCAGTGTGGGTTACAATATTTGAGCTGATAATGTTAGTGTCGCCCGCAGCACTGTTTCCAATATTAAGAATTCAAAAAAAGTAATTACAATTGGTAAAACAGATTTGCCTTCTTGCAGTATTATTGTGCATGATGTTAAAAACATTTGACTGTGGAAGGACAGTAGAACTATGCCTGAGCAGTCACCATGCTAATCCATACAAATACTACAGATTCCACCTGACAGGATCGTTAACCTACTGCTGCTCTGGCTGCTCTCTTTTTCAATACTGTTAAAGCTCGCACCACTGTCATTCTTATTTCATTTTATCTACTTCCTTGGACCAAAAACACCTACCTGCCCTCTGGATGTCCACAACAAGGTCCTCTGCCAACTGTCCTTTATAAAACGCATCAGGTCCTTCCTCTGCTATTTTCTGGTATGTTTGAGCAAGCTTCGGAAATCTAATAATTTCATTTTCCTGAAGAACATCACCATCTGCTCCACAAAACACTTCACTAGAGAAAGAAATAAACAACAAATGGAAGCCAGAACCAAAAGCTGTGTGTACACTGGATTATTAAATGTAGCAGCACTCACCACAGGGCAGAATCTTCCACTATGGTTTTTCTGTGGCTTTGGAGAGCAGAGGCCAGTGCCCGACCCACAGGAAAGCCCTTCTCTGCCAGCTTAATACTCGGCTCAAACAGGTCTTGCCACGGCAGTCGGCCATGGCGCTGGTGTGCCAACTGGTAACCCCTGATCTCCCCTGGCACAGCTATGGACAACCCACCTGACAATCACACAGAAAACATAAACATTATTGACATTTTTTATTTTATTGTTTTTTTTACGTCATTGTTCAGCTACCTCAGATAATCTCTGAGTATAAACGTGTTAACTATCTTCTTTATACCATCAAAAAAGTGAAATATTACCTCTCAGTGCTAGATCTGTGCTGTTGCCAAACATGTTCTCTGATGCATTACGCGGCGCCATCTCTCTAGCGTTGATGGTTTCAGTTTTACCTGTAGATTAATCAACATTTTAGTTATATAATTGAGTTTGTAATATAACTTTTCTATACGTTTAGTTGAGATAAATAGTGAAGCTGATGAACAGGAAATAGAAAGGACATTATGTATGTATGACCCAGAATTGGAGTGTGGAATTTGTTGAACTAAAGTGAAGAATAAAAGAAATTTGATTTATTATTCTCAAATAAAACTATTTACGACAACTTAAAATTTCATTATCATTATAGGCAATCAAATAGAAGTATAATAAGTATGATAATTATACCGGTTTTTGCGTCATAGATTGTGAAGAATAGCCCTCCTCCAATACTCATACTATGAGCATTCATGAGCCCAACACACAGCAAAGCAGCTATTGTTCCATCTATCGCAGAGCCGCCTTTCTTTAAAATATCCCTAAAGATCAAAATGCAACAATGACAGCAGTTAGTGGAGAAGAAATGGATCATCTAATTTATATTTTTTATCTTTCCAGTTCATTTTGAAATGATTAATAAAGCTGTCTGACCTGCCGACCTCTGAGCACTTGCCGGCATCTGCTGCCACCACTGCCCTGTAGAAGTCGCCTGTAGAACTCCCCAGGCTGTACAACACCCCCAAGAACGTAGCTACCACGGCAACCGCCAGCAGCAGGACTGCCAGCACTATGACCTTCTGACTCATGGTTACACTTCAGCACGTTCTACTGGAGGGGACAAAATGTTTAAAGAGTCCACTTAGTTTCTTTAAAAAAAAAATTGGATTAGGTAGATGCCTTGTTTTAAAATATAGTTTAATTATCTATTTATGTATTTATTGTATGCATGTATTTATTTATTTAATTAACAAAACTAAAGGTCAGAATATATGTGTATTGTTATATAATACACTATGGTGAACTGAATGATGTTGCCTACACAAAACAGATGAAATTTACATATTAAGCTATAATAAAGCATTTTAGGTTAAAGCAACACTTTCTGGAGTTGGCACGTCATCTGCACCATGGAAATGGAAAGTTAAAACCATACTTCAGCACTTTATCCTTGGCATAGCGCTATGTCATGCTGTGGAATATCCCATGGAAGAATTTCCTTGAAGACAAGCAGGTGGAGGCCTGCTCAGTGGAAGGTGCAAAGGTGCAAAAATCTCAAATGAAAATATGCATATGTTTTTGGGCTACTTATAGTTGAAGTGATCACGAGATTGGTTAATATAAATCCATGTCTTACCTCGGTTGCTCCTGGCCTCTCAAAGGCAGAGCTGGTGTGAGTGGCTGCCTGCCTGAGTCGATTGTAGACTTTTTTATGATACACAGCTGTCAGCAAAGTCAATGAACATTAACCACAACTAACATTAAGAACACACCCTACTGTTGTGAACAATATCAAATGACCCTTTCCTAGTATCACCTGTCTGTTAACAATTGACAAGGCCATTTTTAAGCAATTTGGTGATACCTGAATTCACTAACCTACAAAGTGACATTCCCTTTTGTGTTGGAAACGCTTAAACATGCTTGTCACAAAAGACCTGTCCCTTCTTTAAATAAGTGACATTACTTTTATAAGATTTTTTTTATAAGATTACTTTTTATAAGATTTTAAATTAAGTAATTGTAAGTAATCTTCGACTTTCTCCCTTGTGTCATTCAGTAAGTACGTAAATTACACCTTACCTTGATGATGAATGCTTTTAGCTCCAGGAAGAAGACCACATCGGCCAACAAGAGAGGAGTGAGGCAACTCCAGTGTGACAAAAGCTGTGGAGTCAGAACTTTAGATAAGCTAGAGGGACACAGCACTGAGAATTCAAAATGGGGTAAACTAATACACAATGAAATGTTATATCAGGGTATTACAATGAAATTTTTTTTTTAAATAAATACTTTATTAGATGAAAACTGTTACATACTTACAGAGCTTACCCATACTTGAATTGATTGATTGTACCCTTGAAGCTTTGCCAATCCAGAGGTCCAAAGAAAAAAACAAAGGTTATATACATGAGTTTGAAATGCATTGTGGGTGTTCAAGGAGGAACGGTGCACAGGCAGTCTCAGGTACAGAGTGACATCTGTTCCGCTGTGTGAAAAATATAGTTTAGTGAGTTGACAAGCAAAGCATCCAACCAAATGCCCTACAGCCTCTATCCAAAGCTATTTCCTGGATGCCAAGTGTCCTTTTATGAATGTGGAGCCTGTCTTGGATCACCACAGCTGTAAAAACAGAAGCGTTTGTGTTTTGATATGCTGAGGCCCATTAGCTGCACCGCATCTCTATAGACCCCTTCCCTCCGTCTGAAATTATGTCACTTGTGTTTCCTTTTTCTCCCAATAGAAATTCAATTCAACATTTCGGACCTCGTGTTTCGCTGCACCAATTCCCCTATAGCTGTTGACGTCGCCTCCTACTGGTCAGTTGTAAAATACACCCTGGTCTTGCCTCACTCCATCTTCATCCTGTACCACGCCTACAGCAATGCCGTCCCCAGGGGCAGTGTTGTTCCTCTGAGGCATTTACATTGGAGGTAAACTAGTTCTGTTGCTTGGAGTGTTTTTGACAATTTTCTGTTTGCATGGGCACATTTTCATCCATGGTCTCACCTGTCTGGACAAATACCTTGCAGTAGTTCACCCCATTGCGTATGTAAATTCAAGGCAAGCAACTGGGATTCAAATTCAAAACATTAGCGTCCTTTTAATCTGGTTGTCTTGCGTTGGATCCTCGATATTGCAAGCTTTTTGTAAACACCAATTTCCAGTTCTTCCATTTTTTGCTTTGTCAACAGGCACCACAGTTCTCGTAGCTTTTTGTAGCATTTCCGTTCTTAAAGTTTTGAGGCGTCTTGGGCCCCGTGACAGTGGTGGTAAAAGGTGGGAGAGTCGACCAATCAAAACGCGAGTGTGCATGGTCCTCTCAATATCTCCAGAAACACAGTACCAAGATCAGTGCAGCATCTTTATTCCAAAATGTCTAGTTTTACCATTGTTGGATCTCAAACGGACAGGCAAGCTCAAGTTTAAGTTAAATTATTTAAATGTACACAGAGAATGGGAATATATATTTTTTTAATATCAACGTATTTTCTAACACTGTCAAAGTGCAGTTCACAGGGAAATATTAGTATTGATACTTTGCAGTGACATCATGCTGGGGGTGTTGTACATGCATCTCTATGGTGGTATGGTCAGCAGTTACCATGGCACACACGGCAAACGCAGCCAAAAAAGTTTAAGAAAATCAAGAAAAAATACAAAATGGATTTAAACAGCATTTTCGGGAGCCTGTGACAATCAATCCGAGCGTTCATGGTCCTGTTTAGGAGTTTGATTTTCAACAAAAAGGTGAGAGCGACTAACTGAAAAACTGTTGGCTAATGCTGGCTAGTTTGTGATTGTAATTTTATGTGTGAGAGACTTGTTTAGCACAAATCAACTCATCTTTTGTAATTCAAACTAAATCAGTTCCTTCTGGTCAGATTATGCTAAAATAAAGATCAGATTAAAGTCTAACTAACTCAGACAGAGCATGCCTACAGTTAGCATCACACCCCCAGGGAATGTTAATGGCATCAGCTGCAAAGTATCAGTAAAGTTCAGGAAGGATCAGTGTCACTACATACATTATTGACCTGATGTAACAAGTGATTGAACTGTTTGTGTTTTATAAAATAAAAATCAGTATTGAATCATATATTTGAATGAAGAGTGGAGTTTCTTTTTTTCTGTGTAGAGCGTCCACAAAACCACAGATTTTATATTTAAAAAGAATACATGCAAATGATACTGAGACACAAATAAAATGCTCATGATGAAAAGAAAACTTACTTCACTCACACAGAGCATCACATCACAGAGGCTCCAGTACTGAGGTGAGTGAAAATATGTTTTAATTACAAATTTCTACAATGCGTCTTTTTATTTATTTATATATATATATATATATATATATATATATATATATATATATATATATATATATATATATATATATATATATATATATATATATAAAGTTAGTTACATATTTCAATATTTCAATTTGATTCAATTCTGTATTCACATTCACAAAAATCAGATCCCCATGACGTAATTCAGGGGTGCCAGACTTAGAGTTAAGACTCCCCGATATTTAAAGCTCGGGGCCACTGGGGGCTATAGACTGGTCGTCAGTACAATACAGTGCGTTCATATCAGGTTAGAATGCTCCAACAGACCTATATTCATGTTTAGATCCTCAAAAGGACACAACATATTTGATATAAGCTTTATCAAGATAGATTTTCAAAAAACTTGTCATGAAAAAGTACTGCTTGAGGTAATATGGGCACATGGAAGCCTGAAGAAAATAAAAATGGCCATAGTTTGGACATGTCTGACATAATTCTTTCTTTATTAGAAGAACAATGTGTTTTAGAGTTCAGATGTGGGTAAAATAAGCTAGGATTAAGGTTTTGGTCAAGGTTGGTCAAGTAGTGAATATGGTTAAGTCAATAGCCCACTATATAACTGATTACATATAATAAACAAATTGGCAAATGGCATTCTACATTTAAACGCTAGCACAAGAAAACCCGAAATTGTTTGGTTAAAAAAGTAGTTAAAATTACAGATGTTAGAACTGGAAATGAGGAGGTTGAGGAGGACATACCGGCTTTGGGGCTCTGATGTTTGAAGAAGAATCTATTTTAGTATAATTTTGTGTGGAAAAGACTGTCAGGAGATGGCAAAGAGGCCAATCCTGTCTTTTCCCCAATATTTCATATTTAAGTCAATTTAACTTTAACTGATCCTCCAATTTATATATTTATTTATTGTTTTTTTTAAAATGCAGACATGTGGAACAACTCGTCTTCACCACCCATCTCCATCCAAAGCTCAAAAGACTCCGTTCCACCTTTTGATGTCATCAAGCAGTAGTTTCCAAGTTAACAGCTACATTTTACCTTTTTCTCAGTAGAGCTAGTCAATTGAAATCATCCAAATGATTCTAGTGAAGGTTTATGGAGTTTAAAACACAGTGCAGCACTTCCTGTATTACCACATGACATCACCAGGTGGAACGGAGTGTTTTCTGTTTGAGAGAGTTACTTTGAGTAATAGTGATGTATTTTTTTATTCTTTTAAAGCAGACATGTGGAACAACTCATCTTCACCGAACATCTCCATCTTTGACTGCAACAAATCTTCCGTATCTTTGGCGATTTCTGTGCCCTGTTGCATCATCCGCACTCTCTTGATCCTCCCCATGTGCGTGTTTGTCTTCCACTCCAGCTATCGCCGATGGAAACCTCACCGATCCTTCCAAACCACAAGCCACTCGGACTTCTTCACTTTAAACTTCGCCACCATGGAGATACTCGCTGTTTCGGGCCTCGTCGTGTACTATGCCGCCACCTTCTGCTCAGCTCCGGACGTGGCGAGGGGCGGAATTGTTGTGTACGGAGTCAGTTTCCCTGGTGAAGTCTTCATTCATGCGCTGATCTACCTGGACCGCTACCTGGCCGTGGTGTACCCCATAATTTACCTCAAAAGCAAACAGAATATTGGTGTGAGAATCCGAAATATCTGTGTTTCCGTAGTTTGGGCGTATAGTCTTGTATACGTAGTCATGACGCATCAATACTACCCCAAATATATAATGGAAATGTTCATTTGTCTGGTAGTGATCGCTATAATAGTAGTTTCTTTCAGTAGCGGTTGTATAATGTGTGTTTTGCTTCGACCAGGACCCAGCGATGTGGAGAAAGTGGACAAATCAAAGCGTAAAGTGTTCCGCACTGTAATCACTTCAATGGTTGTTGTTTTAGTTTGGTTTGTAGGGATCTCTTTAGGGCTTTCTTTGCTCAACAATTTAAAACAATCTGCAGAATCCATTTGCATTGTAAATGAGATCATGCTCTGGTTTAATATTCCCAGTATCATCATGCTGTTTGTTTTGTACATACAACGAAATGGGAAATGTAAAAGGAAGAAATAGCTGTTCATCCGTGGAGGGTGTGGCTAAATGGGACTTTCAAATCTTTTGGATCAGTTCATTTCAAAGAGTCGTTCAAAAGACTCTCTTAAAAGCTCTTTTACTGTTTATTTATATGCAGAAGTCAGTGTGAGAACTCATTTTATCTACAAACCATAGACTGTATAAAGAAGTGGACTAAGGGAGTGTGATGTCACCCACAGCATTTGGCTCCAGTCAAATGAAGCTCACTGAGGCTAACAGTTATAGGGGTGAAGGTTTGGAGCCAAGTTCCAAATTAGGAATAGGAACTGATTTACAGACAATTAGCAAAATAAAAACACGGGTTAATACAAGCAAAAACCAAAAATCTAAATGACAAGCCTGACAGCAGCAGAAGTGAATTGGAGCCAACGGTCAGTGGAGCCAGAATCACCCCCATGCTCACTTCTTATTTGGAACACAGCAGTTAGCGCATTAGCCATGTCCATTTACATATACAGTCTATGCTACGAACTAATCAGAGAGAAATGACCAAGGCGAAGATTTGTTTAAGATGGTTAATTGAAACGAATCTTGAGATGTCCTGCTTCACTCTAGCACATTTGCTCTCTGTTGGCAAATGAGGAAAACAGGATTTAAACATCTTTAAAATGTATCTTTAAAAATGTATGTACACGTATGTAAGCTCTGTAATATACTATTTGGGAAGCTTTATTGTTACCTTCCAGTTTTGGTATTGTAACTTCTGGTTTGAATGTTGTAAACTGTGACTGATATATGTAATTCTTAAATAGTTTATTTTAATGTTTTGTTTTTTATGTGAATAAAAAATGTCCTGGTAGATTTGCATCAAGAGTCATTTAAATTTGGTTAAACACACAAGAAGGTAGAGATGCAAACAGTACTAGGGTCAGTGTTGGGAAGTAATGAAACATATGCAAATATGTATTTAGGCATCAAACTACACAATATTAGCAAGAAAAATAGAAAAGAAAAACAAAATACGTTTTCTTTCTCTAATCAGTGACAATAAATCCACAAGAAAACAGTGAAAGTATTCCAGTTATTCAGAATACAGTACTCTGATTGGATTAAGTAAAGGAATGCATTACAATAAGCATTTTAATGCAGGTATTCAGTATTTTGTGGCCAAACCTCCTTGTCAAAGCCTGATCCCATCAAGTCTCAGAAGCTAAGCAAGGCTGCGCCTAGTCAGGACTTGGATGGGAGATCACTGGGAATACCAAGTGAGATCACTGGGAATACCAGTGAGGTGCCAGTGGTAAAAACTGTCACTATGTCCTGCACAGGGCAGTAGACAGGGGGGACAAAGGGGTCTGTCGTCCTGGGCCCCAGGGTTTTAGGGGCCCAGAATTGGACCCTCTTCATATTAATTTATACTAATGTGAGCCCATGTGAGGCTTCTTTCCCCGGGCCCCCAAATTTCTGTTGACGGACCTGGTCCTTAGGCAAGACACATTGCCTAATATGAATGTGGCGTGTGAGTGCAGGTCAGAGGACCCGATGGCTCAGATTGGCAGGCTCGCTTCTGTCAGGACAGACTGACAGAAAGGGCAACAATTAAAGGTTATTCTAGTGTATTGTAGAATAAATCATTTCAACTGAAACAAAACACAGCTGTTAACATTAAAACTGCTACTTGATGACATCACAAGGTGGAACAGAGCATTTTAAGATTTCAAGATGTAGACAGATTAATAATGCAGGATTACTCAAACATGTGTGAATGGAACAAAACACTTTTTTTTTTAATGAGGTAACATTATAACATGCCTAAAAGCTCACAAGAGCCAATGTTGCGTAATATAGAACCTTGAAAATTTACATTACAAATTAGTATCAATATTTGCATGACAGTATCCAAAATGAGTACTGACCATAGTGTTTCTATGCTAAAATACCTTCCTCCTCATTTGCCTTTTTTGGATTTGGGTTTTGCAAGCTCACACTTTATTTCCACTCCTCGTCCAAAGTATACGGACATTTCACCGACACAGACTTCAATTTTTCTTTTTAATGAACCATCATCATGTGGAGAAACCTATCATCATCATCACCAAACAGCAGCCATTTGGAGTGTTCTCAAATGTCCGATTACAAAACCATAAATTTACTGGTAAACATTTTTCAAATCCCACTCATTCTCCCATTGGCTCTCTGTGTTCTGTACTTCGGATATCAGCGCTGGAAACCGCTCAAATCCTTCAAAAACGTCACCCATTCTGAGTTTTTCACCTACAACATGGCTCTCACGCAGCTTCTAAATACTTCAGGGTCCCTTGCCTACCTCTTTGGCCTCTACATTTCATCGGAAGTGCTGGAAATGGCTGGAAGTTACGTGTACGGATCACATTTCATCACAGAATTGTTGTTTCATAGTGTCACCTGTGTAGACCGATATCTTGCAGTAGTTAAACCAATATTTTTCTTAAAGCTTAAGCAAAGACTTGGTTTTGTGGTTCGAAATGTGTTCACGAGTGTGATTTGGACCCTGTCTTTTGGGTACATAGGTTTACAGAATTATTACTACCCTTACTACCCAGTTATTGTTTTTGTGTGTACATTAGTAGTCACTTTTCTAATCATTTCCTTTTGTAGCGTTAGTGTTCTCTGCGTTCTGATTCGTCCAGGTCCAGGAGGTCAAAAGAAAATTAACCAAACGAAACTGAAAGCCTTCCAAACCATCATCGCTATAATGGTGGTGGTACTGATTTGGGTGTTGGGGATTCTCACTGTGATTTCGGTGGAGAGCACGATAGAGATGAATCACAAAGTTCAGTGTGTGCTGTTTGAAGTCATTGTGTGGTTAAGTCTTCCGTCCAGTGTGGTGCTCCTGGTGCTGTACCTCCAAAAGACTGTGAAATGCGCTCTTAGCAAGTAGAACAGGTCCAATATTACGCACAGTTGACTCTTGTATTGAGATTTGGGGCAATACAAGATTATCTAAGACTAATACAAATCTTCACTTTGCAAAAACAGACAGTACCTTTGACAGAACCTTTGAACCAACCAATGTATTACTTATAAACCTTCAAACCTTGAAATCTGACGTTTTAGTCGATCTTTACACTTTGAAAATCATGTTCAAAGTAAACAACAATCTCTTGTCAAAATCACTACAGAAAACATTTAAAATCCGAAATAGCCCAAAGGAGCTCAGAGGTACGGACATGTTTATCAAAAAGAAAGTCAGAACAAACATTTTTTATGACATTTTGTGCATCTGTGAAAGGGGTGGACCTCTGGAACAATTGTACAGAAGACCAAAAATTGTGTACCACTCTCTTCTGCTTTCAAAATAAGTTTAAATGTTTAACTCTGGGCAGATACGTGAATTTGTGCTGTAGTACTTTGGTACTGTTACTGTCTTGTTTGTTTCCTCTTTCTGTATTTATGAATTAACTGGTTTCAAGATAAAGATAATAAAGCAATAAAGGATAGGCATAATGAGCTCAAGCTTCGGCCTACACCTTTTCGGTCTGTGCGTGTTAAATATGACTGTTTGTGGAATAATGTCAGAACATTCCTGTGACCGGAATAAATGAATCAATTATTTGTGAGCTTTAAGTCATATTAGAATGTTGTTACCTCATCAAAAACATACCTCGAGTTGTGTTTCATTCACACATGAGCAACCCTTTATTGTCTACATCTCCAAAACTCAAAATGCTCTGTTAAATTTTTCCAGTTTTTATGTTAACCCTACAAGGCCTAATGACAAGTTTAAATACACATTGTCATTTTTTAAAAACAATTTCATTTATTTTTGTTTTGATTGTTGTAAAGATATCCATCCAATAAGGCGTTTCATAATATCAAGTGCCACTATTTGGGACTGGTTCTGGATCTGGTTTTCCAGTGTGAGAATTTTGTAAAATTCTCCTTTTATGTATATATATATATATATATATATATATATATATATATTTTTTTTTATATATATATATATATTACGTTTTGGATAAATTTGTATTGATAATGTTGAATAATTAGAAAAATAATAAACTTGAACCTAATCATTTCTTTTAGTGACTAGACATACAAACTCATTTCATGTTACTGCCCTTTGTCTGTATTAAATATTATTAGCCTATAGAATGCTGTGATGTCATCAAACTGACATGCATCTCTCTGGTGTTTTACATAAAGCTGCTCTATGGAACTTTTCCGGTGGAGGGTCTGACCACCTGCTTCTCTTCATTATTTGCTTTGCCCAGAATATTCCACTGTATGGCATATAACCTATCTATCTCCTTGGAGACAAGCAGTCTATGGATATGTCATTGCTCTGCCTGGAATGTTCCACGGTATGACATTAAACTGCTCTACCTTACATTTACCATAGCGCAAGTACCAGTGGTTTTATAGTGTGGTAATAAAAAGAAGTGCCCCACTGTGTTTTTAAACTTCACACACCTTCACTAGAATCGTTTGGATGATTTCAGCTCTCAAACTATGAATCTTAAACTGAACGAAGCGTAAAAGGAGCTGTTAACTTGAAAACTACTACTACATGACATCACAAGGTGAAACAGAGTCTTTTGAGCTTTGGAGATGTAGACAGGCTAATAATAAAGAGTTATTCAAACATGTGAGAATGAAATAAAACACAACTCCAGGTCTGTTTTGGAGGAGGTAGCAACATTATAAAAGGGCTTAAAGCTCACAAGAGGCAATTTTGTATAATATACAGTAGGAGCGTCCACGACATCATCTCTTTCGTGTCTCGTGTTTCGTTTAGTGATAAAAGTGACACCTGTTTGTAAACCCCGGCTCTGTGGTCACGTCTGCACATGATCATTTGAATTCACAGTGGAACTTCATTTGCAGATTGTTTGTTTTGGGTTTCAGGCGATGGGAAAAAGAATCAAAACAAGAATCAATACGGCCCATAATTTACATCTATTATCTGAACATTTATCAAATCCTGACACATGGATTTGAGGACACAGTTAAAGCAATTCAACCAAAGGCAGCAGAAAAGGAAGTCTGACCAACTTTTGCCTTTTAAAAGCTCATCACAGCTCAGGTAGGTCCCTTAGCCTGTTTCCTCTTTTAATTTAAAAAAAAAAAAAAAAAAAAAAAGTCCAAATGTTCAAGTATACTGTTTTTGTAGTATTGTTTTATTATTACACTTAATGATAGATAGAGAACATTGATTGTTTCATTATTTATCTATGACTATAGCTCAGTTAGGCTACAGTATGAAAACTGTAATGGAAGATAATTTGCTCCATCAAATTTTTAATTTTAATTGTAGCTGAATTTCTCACTTTGAATTTTTGAAGAATAAATTTAATTGCCTTAAGAATTAAACATTCAGCAAAAATTCAGAGTGTAAAATTTGAGTGACTGAGCACAGAGGCTGTTCACTTCTGTGAGCGGGAGGAAGGAACCAAAGAGAAGAGGGTTTCATGAGATTAATTCTGACCAATCTGACCAAATTAGAATCAATTGCTTATGTCTTGGTAATTCGGAAATTTATATATATATACATATATATACATATATATATATATATATATATATATATATATATATATATATATATATATATATATATATATATATATATTTTTTTTTTTTTTTTTAAACAAACTGAACATGTATACTTAAAATTTCATCAACTGAAAATCACAATAAAACGTGTTTTGTTTTTTGTTTTTTTCAGAGAAAAAAATCTAAGAAATTCAACGTTATTTAAAATTCAAATCTGATGAAATTATATTCCATAACCAGTGTGTTTCTGGGCCAACAATGGCACAGTGGGTCAGTGGGTTGATCATTCCACCAACCACAGGATGGCAACTGATGGCAATTAAAATATAAACTTTTTTTTTTTTCCATTTACACACATATTCCTAAGACAGTGAACTGCTAAATTAAAGGTGCACTACATAACTTTTCAGGTGGAGGGTCCACCACCTGTTTGCTTCCATGGAGATGTTACTGCTTTGCCTGGAATGTTCCACAGTATGCTATTAAGCTTATCTATCTCCATGGAGACAAACCAGTGACATCACCAAATCAAGACCCAGATAACATTTGTGGAGAGACAACAAAAACAACTGTATGTATGTATAAATGCCAAACTTTAGAACACTTCAGGCAAAGCAATGACATCTCCATGGAAACAAGCAGGTGGCACACTCTCTTCCAAAAAAAGTTACAGAGGCTCCCTTTAGGTCTGGCTGATTGTGATCATAGACTGTATATATAAATGGACAAAAACTTAGACTTAAGGGAAATTATTTGGACACAGTAGCTCACACATCACAATATAATATAATAAGAGTAAAAAATAAATGGTATAGCAAAAAAGATAGCAAGAGACAGGCGTCAAATAAGACATAATTATATAAATAAATGTATATGTACAAGTCAAAATAAAATAGAAAAATAAGTAATAAACATAAAATCATTATCAATCATCGCTATTTTGTCCGTAAATAAATTCCTAATTCGGAAATAGCTCCAAATTCACTCCTATAACTGCTAGCCTCATGAGCTTCATTTGACTGGAGCTGAATGCTATGGGCGATGTCCTTTAGTCCAATTCTTTATACAGTCTATGATTACGACGCACAACTGTGGCACTTAAAGTTGTTTTTTTTTTCACTTCTTGCAGATATGTGGAATAACTCATCTTCACCGTATTTAAACAATGGCCCAAACTGTAACACATCTTCTGTAGTTTTGGCTTTGTCCTGTTCGTCATGGATATTCCTAGCTCTCTTCATCCTCCCTTTGTCTATCACTGCCCTGACTTCGGGATACCAGCGCTGGAACCTTCAACATTCCTTCTCCAACTCTGATTTCTTCACCTACAACTTATCCGTAATTCACCTTGTGGTTGTCATTGGCGTTGTTGTGTTCTTTGTCGGCGTTTTCGGCAGTTACCCCAAATTGATGCGTGGAGGAAACTACTTGATGGACATGATTTATCCGGGGGAACTGCTAATTCACTCACTCACCTGTGTAGATAGATACCTGGCTGTTGTCCACGCCATCAACTACATGAAGTTCAAGCAAAACATTGGTGTATTTATCTGCAACATTAGTATTAGCATCGTTTGGCTGTCTTGTTTTGGGTACATAAGCGTTAAACATATCTACTACCCAAACTACCCACGCAATCTGTACAACTGTATTTTTATTGCATCTTTGTTTGTAGTTATTTACTGTTGTGTTTCCGTGCTTTGCATTCTGACTCGTCCACGGCCCGGAGACTTGGACAGAGTGGACCAATCAAAACGCAGGGCCTTCCACACAATGGTTTCTATAACGGCCGTGCTTCTGTTTTGGTTCGTGGGTACTCTGATAACTACTGTCCTGGAGAAAACTATCCAAGAGCCAATTCAAAAATGTGTCCTTTTTTATGCGCTATCTTGGTGTAATGTTCCATCCAGTGTCGTTTTATATGTTCTGCTCCTTCACAGAAACAAGAAGTTTAGAGTTAATAAAAAGTAGTTACAGGGAGACAAGGGGGCCCATGTGTGACTTCTTGCCCTGGGCCCCGAAATTTCTGTCGACAGGCCTGCATGTAGATCTGCCAAACTTCAGACACTACTAGGGTACTAGGGTTGTTAAAAGTATCGAAACTAGATACTCATTTGAGCAGGTATCGATACTAAAGTCACATTCACAGGGCAGAAATTAACTTTTCCATTTGAACCATTCCATCCAATTAACCACACTGCATATAACTGTACAACAACTCACCATTATGTAACACATAATACTCCCTACAACTGTACAACAACTCACCATTATGTAACAGATAATACTCCCTACAAGTGTACAACAACTCACCCTTATGTAACAGATACGCCTATGTCCTGTCAGTCATGATATCATCTTTGCACTGTTTTCCCTCTTATATACAGCTGAGATATATTTGTATTACTATATTTCTATATTTTATTTTTACGTGTACATATACATTTATATAATCATGCCTTATTTAAGAGCAGTCTCTTGTTATTTTTGCTACTTATTTAGAATTTATTAGTAACATTTATATATTTTTTTCTCTTTGTTATTATAATATATTGTGATGTGTGAGATACTGTGTCCAAATAATTTCCCATGTGGATCAATAAAGTTTGTCTAAATGGAAAGCAAAAAAAATATGAAAATGAAAATGTTTTATGCAAAGTGACCCCTCACATTAGTCAGTGCGTACGCGTCTGTCAGTCACGGTTCAAAGAGGCGTCAGAGAAGTCACCAACGAGAGGTGAGATGTAGATTACTTGATTTTTATCATCATCCGTGTGCCTTACATTAAAACTGGAAGTGCACTCGAGAGGTTTAGATGGTTTAGATTTAGAACATCTTCACCTCAAGATGTCTCGTGTGGAGATCAGATTTTGAAGCAATGACAGGCCAAAAACAGCTCAATAAGTGAAATGATTTTCATTTTTGGTTCTTCCATATTTTCATGATTATTTACATGGTAAATTCTCAGTAAAAGGATCAAATCTATGAATGACACATATGAAATGTAACAAACAAAAATAAACTTGCTTAGATTTTAATCATTTTAAAATAGCCTTTATCCTTTGCTTTGAACCCTGGTTTGCACTTTTGGCACAGATGTGAAGTGAAAACCATTTCAGGAGACTTCATCATGAAGCTCATTGAAAGAAGGACAAGGGTTTACAATACTGTCCACAAAGAGTGGATACTTTGAGGAGTTGAATATAAAACATTTAACTTTCATTCTTTGCTGCATACTTCCACATATCTCACATTTGTATAATGAAATAGAAAAAACTACGTAAAAAGTAGCTGTTAACTATTACTGTGTGATGACATCACAAGGTGGAACCAAGTATTTTGAGCTTTGGAAATGTACACAGACTAATAAAGGCTTACTAAAACGTGTGAATGAAACAAAACTCAACTCCAGTTATGTTGTTTATGAGGTAACAGCGTTATAACAAAGCTCTCAAGAGTCAGTTTTGTCTAATAAAGTATCCTTAATTAGGTCTAACTAAAACGTAATTTTCTATTTTGCAGTTGTTGTGTCTCTGCAGTCTTTAAGTCTTTAAAAATGTGGAACAACTCCTCCTTCTTGCCCTGTGTGGAGACTTGGGAGCCTACAGCCATCTCATTCTTGTACACCGCCGTGAAGGTTTTCATCGTGATTCCACCGTGTGTTTACGTTTTATTTTTGGGTTTCCAGCGATGCCGTAGACCACAGAACTGTACCGGCCACTCTGACTATTTCACCTTTCACATGAGTTTGGTACAGCTGATGGCTGCTTTAGCTATGGTCATGTATCTTTTGGGTGTTCATATTAGCAATGAAGAACTTCTAACTTTAGGTTATTGTTGTAATACTATGACACACTCAGTGGAGATGCTAATTCACTGCTTTACTTGCATAGATCGCTACCTTGCTGTTGTCCACCCTGTTACTTACCTCAAACTGAAAAAAACTAGCGGTAGACGACTACGAAACCTAGCTATAGCATGCGCTTGGCTAATTAGCTTGGGTCAAGTTGGCGTGGTACAGATGTATTACCCAGAATTCCCGGTAATATTTTTTATATGTTTTCTTGGAGTCATCCTGATTGTAATTTGTCTCTGTAGCCTTTCAGTTATGCTCGTTCTTATTCGTCCAGGGCCTAGCGACATAGAGAGAGTCGACCAATCAAAACGCAAGGCTTTTAACACCATCTCTGCCATTATGGGAGTGCTTCTTTTCTGGCTGACAGGGATTCTGACTTGTATGACGCTTCAGCAATCACCATTGTTGAGTAACACCAAAAAATGCTTTGTGTTCATATCTGCTCAAATGTTTACTATCCCCAGTAACTTAGTTTTGCCTTTCCTATTTCTGAAGAAAGAGGGGAAATTCCCTTGCTGCACGAAATAACGCAAAGAATGTTTAAAGTGGAACTATTGTGCTTGAGTCTGCTACATAGTTATAATCTCAGGCACCCGTGGATCATTATGTTATAATTTTATTTATACATAATGATCCACGATATTTTAAACCAATTTTCATCTAAATCTGCACATTACGCTAGCAATCCATGAAAATGTTATTGCTTTGTCTGGAATGTTTCACAGTATGGCTTTAAACCTTTGTCTTCATGGAGACCAAACCAGAACAAGTTATAGGTCAGCTCTGTGCCATATTGTGGAACATTCAAAGCAGAGCAATGACATATCCATAGAAACAAGCAGATGATGGATCCCCAACCAAAAAGTTACATAGTGCAACTTTAAAGCATGTCTTTTTTTTTTTCATGTTTAACTGTGTAGTTAATGTGCAGTGAGTGAGTGAGTGAGTGATGACTTTCTGGTTTTACATGGGAAGCAGCCCAGAAACCACAGTTTGTTTAAATCACTGACCTATGCTAAGTTTAACATGGAACATGCAAACGAGCCACGAGCTAAAAAAGTGGAAAACGCGCAAAGATTCTCAGGTGTGAACTCAGACTCAGAGGCAGACTGTGCAGTGAATCAGATGCAACACACAGGGGAGGTGAGTGGTTTTACTTGTACAATTCTTCTCAGCAGAACATGTTTGAAATGGACCATGGGACAATTTATAATGTGAATGTAAACTGCTATGTGGATTCAGGGATTAAAGGTCCTATAATATTTCATCACAAACTTATTTTGTGCTTTGTTTCATTCACACAAACCCTGCATATTTAGGTTGAGTTCTTGTGTCAAACAAAAAATATTCTGTTCCACCTTGTGAAGTCATGTGGAAATTCAGGAAGTGCTCTACCGTGTTTTTCAACTCTGTACACCATAGCCGTTAACTTGAAATGGTTACATGCTGCCATTCCGACATACCACCACTCCGACATTGACGTCTAATTGTCGGAGTGGCGGCCTTTCCATTTTTTATCAGACGTCCCTGCACTCTGACATTTTTCTTTCCTTGAGTGGCGACACTTAAGCATTTTTTTCAACATTCCGCCATTCTGACAAACAAGGTAATTATTAAAAATACATGGGCCTACTAGAATGAGCTATATGTATGGAGTACGAAAGCTTTCAGAAATATTTGTGTGCATAGGATAGAAATCTGTGCATATTTGGGAAATCTGTGCATAATTGGCTGTAGTTGAACATAAAATAAATATTCGTAAACTCTTGAATGAGTCCAGTCGTACATAAAATGTATTGTTTGTATTTTATTAATCAGAATACGAACTGAAAAGTTACGACATCAAGAATTACAATCACATTACAATGAAAATTTGCGTTTACACTTTCTTCAATACGAATATGAATTCACAGACACGACTCTACTGTCAAAAATACATCTCTTCACTTCACAGGCTTTATTTATTGAGCAGAAGAAACATCGATCGAGGTACTGGACTTTTGCGCCGCATACGGTCTGAACCAGGACTAAAACAGGACTGATCCCAGGACTAAACCAGGACTGATCCCAGGACTGAACCAGGACTAAAACAGGACTAAACTAGGACTGATCCCAGGACTGATCCCAGGACTAATCCCAGGACTGAACCAGGACTGAGCCAGGAGGACTAAAACAGGAGTGAGCCAGGACTAAAACAGGACTAAACCAGAACTGAACCAGGACTAAACTAAGACTGACTTGGACTCAGTTCTGGTTTAGCCCTGTTTAGACCTGGTTTAGTCCTGGTGTAGTCCTGGTTTAGTCTTGGTTCAGTCCTGGTTTAGTCCTGGTTTAGTCTTGGTTCAGTCCTGGTTTAGTCCTAGTTTAGTCCTGGTTTAGTCCTGGTTCAGGCAAAAAAAGTGACGCTCCAAACTATAAGTAGGTTGTCGGAATGGCGGCATCAAAGAGTGTCGGAATGGGGGCATGTCGGAGTGACGGTATGTCGGACTGGTGGTATGTCAGAATAAGGATTGTACCCCCTTGAAATTTACCACAACATGACATCACAAGATGGAAAAGAGCATTTTGAGCTTTGGCGATGTAGACAGATTAATAAACGGTTGCTGGCTTTAGGCCAGAGCCGAGTTTAATGTCATAGTAAAACTAACAAGAACTAGCATGCTAGCAGCTTTCCTGCTTCTTGGAAAATAAAAATCCTAAAACCATCATTTGAATGCATTGCTTTTATGAATTATTTTGTGTTTTTTATGTTCTTTTTTTCTTTTACACAGCCATGTGCCAGTCTTCATATAACTACTCATCGTCTGGAAATCTGTACATTAGGCTGCTATTGTGCATCTACAGCACAGACATAGGTCATAGCTTTACTGGTTATTTCTTAGTAAACGTATTTGTTGTGCTCCCCATCTGTGCTTCCATCTTGTACCTGGGCCTGCAGCAACTTAAAGTACATGCCAAAATTAGCCATAGTGACGTGTTCACGTATCATGTCGCTACCATTCAAATCATAGGCACGTTGGCATCCTTCATTAGCGTACTCGGCATTGCATTTTGTATTGAAACACTTGTTTTCACTGGAATGTGTATGTTTTTCATCTCCTCATTGTCGTTCGTGCTATTCCAGTGTTTGACCTGCGGAGAGCGCTACATAGCCGTGGTTCATCCACTCACGTATTTGCGTCTTAAAAAGCGAATTTTGGCACGAAATATTATCTGCGGACTGGTGTGGGTGAACTGCATCATTCAAGGCTTTTGTTCAGGTTTCATAAACGTGACACTGCAAGATTTCATCAACATATATTTGGGTTTAGCTTTGGTTTTAGCCTATATTCTTTTCTGTAACATTTCGGTTTTGCTAGTTCTTCTACGCCCACGTCCGGGAGATGGTGCAAGTAAAAACCAATCCACAAAAAGGGCGTTCTACACAATATCCACCATTTTGGGGACTTTGGTGTTAAAGGGTTTGGCAGACATCATGGGGAGTATAATCATAATTAAAGAGGAGCATAGTACTGAACTCCAGTGTGGTCTGTGGCTGTCAGCTGCTTGGTTGAGTCTGCCTTCCAATTTAATATTACAGATTCTGTATCTTCACCGAGCTGGAAAACTGCTCTGCTGTAAAAGGGCACAAACCAATGGGACTGACTAGAATACAGATCCCTACAATTTCTCTCTAAAAGGCCCACGCAATTTTCAGATCTGTTCTAATGTTTTTTCCTCATCAAAACACACCTAGAGTTGTGTTTTGTTTCATTCACACATTTTTAGGCTGAATTCTTTTTTCATACAGACAATACTCCGTTCCACCTTGTGATGTCATGTGGTAATACAAGAAGAAGTGCTCCACTGTGATTTTAAACTCTATACACCTTCACTAGAATCATTTGGATGATTTCAGCTCTGGAATTGCCAATCTCTTGTAAAGAAAAGGTAAAAAGGAGCTGTTAACATGGAAACTATCGCTTCATGACATCACAAGGTGGAACAGAGCATTTTGAGCTTTGGAGATGCAGACAGACTATTAATGCAGGATTACTCAGACATGTGTGAATGAAACAAAACACAACTCCAGGTCTGTTTTTTGATGAGGTAACAACATCAGAACATGTTTTAAAGATCACATGAATCTAAGTTGTGTAATATAGGACCTTTAAGGGAGACTTGTCAACCCTGCAACATTAAAGGTCTTTTTTTGGTGGAGGGTCTGTCCTTTATCTGTCTCTATGGTGATGTTATTGCTTTGTCTGGAATGTTCCATTTATTCAGTTAGGGGAATGTTTAATTGCAAAAAAAGAAAACTAGTGTGGTTGCCTCTTACAAGTAAATCTAGTCTTTGTATATTAAAAGTGTAGAGTGTTTTTGTGGCTGGAGAAGAATCTTTTTGGAAATTATTCTTTTCTGTGTTGTTGCAAATGTTTTTCATGGTTTAAAAATAAAGTATAAAGAAAAGTTACATAGTGCACTTTTATTTCTGTGATGACGTTATTCTCCCAGATGACAGGCAAGAGCGAAAATCTTATTACATGGTATTTTCACAAATGCTGAACCTTTTCTTAAAGCAAAATTCTGCTTTTAACTATTTGTTTTGAATATTATAGGCCTATAATATTATACTTTGCAGTGACATCACACTGAGAGTTTTCTACATGTATCTCTATGGTGGATTTTCAAGCTCTCAAATTCAACAGTCAGAATTCACAGTGGAAAATTCTCTGTGAAATTCAACTGCATTTGAAATTCAAAATCCGATAAAACAAAGATCAATATGGGCCCTTTAAGTCCAGTGAACTACCTTAAGGTGTAAACTGTCATCTGAGACATATTTTGCATGAAAATTTAAGCCCCGTTTTCTTTATTGTTTAATATTAACTTTTTTACAATATTATACTTTATGATTTATGATTCATATGGAAGACAATTTGTTCAGATTTTGATTTTTAAACGCTGTTGAATTTATCACTTTGAAATGTTTAACTCTGAAAATTTCACCTTTTAAATATTCAGCACATACATTTTCAAACTCTCAAAATAGTCCAAATTCAGAGTCTAAAAATTACAAAAAAAATTAGAAATTCAACTGCATTTGAAATACAAAATCTGATGAAACAATGAGACCATTTTCTTAATTGTTTAATATTGATGGTTTTTTACAATCTTCGACTTTATTATTTGGGTTTAATGAACGACACAACACACAATAGAACCAAAATGTAATAATGTAATAATTGTTTATTATCTAAATACAAAGCTCAGCCCGCCAGGATATGTTTGACAAACTCGGTGTAGTTGATGTGTCCATTGGCGTCCTCTTGTCCCGCCATGAGCCTGTCCACCTCGTCCTCCGTCATCTTCTCCCCGAGTGTTGCCAAAACGTGCCTAAGCTCTGCCCCCATCACCGTACCGTTCCCCTCTTTATCGAAAACCCTCAAGCCCTCCACAAAATCCTCAAAGTTACCCTGCTCCTTCGACTTCGCCACGTGCTGCAGCATCGGCAAAAACGTGTCAAAATCCAGGAGTTTTGAGTTCATTTCTTCCGCTTTGGGGCGACCGAGGAGTTTCAAAACATCGTCGTTGGTCGGGTTGTGTCCGAGGGCGCGCATCACGTCTCCACATTGAGCGTAGGTAATCTTCATTTCTCCGGTCGGAGTTTCGTCAAAAAGCGTAAAAGCATCACGGAATTCTTCGATTTGCTCCGCGGAGAATTCCAGAACAATGCTTTTCAGATCCACCTCAGGGGCTTTGGGTTCAGGTTCGGCCGGTTTCGGAGGAGGAGCGGCAGCAGCCTCCTCTTTCTTCGGCTCAGGCTTTTTGGGCTCTGGTTTCTTGGGTTCGACTTTTTTGGCGGGCATTTTGGCGAGAAGAACGAGCAAGGAAGATGCGAAAAGGGTTTTTAAAGGGAGGAGGTGGAGCAGAGGAGAGTGGAGACAGGGCCAAAAATGGAAGAAAGCAGGAATAGAAACACTAGAGATAAGACACAGATACGAAGAACCCACAGCACCACTCAGACAGATAGAGAGTAAAATATTTGTCACCACAATTTAAAGAAACTTGCACAGTGGCTTGTCCTTTAGCTAGAAGCTCCTGACCAAGATTTCTGCTTAAAGGTTGGGGGGTCTGTCACCTGCTTGTTTCGATGGCTATGTCATTGCTCTATCTGGAATGTTCCACAGTTTGACATTAAACAGCTCTACATTACATTTATTCAATTACAGGTGGTTTTACAGCTCAAAAATACATAGAAAAACAGGCATTCTGACTGTTAGCGGGGTTTTGATGGTTTGGTCTCCATGATGATAGAAAGGTTTAATGCCATACTGTGAAACATTCTAGACAAATCAATAACATCTCCAGGGAGAAAAGCGTTTGACGGACCCTCCACCAGAAAAGTTACACAATGCACTTTTAAAGCCCCTATACCTGATTTTTGTCCCATGTATTTGAGCATAATTTCCTTTGCCCCCAGTACAGCTGTATTGTATACGCAGCTCTTGAGGTCAAAATAAGTCTGCTGTGCACTGCCCGCATCTAATTATGAAGCGTTTTATTGTCCGAGTAACAGGAAGCGCACGGTTAGCATGCTAGTCATTGTCGTAGTCTTGGGAAATAAATTAGAAGCTACTGGATGGATGTGAGTGAGAATAATTAGAATGCTTGGAATGCATAAGGTAAATGAATAAGTTTGGACCAGTTAACTTAATTACAAAGGTGCAGAAATAATACTTTATACCATAGTTTGTTTGAAAGCAAATGTTAGTTTTAATCAGCATTTTTTTTTTTATATTACATTATAATAAAGGAGAAAAAAAAACATTACTATATATATTTTTTTATACTTTGACCTTAATGTATCTAAACATTTCTCTTTTTTTACAACATCAGTTCTACCTCACTTAAAGGCGCACTGTGTAACTTGTCTGCTGGAGGGTCTGTCACCATGGAGATGTGCCTAGAATGTTCTACAGTATGGCCATAAATGTATAAATCTCCATGGAGACTGGCAAGACAAATTACAGGTTAGATTTGTGGAGAGACAACCTCACTCACTGTTTTTTTTAAGATATTAAATGTAAGACAGATTAGTTTAATGCCATACTGTTGACAATTTAAACTAAAGCATTAACATCTCCATGGAGACAAACAGGTTACAGACCCCCTCCAGAAAAGTTACACAATGCACCTTTAAATACTAGTATACCAGTGCCTGACTTTAGAAATTCAAAAAGACAATGTCAGTGGAAACCTGATGATTGTGCTCCATTAACATTCCCCATTGAGATAAGGGCTGTGATTACCCACAATGCACTGCGCCGGTCTGGAAATAGAGGCATGTCTGAGATAGAGAGCAGAGGGTGAGGTAGGACTCACGCAGACCACTTATTCCAGAATTTAACACATGCTATACAAGATTATTTACAATATCTTTATCATATCTCATTCTGATTTCTATTTACGCCCACTCTCTGTTTAGATGAATTAATATTTACACACTGAATAACCCGAAATTGTGAAATAAATTCTCAATATATATATCTATCTATAAGTTAATAAAACTGCTATTTAAAGATTGAATGTTGTACAGTTACCATGGTGACGCAATGCACACATAGCAGCTACCAAAAAAAGTTTTATGACCCTCAATGTCTGGAAAAAATACAAAATAGATTTAAACAGCACATTTACAGGAGCCTGTTATGAGTACGAGTGTTCATGGTCCTGTTTCGGAGTTTGGGTCAGCCCGATGTACCGCTGTTCTGCGCAGTGGTCTATAGGTCTGGGCAGCATCCGGACAGAACCAGAATCTGGTTTGGTTCGTTAGGTTGTATCTTGATCTTCCCAGGGAAAGTCCTTCTCAGGTCAAGGCACCTAACACCGCTCCCTGCTCCAGCTCATCCGAGTCCGGCCTGAACCAGAGCTGCTCCCTGCTGGTTCAGGAGTCTGGGTTTGGATCTAGTCCAACTGTAGCATTTCTCACACTAGGCTAAATGTAGGAAATTTTATAAGTTGAATCAATTGAATAGGCTGTTTATTGCCATTTAATGATTAGGTTAATTAATAGCTTAAAATAACAAATGTTGGTTGTTAGAAGTTAAGATTGTTTTTCAACAGTATCACACATTTTCTGGCATTAAAGAGGCAAAAAGATTGTCTAATATCACAGGGCTGCCCATGTGAAGTTTGGCCTCTCTCTACATGAACTGTGCGCCCTCCGAGGATGCAAAATCTCTCTGAACGTGCACGCCGCAATGTTCCCCCGCCCATACAAACTGGGGAACACAGGCACGCACCCCTTGTGTCTGTAATGTTACTTGAGAGGGACTTGTTTAACAGCGCAGCTCACCTGTTGTAGTTCCAGCTAAGTCAGTTCTTTCTGGTCAGATTGTGTTAAAACAAAGCTCAGACTAATGTCTTACTTATGTAACAGAGCTTCAGTTACCTAGAAAAAGTTACCTAGTACGTCTTTAAATAAAAACTTTACACATCTCAGAAATAATAGTTGGTGGTAACAGCAGCCTCAGCATCTTCATATTCTTCATTTTTCTATTTGTGCCGTGGCCTTTCGTCTATAGTGAGAAACAAAATTAAATCAAATGGGATGCTTCAGATGCACTTCCTCAACTTTATCAACAGACAAAAGAGAGAATCAAACCAGGGACCCTCTTGCTATGAGGTAGAACTAACTACTCAGCCACCGTGCATGCTCTGTAGTCTTAGAACGTAACAAAGTAAAAGTATATCTGTGATTTTTAAATACTTTTTACTTTTACTTCACTAGATTTGCGAGCAGGTATCTGTACTTTCTACTCCACTACATTTTTGAACAGGACTGAAAAGTAAAAGTATTTTTTTTATTATTGTTTGAGATCTGCTGAAAAGCCTGAGGGTTTATTTTTAGCAAGTTCGTAGTTTGAGCAAAAACAAATACACAAAGGAAAACTGGAAAAAAAAAATAATTCAGCACAAATTTGTATCAAAATCACTACATTTGGAGCCTTATAAAATCTGCACGAAATATTTTAATACGTCTACTTCAATCCTTTTACTTAAGTAGATTTTCATGTGATACTTTTACATGAGTATTTTTTGAATTGGTATGTGTACTTTTACTTAAAGGTGCACTGCGCAGCTTTTCTGGTAGAGGGCCCGCTACCTGCTTGTCTCCATGGAGATGTTTTTGCTTTACCTGGAATGTTCCATGGTACGACTAGAAACATTTCCAGGTGTTTTTATTGCTCAAAAATACAATAATTCCTACTGCGAATAGGGACGCCTCTCCACAGATCTGAACTGTAATGTATCGTAGTGCTGTAACCTGCTTGTCTCCCTCGTGATAGACGGGTTTAATTTATACTGTGGAACATTCTAGACAAAGCAATAACATTTCCATGCAGACAAGCAGCTTTAAGTAACAAAACTGAGTAATTCTGGTTTAGTCCCATCATTTCTAGATTTTATAGTTAGTTTTATAGATAGTTTTTGGTTTTGGAGTTTACCGTCGGGCTTTTGTTGTTGACACAGGGAGATCATGAGCACAGTGGAGATGCAGTACGGGCAGAAGACCAGCAGGTGGCAGAGCACCCTCAAGAACAGGTGCATGTGGGTGGGGTCAGGCCTGGAGGTGGAGTTTGTGGGTGGTAACTCTGTCTTGCTCTCCGTCTCACCTACAATTAAGCAGAAATCTTAAGTACACATACACCATAATTATAAAAAGGAAGTAAGTATGTTAATTGCAAATATATCTATATCTTTTCTTTTTTCTTTTTTTTAAATCCACCACCCTCTCTTTAACTGCTGCAGTGAGCTTTGTCATTTTGGTCTTAAAATGTTCGTATTAACCCGCTCTACATGATCCTGGTGTTTTTATTTTGTTTTTTGGTCCATAAATAAATTTCTATTCCGAATATGGAACTCAGCTCCAATTTGTAACCGCTAACATCGCACAGCAAAAAGCAATATCTAGGGAAGTTTAAAAGACTTAAATTAAGAAAATGTTGCTTTATTTGAGTAGATTCAACTTATAAACCAATGGAATAAATGTTGTTGTTTTTTTTTAATTCAAGCAATATTATCATTTTTGTTTCTTATTTCAAGTGCAAAGAATTGTTGTTTTTCTTATTTTAAGTGTAACAAGATGTATTTTCATATTTTAAATAAAAAAAAGGTAGATAATTTTACTTGTCGAGTGAAATTTACTCAAATCATGATAAAACTCTTTAAATTCAAGACATTTGAACTTAGCTAGATTTGGGTTTTTTCAGTGCGTGAGCTACGTCACACTCCCTTAGTCCACTTACACCCTTACCCTCACTGCAGTTGTGGACTTGTAGCAGAGCAGGGGAGGACTCCATGGCTCCAGTGCTGCACTTGTACCAGCCCCGCTCAGACCAGCTCACAGCGCGGAGGCGGAGTTCAGAGCGGGGGTCAGAGGTCAGCTGAAGGTCGTCTCTGTAGAAGTGAGCGGACACATTGAAGCGGTCTCTGTCCAGACAGCTCAGGGTCAGGTCCTCACCTTCAGACACCGGGAGCAATGGAACGACCACTAGGAGTTTACCACCTGCAAAGGCAGAAGAGACGGAGCTACCTGCAAGTGGCTGGATGTTTGATTATGTAACAACTCAGCTCTAGCGCCCCCTGTCTGTGAGCTGCTGCCTCACACTGGACTTTAACTGAAATGTAGGAGAGAAATGGACTGCACTTCACCACAGTAATTATCTAGAGATGTAATATTTTGTAAGTGTGTGTTTTAAGTTTGACCAAAAATAAAGACTGAATAAATCCCATCACCGAGTGCCCTTAGTGTTTCCCTGGACCACACAGACTGGGTTCCCTACCAAACTCATTGGCACATCGCTGGTATTCACATCTAAAATCAATACTTTGTGACAGATGAGGCGGTGACAGGGAGCAGTGGATGGATGTCACTGTCAACATGTTAAACAAAGGTAAGTCTTTGTGTGTCAATGCTAATACTAACTTCTATTAAAATGTTAAATGTAACCTAACAACAAAATTTAATTTATAATAAATACGACCCAATTATTTTTGTGTGCAGATTATTTCAGTCTGTGGCGTTATTTCAATATCTATTAGCCTTCAAAATTAGCTTCAAAACATTCAGGTCACTCACTGGCCACTCTGACACCGACAATGTTGCTGACGGCGCCCTCTTTGGACTGGCACCAGTACAGCCCGGTGTCCCAGGTCACGGCCAGCCCGACCTTACAGCTGCTGCTCATGAGCTGTCTGCCCCAGCCCTGCCCACAGAGCTGGGGGTTGAGGGCGGACTGGTCGGTGATGTTTCTGTGCACTCTCCAGCCTTCATCTTCAGGGAAACATTTCAGCACAAAGAAGCTGCCTTCAAATAGATTGGGCTCTGGAAACACCTTCAACAATACTAAACAAAGAATATATGGACTTACAATATTATATTGTACTCCACAATGCAGAAAATACTGTATTGTAAGTCATAGATTAGATAGATCACATTCTACAATTCATACAAGTTAAGAAAACATCTACGTGTTACATCAACCCTAGCGTTTAGCTCAAGTCAAGTGAAGCTCACACAGGCTAGCAGTTATAGGGGTGAATTTGGACCCAAGCAAGTGAAATAAAAACAGGATCACGTAGAGAGGGTTAATAGGAACATTTTAAGACCAAAATGACGAGGCTCACAGCAGCAGTTACAGAGAAAGGGGCCACAATTTTTCAATGTAAAGTCAACTGGAGCCAGAGTTGATGGAACTGAAAGAGCGCCAATCATGTTCACTTTCTATTTGGCCTAAGTTTCAACCCTAACCCTCACACATAAAATACCCAGCTAGCTAGCCTTAGCCAACTGTTTTTCAGTTAGTCACTCTCACCTAACCTAAACAGAAATCCTGAAAATGTGTTGCTTAAATGATTTTTTTTTTTTTTTTTTTTCACATGATCTAAAACTTTTTCGCAGTGTTTGTGAAACCAGCTTGGTTCCACTGAGGTGGAGGCGGTGGAGCTACTTTCAGAAATGTGAGAAGAAATATTTCCTTTGTGACAGCTTGTGATGAGTTTTGTTTTACGCAGAAAAGCCCAACTATTTACAAAAAGTATTAACCATAAATCTGATCAAAATACTTGAAATACTTAAAAACCTTTGTTACATGTCACTAAACAATTTTAGGTCCAAACCAGGACCAAACCGTGCAGGACTTTACCAGGTCTGACGGACTAGTTTAAACTTGAAGGCCTCTGCAAGTTACACACATAACTACTGTTAACTAACAGCTTTTGACAGCAGAAGTATTTAGAGATGCACCGATCCAGCTTTTTCAGTTTCGATACCGATTTTGATACTATAGCTTTAAGTATTTGCCAATACCCGATAACAACCGAAACCGGTGCAGAGACTGAAAACAGGATTTAAAACTAAAATAAAATAAGACAAAACAGATCCTAATATGTTATGTACCTGTTATTTATCTCCAAGTAACTATAGAACAGTTTTGTGTAAATAAAAGTTCAAACATTATGAGACGTTCTGGGCCAACCAATACCCGATCGAGCACATTTTTCAGTATCGATGCCGATATCGGATACCAGTATCGGATCAGTGTGTCTCTAAAGATAATGCCTTTTTAAATGAACTTTACCTTGGTTGGTTCCACTGCAGCACCACAGTGAAGCGATTGCCACTAAAAACAACATCCACACATACAGTATTATATATTTATGTAACCAGGTGGTTAGTGGCGTTTCTGACCCAGTGCTAGGTCTGTGAACGCACCGCCCGGGAGCGGCTGCAATCTCCCCGCCCTTCCAATGATTAGTAGATTTACTAAAGGTGCGCACGCCAGGTTGTTGGCAGTCGGGGGCTGTTGCGGACACAAGCGGCGTGTGTGTGGTGGTTGGAGCTGACATTTGGTCACGGCTGCTCCTGGATCGCGCCCCGAGCCCTAGTTGAGTCCTGGTTGTGATGATAAAAGGTAAATGCTTATATATATTTGCCTCCAGTGCGATCGCTTGGGTGTGCAACCTCTCATGTGGTGTTTTTGGTCCGCAGTTTGGCCCCTGCTGTTTAATTGTGCTCCCGTTTTTTTGTTACCATGCTCTCATTTTAAGGGTTTTAATAGTGCTTCTTTAAGTGTCGGTTATGGTATAGCAGTGACTTAGTGTGTTTTATTGTGCCTGTAGCGATCCGGAACATTGTGCAATACTAAACAGCACTTTATACCAACTTAGCACTTAAAATTAGCACCTTCAGCACTGATCCTCGCCCCTCAGCACATAGCACTTTAGCTCAGTAGAGTGGGGTTTGGTTTTGGGTTCTTTTGCGTTTTCATTGGTTGGGTTGAGTTACTAACTTTGGTTTGTAGTGATTAACCTTTAGTTTAGTTTTCTTTATTTTTGTTTTGTTTTTTTCCACTTATTGAAAGTTAAAGGTGTTTGTTTTGGGGGAGGTGGGGATTGGGTTGCTATTTTAAAAAAACTAACATTCTTACATTTTTGCGAGTAAACTAAAGAAGTTTCAGATTGATGTCTCTAAATTTCAAAAGTTTTTTTTCTTATTCACCTGCAGTGTCTCGCCTATGTACATGCAGTATTCGTATAGTAGTGTAGTACAAGTAATGTTGAATATTTTACTCACACAGGAGCATCACAGGAGCACGTCTGTTCATGTTGGTTTGTAGTCGAGTTAAACTTGTCTCAACTCCTAAACTCTTTTAGCCCTGCACCTGTGGTTTCCTGTGTGAAAGCTGGTGAGCGAGTTTTCGCATCAAAGTGTTATTCTCTGGTATTATAAGATAAGAGATAAGATAAGATAAGATAATCCTTTATTTGTCCCACAATGGGGAAATTGCAGTGTCACAACGCAAGTTACAGAAACAGTAGGAAATAAGAGCATGCATCAAAATCAAGATAAATAATAATAAGTATTTACAATCAACTAAAAAACACAACACTGTAAACTAAGCTAAAAGGCACAGGAACATTGCACAATAAGTGTTTTGATTCTGAGATGATTGTGTACAGTGCAGTGATGGACAGTGGTGGGTAAATAAATAATAGCAGGTACAGTGACTTTAAATAATATTGCACATTGTTATTATTACTATGGAGATGACACATGGTTGCTATGGGGATGACACATGACTAGCATTGATCATTATACAGTATACAGTTATACAGTATATCATTATATATATATATACATTTTTTTTTTTTCATTTTCGATTTAAGAAATATTAAAAATATTGTCAAATTTCTTCCTCCAAAGTCTGGTCTCTGCTCCAGACCACAGGCTGACAGAGGATTGGTAAACCTGTGCAATAAAAACACCCAAGATCATCACTGACTATGAGAAGTGACCGAATCTCTGTCTTGATTAAAGGTGTATTGTGTAACTTTCCTGGAGGAGGTTCTGCCACCTGTTTGTTTCTATGGAGATATTATAGCACTGTATACACTGAAGTTATCTATAACCTTGTTTCCATAGGGCCACTACGGAACATAACGGCGTGGACTCTGAGTGTTTCCACTGCGTAAGGCGATCCGTACCATGTAACTGTCCTCCTCGGTCCCGGTAAAAGTGTCATTCCCAAATGTGGTGTACATGTCATTCCCAAATGTGTGGGTAAAGACGCAGCCAAACGAGACCACGTAAAATTATCACCATGGAGACAAGTAGCTGACACCACCGGGCCAAGTTACAGGTCAGACCTGTGGGTAGACGATCCATTCACATTTAAAATATGTTTTTCAAGAAATTTTTAGTAATAGAAAGACATGCTTAAAATAAATGTATGATAGCCAACAGTTGAACATTTCAGATGATGCAACAATACCTTCCACCAGAAAAGTTACACAGTGCAGCTTTAATTTTAAAAGAACGGCATAGCTCTCTTTTTAACACATACAGCAAGAATAATGTGACTGGTCTTTGTCAGTACAGGTACATAATAAACTGTGCTCCTGTGATCGCGTGTAAAACTGTCAGAACTGTTCAAACCACAACGCACCTGTGGCAAACTGGGTCTGGGCCAAACCAGTGGCATGAACAAATGACAACAAGAGGAGCTACAGAAGTGTGTCAACATGCAAGTATTTTGCATTCATATTTCCTGAACAGTTTCCCGGTCCAGTCGGAACCACAAAACTTTACAAAGACGAGCGGATCTGGTGCTGTGTCCTGTCTCGTCGATTTCAGAGGGCGTGATGGACAGGCGGATTAACCAATCAGAGAGAGGCATGCTCAGTATGTGTCAAGAATAAACACGGCTGCTTATAGGTAAAAAGGGGAAAAAACAAAACAAAATAAAGTGCAAAACAGTACAAACTGTTACTTATTTCAGGTAAAAGAAGTTATATGTTTTGTTCTGAATGATACGAGAATTTTCAAGAGATGCTGCTGTAGTTGTCCGTCTTAAGTTCGGACAGAGGTTTTTCACGCTCTGTGGTCCGATTCCAGACACTTTTCTGGATTCAAACAGAATGTAGAAGAGACTGGCTGGTCAGGCAAACTGAACCAGAACTATAACATTGTTAATATTGTTGTTTTACAGACTCTAGATTAATTCTAGACGATGTCATGCTCCCAGATGCCAGATGACTTGGCAATGAAATATCCAAAAAGGTAAATCCACAAATGTTGAACCTGGTATTTTCTAAATTTTAGCTGCCCCTCCATCTGTATTCATTAATTGTGTCCTAAAGAATCCTGTGAAACCCACCAATACAAGTATAAAGTCTTTTAACAGTTTGTAATGTAATCCAAATATGTCACGGGACAAAACACAAAGAACTCCTCACTGACAGAACTGGTTGTGCAGTTTGTGTAATTAGAATTCCAATAGATTTCCAATAGATGTTCCATTGGTTAACAGTGAATTGAGTAAGAGCGTTTATGGGCCGTACAGATCTAAATCGCACTCAGTTTCCATCTCTAGAACATTTTACATTTCTTTTAAACTCTATTTTAAATGACCAGTGTGCCTGTTTTCATTGATTTTATATTTTGTATTTTATTTTATACAGAGCACTGTTGTAAAAGAGAACTGGCCTCCCTGTTTAGATAAAGGTTAATAATAATCATTTTTACTTAATTATTATTTTTAAGACATAACACTTGAAAACAAATAAAGCTAACATGACACTGTAAACTATTATCCTGCTATTACTACAATTACTAAACTATGTCAGCACACAAAAGAAGGTTTGAGAAATTAAAAGTTCATATCTTTAAAATCCCATATTCTAAAACTGGTGTCTGTATAATGTAATAGTATACTGGCAGTGATGTGAAGAATACTTTTAAGATGTATTTAGTTACAGAATACTGAATACCTGAACTAAAATGTATTTTGTAACATATTCTGATACATGGAGTACTGTGTTCAGAATACGCAGAGTACTTTTACATTGAGTCACATTTAAATTTTAGGGTAAAGAGGCGTAGTACTAAACACAGCTTAATGTTTGTTTCACTGATTGTAACGCACAATCACACACTGCACGTAGAGAGTAGAGCTGAGTGGAGAGTACAGAATGTGAACCTGGTATTTTCAAATCTTAAACACAGCTATTGGACTTTTCTTATAACGGTCTTGTCACGGTTCAGTCTGTAGGTACATATGGGAAAATCACATCCTATTTTACGTTCTGTGTAATAATAAAAACATTTTATTCTTCTCAGCCCCGACTCATTTACAGAAAACAGTTGCAAATATAAAACTGTGTAGCGTTTCAATCTAACAACAAAGTTTTATTCATCACCATTTAAGAACTGTACTTCTCTGAGTTGTTTTGATATACTTTTACTTCTACTAGTATAATATATTGTATAGTATAACAGTATTCTTATTTGAGTAAAGGTTTTGGCTACACGTGACAAAAGCTGACAATTAGGACATCTGTGTTTCTTCTTACTTTGTTTTTTTTGTGGTAAATCCATTGAAAATATCAGATTTTGAGCATTATTTTATTATTTTTTCCACCAGCAATTACATTAACTTCAAATTATAAATTAGATATTACATCCAGACAGTTACTCTTGAATTTCCATAAGCCCTCCACATCTGGCCTACACCACTTGCAGAGCTACAAAAATAGGTCTACGTTTTCAAACTCAAAAAGCTATAGTAAATGGCAACCACCACTGAGCCTGTAAACACACTGCAGTTAATATCACAATTACATAAAACACAATTCATTATACAATAGGATAAAAATTAAAAGCATGCCACCACAATCCAGACTGTTAGGACCCTTTAAAATTATATTTACAAAAGTACAAATGAGTATTTTGACAGCAAGATTAAAAAATATATACAAAACAGATTTTTTTGGTTCACCGGAAATAACCATGTGTTAGGCCTGCTCAGGAAGAGCCATGAAATGCTTGTTTATCTCTCTCCAGGTTTAGACATGCCATTTGACATTTGCCCAGTGAGTTTGTCATAATCTGCTTTTAAAAATCTGAAGGAGAGGATGGAGCTGAAGGTTTGGCTGGATGTAGGCTGGATTCTTGTGATGGCGCTGTCAAACTACACCGGAGGAAACTTCTGTAAGATTCTTTTACATTTCTTTCACACTATCTTTGATAACTGTCACTGTAATACCTGTTTACGTTACTAATGATGGGACTTTTGGCTCTTTTATGGGATCTAAATCTATTGTTTTAAAGAGGCGTTCAAAAGATTGCAATTTTTTACTTTTTATATATACACGCAGAAGCTAATGTGAGAACTCATTTTAGCTACAATCTAATCACAGAGAGAAATGACCAAGGCTCAGATCAGAGAAAAAAATTAATGAATTAAAGAGACTGAGTCATACATGTAGGGTTTAAAGGGCCTATATTATATATCATTTCTGATCTATGTTATAACTTATAATGTTGTTTCCTCATCAAAAACACACCTGGAGTTGGTTTTGTTTCATTCACACAAATCCTGCATATTTGGCTCGAGTTCTTTTCTCAAACAGTGATGTCATGTGGTAATACAGGAAGTGCTCCACTGTGTTTTTAAACTCCACGCACCTTCACTAGAATCATTTGTATCATTTCAGCCCTAGAGTTGCCAATCTTTACTGAACTAAAGGTAAAACGTAGCATGACATCACAACGTGGAACAGAGCATTTTGAGCTTTGGAGAAGTAGACAGACTAAAAAAATAGCATTACTTAAACATGTGTGAATGAAACAAAACACAACTCCACGTATGTTTTTGAGGAGGTAACAGCATTCCAATATGACTAACACTTCACATCAGTTAATTCTGTGTAATTTATGTCCTTTAAAAAATATTATAAACTGCTTGCTATTGTGAAATTCCACCATGGAGACATGGGGCCAAGTAGTTTTAGATCAATATTGTGGTTTACAATAACCAAAAAGTAAAATACTTACCTATTTAGCCTATGTTACAGTTTAATACCAAAAAGTATGTCTTCTTCCACTCTACCCACCTCTATCAGAAATGTAGAACATGTTTTCTTTAAATGTTTTTCTGTTGTAATACATTTTTTTTTGTGACGAACTTACTCTGTAGTAGGAAATCCAATCTCCTACTACAACCCGCACTTAATTAAGCACATGCATTCATGTACACAAGACTTACACACACGGACAGACCGTCAATCAACAATAGATACACATAACACAATTAAAGCACACGATTCTTCTGTTCTTTTGGCTGCTCACTGTTGTCATAACTCATAACACACAGTCAGTTTTTGGGCAACTATATTCAGCTTGTGCAGAGCTGCATTTCACAGCACAGGCTGTGCTCTTCACCTCCTGGTTTTCTTGGTTTAGTCCAGACACACGATAGGGCGTACCCCTGTGAGGGACTCATCGATGTGTCTCTGGACTAAACCAAGAAACCTGGAAGTGAAGAACACAGCCTATGCTGTGCAACTCTGCGCGAGACAAAAGTATTGATCCAAAAAAATGGACAATGAATTGAACAAACGATACACTGATTGTTCTGCAGTGAAAACACGGAAGACTCATTCATCTAGTGTTACAGTGGAGAAGGTGGGGGTACAGAGTGGAAAGAACGTGACTCTGCCGTGCAGTGACCCCAGACCTGACTCTCTGGATGGACTGGAGTGGACGCGCACCGACCAGGACCAGTATGTTTACCTATACAGGGACGGAAAGCCTGACCTGACGAAGCAGCATCAGGCCTACAGGGGGCGCTGTGAGCTCTGGAACAGCACTGCATCTCTGGTGCTACAGAACGTGACCGAAACAGACGACGGAAGATATGAATGTCGCGTCAAACACCGGAGCTCAGGTGCTTTCAAGAGGTCCATCATCTCCAGTGACCCGGTCTGCGTGGTGGACCTCAAGGTCACACAGCCAGGTGAGGGCCAATGGACATGTGACGCTCTTTGTTTTTACAGCCCCATTCACACTTAAATGTAGTCCAGAACAATCCTGGGTCTCCTCTGTTTTGTCTGTAGCAATGCCTAACCAGGAAACCAGATCAAAAATTCAGGCAAACCAGTTGTGCTTCATTCACCCATGACCCTGTTCTGGTGCTGTTTCATAAAAGACTTGAACTGTACCTTTGTGTATTACTGACTGTACAACTGTACAACTGTACAACGTGGACCTGGAGGGAAGAGGCTCACATCTGAATTTCTAAAACCTTCTAAATGTCAGACACATCAGATGTGTTTTGCTAGTCTATGGTAGCTCTAAAGCTTTTTTAAATACATTTTTGAGAACAACCAAGATACTGGATTTTGAAGTAACATATAGAGACTGACCGATATACATCTATATATTTTTTTTGTGACCGATGCCGATTGGATGCCGAACTTTACTACAAACTCATCCACAGCCATTTTTTTTTTTTAACCATAAATTCATAAGTTCTGTAGTCACGTTTGTACAGGTATCTCTTCAAGTGAAGCTTTAAGCAGGTCGGCCAAAACAAAATATCTGCCTGTGCTGGAAATTTTGTTCTAATGTTGTTTGCTCATCACAAACACACCTGAGGTTGTGTTTTGTTTCATTCACACACTTTTAACGCACAAACCATGCATTAGGCTGAGTTCTTCTCTCAAACTGAAAATACCTTGTTCCACCTTGTGATGTCATGTGGTATTACAGAAAGTGCTACACTGTGTTTTTAAACTCTGTACACCTCCACGAGAATCATACGGATCATTTTACTAAACAAAAGCTAAAAGGAGCTGTTCACTTGAAAACTATCACTTCATGACATCACAAAGTGGAACAGAGCATTTTGAGCTTTGGAGATGTAGACAGACTAATAATAAAGGGTTAAACGAAACACAACTCCAGGTATATTTTTGATGCAGTAACAGCATTCTAACTGGCCTTAAAGCTCACAGGAGTCAAGTTTGCGTAATATTGGATCTTTAATGTGGATTCTGAGTTCTGTGTACTTTACCTCTGCAGGTGCACGTACAGGAGCAGGGAAAGAGAAGACTGAAGGACGCCCCCCAGTGGAAACCAAGAGACACCACTATGTGCTGTTAGGAGTTGTGGGGCTGTTTGGTTTGATGGCTGTGATCTTACTGTACAGATATTACCAGATTTCATCAAGAAGGGATGGAATTACATTTTGATAGCAGTAACCACAAGCTTCCGATGACTTTTTCAAATGGCATATATCTATTTTTGCAAATGAACACTTTAAATATAAAAGTGATAACTAATATACAGTACTATGGTGTCAGAGTACTTCAGAATGAATGCCGACTTTATTACTAAGCACTTTAAAATCCTGGTTTAACGTAATGCTAACTGGAAATTCTATTAAATGTGATGATACTATGCCAAGCTCTGTAAGTTACATTCACGTGATCTCAGAAGAATTTCCAACCTAAAACAAAATTGAAAAACTGAATAATGTTTTCACTTTAAAGGTGCATTGTATAACTTTCCTGTTGGAGGGACCGTCAAATGCTTTTCTCCATGGGGATGTTATTGCTTTGTCTGGAATGTTTCACAGTATGGGTTTAAACCTTTCTATCTTCATGGAGACCAAACCAGATCTGTGGAGAGGTGACCCTTTTCACAGTCAGAATGCCTGTTTTTCTAGGTATTTTTGAGCTACAAACCGCTTGAATAAATGTAAAGAAGAGCTGTTTAATGTCACACTGTGGAACATTCCAGGCAGAGCAATGACATCTCCATAGAAACAAGCAGGTGACGGACCCACAACCAAAAAGTGACATGGTGCACCTTTAAATACCGTTGATGCGTTATTACGTTCATCAGATCTTCACGTGATCATCTGAAATTAAACTTTCTGTAGTTAAAATTAAAAAGCCACTTTAATGAATCGATTCATTCGTATTCCAGTTTTTAAAGTGACTTTGTGCAATTTTGTGTTAAATTCATGTTGAAGTTTGAGTCTCGGGATTTGAAGTTTATTCTTTTGTACTTTATCCTTCAAATAAACGTTTTGATTTTAATATTTGAATAATATTGTGGATTATTGTGCAACGTTACATTTAAGAGATGCCATCTTCATTGCATGACACGAGAAGAACAACACAAACAAGCATCGTAACATTTGGAATTTCATGCTGCATTCAAAATGTTCACAGCACTTGGTGAGATTTGTTATATTATAATTAATTTAATCTTTACATTCTCGACATCAGATACAATAATAATCCATTGTGGATAAAGAATCTACCCTAGAAAGGAAATGTTGACCTTAAATAAATCGGCCACTGTCTTTTTTGTCACGAGTTACCATATTCACTTTTCATTTACTAAAGGTCAATATTATTATTATTTTTTATATAAAAGATTAAGACTGAATTTGAATTGACGTTTGAAAATGACACCATCACCACAGAACAGAGGGCGTGCACACAACATGCTAACTCATCCTGAGGCTAAATAAACACACACAGGATTTGACTATTGTGGAAATACTTCATTTGAATCAAATATTACATTTTTTGCTCTGTCATAAAAGGCAGATATCAGACAGAAAAACTAGAGGAACCCTGTCACTGGAAAGGTAAGCTTGTCTTCAATGAATATGACTGATCTCTACAGGAGTCAAGTTCTATAGACCTGGTTTAGTCCTGGCCTAAATCTTGATTTAGTCCTGGTTTAGATCTTGTTTAGTCCTGGCCTAAATCTTGATTTAGTCCCAGTTTAGATCTTGTTTAGACCTGGCCTAAATCTTGATTTAGTCCTGGTTTAGATCTTGTTTAGTCCTGGTTTAGTCCTATTCAGGTTTTTCTGGTTTAGATATCTTCTCTCCTTTAAATGATCATTTTAATAGTCAATAATTACTGTTTAGTTAACAATACATTTACTTTAAAAATATGTTTTAAGGAGTTCTTGAGAACTAATTCCTGTCCCCATAGTTTATCTAAAAACAAGGGTGCCCAAAGTGGGGCCCACAGGCCAAACTTGGCCCTCCAGGGGGTCTAAATTGGCCTGCTGAGGGGTGCTTCTATTTTGATTTAATTTTGCACTGAAAAGGCTGTGACGTGATGACCAGGAGCCATACCAGTCTATCCCACTAAAAAGCACAATAATTCAAGACAATTTATTAAAAAATATCTTTGCAGAGAAAGTTTTTATATGATAAAAATGTGCAAATTTGGTCCATTAATACATTTTTATAATGTATAATAAGTCTCATCTTGTGGAAATCGTGTCGTGTTCCATCTCTACTGATCAGTCAGAATCAATAGTTGTCGCCCTGTAACTTTCAAGGTTAGAACTGAGTGCAGTAAAAGTGATTTAGCACGTGGAACATTGCCTGTATCTAGAATCAAAGATTGCACCAAAGCTGATATGTTTTTGTTTCTGTGACTGTTTCAGATGCAGTTCTCAAATGATACTTCTCTGAACATGTGCGTCACTAAACGCAGCCACGCCGTCTTCACCTCCTGGCTTCTCGTCTACCTTCTCGTGTTTCCCGTTTTCATTTTCGTCATTTACTTCGGCTACAAAAAAGTGCAGAAACACAGAGCTAACATCAGCCACTCGGACATCTTCACCTTCCACATGGTTGTTATGGAGCTGTTAAATCTCGTAGGTTCCTGCATGTATTTCGCTGGTTTCATGTTGCAAGTGTTTAATGATCTGAACATCGGACTTAACCTCAAACACCTGGCGTCAGTCGGCGAGATGTCCTTCCACTGTCTCACCTGTGTGGAGCGCTACCTGGCCGTGGTTCATCCAATCACGTACCTGCATTTGAGGAACAGGGGCGGAGTCACGATCAGGAACGTTAGCATTAGCTGCGCTTGGTTATTTAGCACCATAAGTTTGATTTACGCGATGATGGTGAACGACAGCATCACAAACCCCTTGATTTTCGGTTTTGCCGTCGCCATTTTCTCCATCGTCCTGGTTTTGTTTTGTAGCATCTCTGTTCTCCGCGTGCTGATTCGTCCAGGGCCGGGAGAAGCGGGCGCGGACAGGAAGAGGGTTGACCAGTCGAAGCGAGCGGCTGCGTACACCATAATGGCCATCCTGGGAGCTCTGTTACTGAGAATGGTGGCGGTTGGATTTTACTACGTGGCGTCATTTCAGTTTGATATTGAAATTTGCGTTGTGGTTGTGTGTACTTACTGGTTTGCCATGCCCAGCAGTCTGGTGCTTCCTCTGCTGTTTCTGCACAGAGAAGGCATAATACCACGCCATAGAAATTCTCACAGCAAATCTGAATATTAAAGAGGATATATTACTGTTTTCTGATCTGTATTGTGTATTATAATGTTTCCTCATCACAAACACACCTGGAGTTGTGTTTTGTTTCATTCACACATGTTTAACACACAAATCCTGCAGATTTAGGCTGAGTTCCTCTCTCAGACAAACAAAAAATACTCTGCTCCACCTTGTGATGTCATGTGGTAATACAGGAAGTGCTCCACCGTTTTTAAGATGGATAATTTCAGCCAATAATCCTTTATTATTAATCTGTCTCCTTCTCCAAAGCTCCAAATGTTCCACTTTGTGATGTCATGAAGAGGTAGTTTTCAAGTTAACGGCTCCTTTTACCTTTACTTAAGTAGGTATTGGCAATTCCAGAGCTGAAATCATCCAAATGATTCTAGTGAAGGTGTATGGAGTTTAAAAAACACAGTAGAGCACTTCCTGTATTACCACATGACATCACAAGGTGGAACAGAGTATTTCTTGCTCTTAGCCCTTTAAACTGCTTCTATAGTAGTATATTACGCATTCTTTATTTGCAATCAAGCTGAAATACCAAAAATTTGTTTGTGTATAAATGGACAAAAATAAAATGACTCAAGTCTGCCCAGTTGTGGTTTTTGTGGGTTTTTTTTTCCATTGGAGGAACAGGTACAAGTATACGACTGTTTTGAATGTGAGGCGGCTGCACTTCACGCTGAATTTGAATCTAAATAAACAGAGATGAGTCAGGACAAGTGTGGAACATAATGTACCAGTTGTTTTTTTTTTTTTCTAAATATCAGGGGCATCACACTGAGGGGCAAAGGGCAGTTGTTTACCCAGGGCCCAGTGCAAAGAGAGGGCCCCTCACGAAGTCTTTAAAGAGGGAGTGTTTTATGTCTACGGGGTATTCACTGCTCACACAGAACATATTTAGATCACCGTGTTGCCTTTTACTGTTCTGAAAATGCTATATTCACCAAAATCAACGCATTAACATGTTTTATAAGTTTAATTTTTTGCTTTCTGTGTTAAGTCACTCCCCCTTCTGAGCACTATCACATTACAATCAGTGTGGATCCCACTAATGAAACGACTGCACATCGCATCAGGTTTGTTAAGTTGCCGTGTACAGTTTTGTGTCATGTTTTTGTATATTTATCCAGAATTGTCGTGTGGGAGCGTGGGTGATGTAGGCTTGTGGGCGGAGCCTTGTACAGAATCTTACAGCTAAACGTAAAGAGAGTTTGAATATGTTCTATTGTAGTTTCCTCATCACAAACAGACCTGGAGTTGTCTTTTGTTTCATTCACACATGTTTAACACAAAAACCCTGCAGATTTAGGCTGAGTTCTTCTCTCAAACAGAAAACACTCTGTTCTACCTTGTGATGTCATGTGGTAATACAGGAAGTGCTCCACTGTGTTTTTAAACTCCACACACCTTCACTAGAATCATTTGGATGATTTCAGATCTGGAATTTCCAATCTCTATCGAACTTAAGGTAAAATGTAGCTGTTAACTTGAAAACTACCACTTCATGACATCACAAAGTGGAACAGAGCATTTTGAGCTTTGGAGATGTAGACAGACTAATAATAAAGGATTACTTAAACATGTGTGAATGAAACAAAACTCCAGGTATGTTTTTTGAAGAGGTAACAACGTTATAACATAAAAAAAGCAAAGGAATTTATTTGTTTGTCACTGGGAGCGTGTCAGTTTTCAGGGGCATACGTAGCGTGTTGGAAAATGTATGGATATGCAAAACTCTCTCCATTATATCGGCTTTATGCTCTGACGCCACAGGAAAGCGAGCAGCAGACCACCACCTCCTCACAGGTACGGAAAACAATTTTTAAATTGCGTTTTTGTGTTCAGTACATTTCATTTTTGTCAGTTGTCTAGAACTGTTAAAAGTCCTTTGTTGGGCAATGTTAAAGGTGCGTCGAGTAACTTCCGGGGGAGGGTCCGTCAAATGCTTTTCTCCGTGGAGATGTTATTGCTTTGTCTGGAATGTTTCAGAGTATGGTATTAAACCTTTCTATCTCCATGGAGACCAAACCAGACCAAGTTACAGGTTAGATCTGTGGAGAGGCGACCCCGCTCACAGTCAGAATGCCTGTTTTTCTAGGTATTTTTGACTTATAAAACTACCTGTAATTGAATAAATGTAAAGTAGAGCTGTTTAATGTCATACTGTGGAACATTCTAGGCAGAGCAATCGCATCTCCATAGAAACAAGCAGGTGACAGACCCTCCACCGGAAAATTTACACAGTGCACCTTTACCTCATTAAAAAAAAGCAAGTTTATTTGGATACAATTTGTTTTTTAGTTTATTTGCAAATATGTACTCTGCAGTATGAGTAGTACCACAATAAAGTACTTTTTACCATAATCTGTAAAGGGATCAGGTTCTCTAAACTGGCACGACGCATGCTGCATGAAATTTGTTTGTGGATCACAGTGATTTTGGTCAGAATAACAGAGTCTAGTGAAGATTAAGCAAACTTATCTGCAGGTGCCTGTTCTGCTCGTCAGATCCTCTCAGCGCTGAACAGTTTAAGACCAGATCCCGCCTCTTCTACGGCATTTAATATTACGTAGTGTTGTGTTATCTGTTGACTTATTTTTGGATGACTTTTATGTGAAGCACTTAAGTCAGGTGAAGTTGTTTTAAATGTGCTAGGCTACATACGCTTGACTTCTGTATTTCCTTCACTTATAGACCATCAACACTGAGGAAACACAGACTTCTTTATAAATGCAAAGGTCCCGATGTTCCCCGGACACCCCCTACCAGAAACAACCTAGCAGTTAATGATGCTTTTCTACAATTCTTGACTTTTTATTATGTTTTGGCTGATGTAGTTGATGAAGTCAAATGTCCAACAGTTTCATCATTTTGTTTCCTAGAGATCCAGTGGCTCTCAAACTTCTCACCTCAAGTACCTCCTCAGAGCATCGTCAGATCTAAACCAGGGCTACAAGGGGAGGATTTATGACCTGACTGACCAACCAGACTGTGAAGCCCTGCCACTGAAGAGGGAGCATTTTCATAGACATTAAAAATTATAGCTGAAAAAATTAAAGAGTTACATTGTGAAAAGTAATAGCAAACATTTGAAGACTTGGAAACAGAGAGGTGGAAACTCAAAAGCAATTTCGAACCCCTGTTCTGGGCTCCATCACAGCTGAACATGCAAACCAAAGCTGTTTTTCTTCACCTGAGGCCAAATACATTTTCACTGTCTGGTTTGGGCTTTACCTGCTCCACCTGCCCCTGTTTCTCTACGTGCTTCATGTTGGCTACAAGTGATGTAAAAATCACCACTCTGCTTCTGTCAACAGCCACTCAGACGTCATCACCTTCCACATGGTGGCGCTAGAGCTGTGCAGCATTGGGTTCACTGGTCTGTATTACAGTGGCTTCTACACCGGCCACTCCTATTGGTCCAAAATTGGAGGAAGCGCTCTGTACCTGTGTCTGGGGGGACAGGCCCTGTTCCACACTCTCACCTGTGTGGAGCGCTACCTGGCCGTGGTTCAGCCAATCACATACCTCCGTTTGAAGAAAAGGGGCGGGGTCACCATCAGGAACATGAGCATTGGCTGCGTTTGGCTGTTTAGTTTGGGACATACCAGTTTGAGATATGTTGAATCAGTTGGGTCACTTTGTAGCACCATTGCTTCATTCATGACCGCAGTTTCATCTTTAACTGTTACCGGGTTTTGTAGCGTCTCAGTCATCTGTGTTCTGATTCGCCCAGGGCCAGGGGAAAGGGGCGGAGACAGGAGGATCCTCGACCAATCAAAACACTTCGCTTTAGAAACTGTAGTAGTGATACTGGCAGTGTTGGTGTTGAGGTTTTTTGACTTCTTGACTCTAAATATGATGGTGATGGCTCTGCCCACATCCACCCTCACATGCTCCTTCATCATGGGAAGGCTGTGGTTCTGTCTGCCCAGCAGCCTGGTGCTGCCTCTGCTGTTTCTGCACAGAGCTGGAAAATTCATGGGTTTAAAGAAGAAAAAGCCATTTGGCCATCCGCCCTCTGATGGGAAGGTTCAAGGTTTAAACACAACCACTGCCATTGCATAGAGGGCACTTTCTGTATTCAGTTTGCCTGTTATCACAGACCGGTCATATCATGGCTCAAATTTAAAAATAGGTTTGAACGGTGGTACTGGTGAAAAATATGTTGTTTTTTTCTAGACTAGAATATATAATTTAAATATTGTATTTATTACATGTAATGGATTTGGAGTTAATGTTTGTTACTTGGAAAATGATTGCCTGTCCTGATTAACTGTCTGATCCTCATTTGTGTGCGTGCATTTTCTGTGTTTTCTATCGAATTAAAGTTTGTTTAAAGGTGTGTGTAGCCTCTGTGTGTAGCTTTAGCTGTGATGTTCCCTCAATGACACGCATGTATTTGTAAGGTAGATTTTTGTATGTATTTTTATGTATGTATTTTGTATTTTAAGTTTTGTTTTAAAATTTCATGGAACTTCCCCTGTCCCCAGATACAGGGTAAACATGTACAAACCAAATATTGCTTTAACTGATAACAACAAAAATTCAGATTTTATTCTTATTACGCTGTTTTCTGATCTATGTTATAATGTTGTTCCTCATCATGAACACACATGGAGTTGTGTTTTGTTTCATTCACACGTTTAACACACAAACCCTGCAGATTTAGGCTGAGTTCTTCTCTCAAACAGACAAACACTCTGTTTGCTCCACTGTGTTTTAAACTAGGGATGCACCGTATATTTGGCAACTGAATATATTCGGCCGAACATTGCAAAAAAGCCACATTCGGCATTCGGGGGGAGTGAATTAAAAGTCAGGCCGAATAGTGGCGTGTGACGCAATGACACAGTCAAACAACGTGCAGTGACGCGGTGATCTGGCGCCTTCTTTAAAATGCTTTAAAATGACTGGAAAGGCTACTGGAATATGTAAAGAATATTAAATAAACATTTACTTTCTTTTAAAACACATGTCTAAAAATGTATTCTAGGCTATTTATGCAATATTAAAAAAAAATGTGAAAAACTTAACAGCAGCATTTGATAGTCGGTTTTGGTATTCTGCCAAGCGTTTCATTTTTATTTGGTTTCGGTCACAAATCTTCATTTCGGTGCATCCCTATTTTAAACTCCAAACACCTTCACAAGAATCATTTGGATAATATCAACCCTGGAATTGCCAATCTCTACTGAACTAAAAGTAAAAGGAGCTGTTCACTTGTTAACTGAAAACTACCGCTTCATGACATCACAAGGTGGAACAGAGCATTTTAAGCTTTGGAGATGTAGACAGACTCATAATAAAGGGTTACTCAAACATGTGAATGAAACAAAACGCAACTCCAGGTCTGTTTTTGAGGAGGTAACAACATTATAACATGACTTAAAGCTCACAAGAATTGATTTAGTAGGACTTTTAAGCTTTAAGGCCAAACTAGAGCTACGACATGTGGACACAGTGACGTATGGATTATGCAAAACACTTGTGCCATTGTTATATTTACATTGATTTTTTTCCACAGACATACCACAAAGAAGTTTACACAGTGGACAACGCAAGGCTCAGGTGTGTGAAAGGTCGTTTTGCATTTAGTTTTGTTTTAGCACAGTTTTTAAATAGTCTTTTACATGTTTGATTTATTGTAATTTATCAGAAAAAAAAAATACCTCTACTGAGTTTTCTTGTTGACTTGTCAGTAAAGGGGAAGTTGTGTCAATCTGAGAAAGAAAGGATCGTTTTACAGGTTCACGATAGCATTTTTTTTCCAATCTACTGAAAAACTGAAAGACAAATCTGCTACCAAATTATTTGCGGTAGCTCCATCAAGGAGTTCAAAATCTCAAAATAAATGTATCAGCTATTTTAACTTTTAGCGCCGCATAATGTAATCTAATATTAACAAGCTTTTATTTTTAGTAAACTAGATTATTGTAATGGCATTTTTATTGATCTCAGCATTTAAAAATGTCTTTACTACTTTGAATCGTTCTTCGAAATGTGTTATCGTGACAGGCCTAACAGGAGAGACTTTAAAATATTACTTTTGGTGTATGTATGACGAGACACAATTTCCACAAGAGACGAGATAAGAAACTGGGTCCTCGAGTATGAGACAAGACGAGATTTGAACATAATTCCTTATATATACATTTCACGATTCAATTTCCAGTTTTGGCCTCACAATTTTTTTATTTCTTTGATTTCATATTTTTTTCCATTCTAGTACTTGTTTTGGCGCTGTAAAAGATGCAACTCGTCAACACGTAACCCTTTTTTGTCCAATCCACATGTAAACACTTCATTTTTCTCTTGTGTGCACGGTCTTGCTGCAATTTTCTCTTTTGGCACGAGATCTTGTACCATCCCTAGTAATTAAGTTATTTTATGTTAACATCGGAAGTTGATTTTAATACATTTCGTCTGGTCAAAGACACTTTTTTGTCTGAAGTCTGCCTCTTACTTCGACCACGTGGGGCCAGCTTCTCCACAGTGTATAAGGACAGTGAGAGAGAGCGGGGTCCTCAGGGCATCTGGGAAAAGTCCAGCAGAGCGATTGAGTGTTTAGTTTTTATGCTCCTCTTCTGCGGAACGCACTTCTCCAACACTTAAGATCAGCTCCATCTAGAAATACTTTTAAATCTGGCCTTAAAGCATTATTGTTTACTTCAGCATTTACATGAAGTTAAGAATGGTCGTGTTTTGCAGGTATTTGTTGCATTTTTATCTATTTATCGTCTTGTATCATGAACTATTAGTAAGTTATTCTCTTGTCTCCATTGTTCTTGTATTTGTGGGTCTGTGAAGCACTTTGGGTTGCTTGTGCATGAATTGTGCTTTATAAAAACATTTTCACATTTTGTTTCCTTTAGGCCCCATCACAGGAGAAGATGCAAACCAACCACTCTGAGAGCTGCTTTTACTCACACAAACACAGATACATTTTCACTCTCTGGTTTGGGCTTTACCTGCTCCACCTGCCCCTGTTTCTCTACGTGCTTCATGTTGGCTACAACCGATGCAAAAATCACCACTCTGCTTCTGTCAACAGTCACTCAGACGTCATCACCTTCCACATGGTGGCGCTAGAGCTGTGCAGCATTGGGTTCACTGGTCTGTATTACAGTGGCTTCTACACCGGCCACTCCTATTGGTCCAAAATTGGAGGAAGCGCTCTGTACCTGTGTCTGGGGGGACAGGCCCTGTTCCACACTCTCACCTGTGTGGAGCGCTACCTGGCCGTGGTTCAGCCAATCACATACCTCCGTTTGAAGAAAAGGGGCGGGGTCACCATCAGGAACATGAGCATTGGCTGCGTTTGGCTGTTTAGTTTGGGACATACCAGTTTGAGATATGTTGAATCAGTTGGGTCACTTTGTAGCACCATTGCTTCATTCATGACCACAGTTTCATCTTTAACTGTTACCGGGTTTTGTAGCGTCTCAGTCATCTGTGTTCTGATTCGCCCAGGGCCAGGGGAAAGGGGCAGAGACAGGAGGATCCTTGACCAATCAAAACGCTTCGCTTTAGAAACCGTAGTAGTGATACTGGCAGTGTTGGTGTTGAGGTTTTTTGCCTTCTTGATTGTAAGCGCGATGTTTATGGCTCTGCCCACATCCACCCTCACATGCTCCATCATCATGGGAAGGCTGTGGTTCTGTCTGCCCAGCAGCCTGGTGCTGCCTCTGCTGTTTCTGCACAGAGCTGGAAAACTCATGGGTTTAAAAAAACAGAAGGCAAATGCACCTGCCCACTTATGAGAAGGTGCCAGATTCAATCTATAACACGACCCTTACAGTAGTCGTTCCTCACAATTCTTACATTTAAGGAGAGTTTGACAACACTTTAATATCTGTTGTAAATTCCCTAGTCTGTTAGTTGAGTGTTTAATTAGTTCAGGCATTCTTAGGCCGCTAAGGGGTCCTTGGGAGCACCATAGTACTGGTTACTGTTACTGGTACCCTGGTAATGCTGTTACTTCTAGCCTAACTGCTGTAACTTCATTTCATTTCCTTTAACCTATCCAAGTCTATGATAGAGGCAGGTTTGTAAATATGTATTTAATGGTTTCCTTGATTGTTATGTAATGTTCTGATGCTAATTAGCTTTATTAACTTGATTAATATATATTATTTCGGATGATTGTTTAGCAGTTATTCATAGGCTGATTATATGTGCGTCATTTCAGTTAGTGATGTGATTTAAATGTTCTTATAGATTACCAGACAGAAGGATACAAAGACAGAAGAAAAGACATTAAAGCTCCTCAAATCCATTCAAGTGTCCTCCTTCACTCTGACCGGAGTAATGTTTGGATGAAATGTCCCAGAACGTCACACACAGTCTACAGTCCTCACCATTTCCAATAATATCTTAAGTGACAAAGATGAGTTAAAGCTGCACTGCGTAACATTTTCTAGTGGAGGGTCCGCCAACTGCTTGTCTTTGTCTAGAATGTTCCACAGTATAGATTTAAACCTAACTATCATGAGGGAGACAAGCAGGTTACAGCACTACGCTACATTACAGTTCAGATCTGTGGAGAGTCGCCCCTATTCACAGAAGGAATTACTGTATTTCTATCTGTAATTTGAATAAATAAAATGGACATGTTTAATGTGATACCATGGAACATTCCAGGCAAAGCAATAACATCTCCATGGAGACAAATAGGTAGAAAAGTTGCATACTGCAGCTTTGATGATACAGTATATTTAAAAATGTGTTTACTGGGATTATCCGGTTTTGTGTCAGTGTAAAGTAGTTTTCAATTATCTTTATCAATTCAATTATCGTTTATCACAATATATTCTAGTAGTGATATATCGTCCTTCAAATTTTGTTATCGTAACAGGCTTATAAATAAGGAATATTGTAAAAAAAAAACTGTAGACCTCTCCTCGAGTTTAAGGTGTTGGCTGCAAGTGAAAAAGATGTAAAAAAAAAATAAAAAATCATCATTTTATGTTTTATTTTGACAACTTTTCTCTTAAATATAAAAAATCAATTGTTTTACAGTGTGTGATTGCAAAGACTACCTTTAAATAATAAAAATAAAAGTACTTGTTTTCGTTGATTATGTGATGTACAAAAGGGGCGGGGTTTGGTCAGAAGGGGCGGGGCTTCAGATGATCGCTACGTTCTTCAGCAAATCACCGACAGGACCGGGCTGAGCTGATTCAATTTCCAGCTAAAAAAAAAAAAAAAAAGAACACCGTTACTCTATTTTCTTCTATAGTGGTGACTCAAATTGTTGCTCCACTGTGTTTTTAAAATCCATTCACCTTCACTAGAATCATCTGGATAATTTCAGCCCTGGAAATGCCAATCTCTACTGAACTAAAGGTAAAAGGATCTTAAAAACTAAACTACAGCTTCCTGACATCACAAAGTGGAGATTTGAAGATTTATGCCTGTGAAATCTTTTTTTCATTTTTTCATTTATTTATTTATTTATTTCAAGAAGATTAATGAATGCAAGAAGTATACATGTATCTAGTATACTTAATGTACATTTCACACATATATTTCTTTTTTCTTACTGGAGCTCAAAAAGGAGTGGGAAGAAGAAAACTTATTTAACTCCCTACTCAAATGTGTGAATAAAACAAAACACAACTCCAGGTATGTTTCTGACGAGGTAAAGTCCATTTTGAGTAATATAGGACCTTTAATATACTAGTAAATGTGGACAATATACAACATTTGGAGGATTTAAAATATTCCTCACCGGGGTGAAGACCTGGTTGTGGCGGAGGCAGGCGTCCTGTAGCTCACTGCGCAGGGCGGTCACATGACTCTGGTGGGCGGAGACTTCCTGCTCCAGCCAATCAGCTCTGGAGGAGAAGGTCTGAGACAGGAGGGCCACGCTGGACAGGAGACTCTGGAAACGGGAACAGGGAGTTTAAGGTTCACTTGATCTGGTTTGTTTTTACTCATTGTTTGTGGAATGTTGTGCATTGTGTAACTTTTCTGGTGGAGCGTCCATCACCTGCTTGTTTCTATGGAGATGTCAATGCTCTGCCTGGAATGTCCCACAGTGTGACATTAAACAGCTCTACTTTACATTTATTCAATTACAAGCGGTTTACAGCTCAAAAATATGTAGAAAAACAGACATTCTGACTGTGAGTGGGGTCGCCTCTCCACAGATCTGACCTGTAACTTGGTCTGGTTTTGTTTCCATGAAGACAGAAAGGTTTTGACACCATACTGTGAAACATTCCAGACAAAGAAATAACATCTCCATGGAGAAAAGTATTTGACGGACCCTCTTCCAGAAAAGTTACGCAATGCACCTTTAATAACATAATACTCAACATCAAACATTACAGCGGCCCTTATTTCACAGTCTAATCGTTGCAATATTTAGAAACATCTTTCATTCCCCTACCTGACAAGCTGCTACACCTGGATCTCCCATGATGCTTTCTGTTCCACTGGGCATCTCAGGAAGTGTCAGGGGGCGGGGTTTAGAGCACAGAGGCCGATGTGATTGGACGAGACTTTCCCTAAACTGCAAAAAACAAAACACGAATGATCAGTTTCCTCACTGAATAAATACATTCTGAAACGGGAATTATAAAGGTGTTTTTGACCTGTGTACAGCTCCTCTCTGCTGTCCTCATCATCTCAATCAGCTGCTCCTTACGCCTATGAAAAGAAAAAGACGCAAAACAAGTTAAAGGTGCATTGTGTAACTTTTCTGCTGGAGCCTCCGTCAAATGCTTTTCTCGATAGTAATGTTATTGCTTTGTCTGGAATGTTTCACAGTATGGCATTAAACGTTTCTATCTTCACGGAGACCAAAGCAGACCAAGTTACCGGTCAGATCTGTGGAGAGGTGACCCCGCACACAGTCAGAATGTCTGTTTTTGTAGGTGTTTTTGAGCGAGAAAACCCCCTGTAACTGAATAAATGTAAAGTAGAGCTGTTTAACGTCACACTGTGGAACATTCCAGGCAGGTGACGGGTCCTCCACCAGAAAAGTTACACAATGCACCTTTAAAGTTATAATGCCTGGTGGTCACATGACTGGATCTCAGGCTGTGATTGGCTGCTGATATGAATTCATACTTGGTGGCGTTTTGTAGTTCGTCCTGCACCTCACGAAGCCTCTCCTCCAGCTGCCGTTTCTCCTTCTGGACTACAGACAGGTGTTTACCCACAATCCTCAGCGAGCGCTCTTTACGGCACACCTCACGACGGGCGTGTGAGAGGAGCTGAGAGGAGGAGGGAGTCACATGAGTTACAATGTTTTTATAGGTCCTGTTTTGGAGCAGCTCCTTTCCACAAGGGATGCAACAATATTCAACTTAATATAGAATCTTCATCTTTGGCTCAACTCTAGTCATGAAATAAGAGCACATTTAAAAGTCCAGAATTACCCAAAATGGACTCTTGTGAGCTTATAGCAATGTTATAATGTTGTTACCTCCTCAAAACATACCTGGAGTTGTGTTTTTGTTTGAGTAATCCTTTATTATTAGTTTGTCTACATCTCCAAAGCTCAAAATGCTCTGTTCCACCTTGTCATGAAGTTAACAGCTCTTTTTTCTTTTAGTTCATTAGAGATTGACACTTTCAGGGCTGAAATCATCCAAACGATTCTAGTGAAGGTGCGTGGAGGTTAAAAACACAGATCCTGCATTGCCACATGACATCACAAGGTGGAACACAGTGTTTTCTGTTTGAGAGAAGAACTCAGCCTAAATCTGCAGGGTTTGTGTGTTAAACATGTGTGAATGAAACAAAACACAACTCCAGGTCTGTTTGTGATGAGGAAACAACATCAGAACAGAGATTAAAAACAAAAAACAAAAAAAGAGCTCTTGAATGACTGTGCAAAAGCAGTTTCACAGTGACCTCTGACCTGTGCTGTCTGGTCATGTGCTCCCTGTGCTTCAGTCTTCTGAGTGTTGAGAGACTCCATGTTGTCTCTGAGTGTGTTCAGTTGTGAGTTCAGCTCCTGCATCAGAGCCTGAGCCTCCTGCTCCCGGCACAGCGCCCCCTGGAGCTCAGTGCAGACGGCGTCAAACTGCTCTGATGGGACCTGGACAAATAAGAAGCAAGTGAAAGGTTTTTCTAGACCAGGTTTCAACCATACTCCCTACAACTGTACAACAACTCACTCTTGTGTAACTTGCTATTTTTGCTACTAATATAGAATGTATTATTACTGTTTATATTTTTACTCTTTGTTATTATATTATATTGTGATGTGTGAGCTGCTGTGTCCAAATAATTTCCCTTGTGGATCAATAAAGTTTGTCTAAGTCCAAGTTTCACCACCTTTAGAACAGCATTGCATTCTAAACTACAATAAAAGTCTCCAGACCAAGTTGCAGTTCTGTGGAGGGGCGAGCCGCTCAAAGCATCTAATGGTTAAAATGTAAAACTAATCACCATTTTACTGGCTTCTTTCTCTCTCTTCTTCGCGGCTCGTCTCAGATTGTTCAGCTCTAGTCGTAAGCTCCGCCTCTCCACTTCGGTCGAGTGCAGTCGTTGGCTGAAATCCAGGAAGTGCTGCTGCAAATTGGATACTAGCTCCTGATTGGACGAAACCAGAGAAGAAATAAGTCATGAAATCAGCGATCTAGCTGGCCGAGCTAAGCAGTCATACTATCAAACATTTTGTAAAATCTCTGTTTGCACTACCCCAGTACTCACCTTCATGTGGGGTTGCATTGTCGGCCGCCTCACTGGACAGTTGTGTTTACTCGTAACAGACGCTGCATCTGATTGGTCGAGGAGGTGGCCCAAGAGGCGGGACAAACCGGACTGAACCGCTGAAAGCACATTCAGGGGGGAGGAGCCTATAGATAAGAGATAAAGATATATTCCTGTTTTTTTCTTTTGGATATTTCATAACAATTAAAAATACTTTAATAATAAAACATTAATAAAACTCAATGTGAATGTGAAAACAGTGTATAGGACTAAATGACAGAGGGAAAATCCACTTTGTTGAATAGAGTTTTACCGGAGAGCGCCCCCTGGAGGTCAGACATGGAGGACAGCACCACAGTGGACAGGCCTTTGGAGCGGAGCCACTGAGCAAGACACATCTCTCGATCTCCTGTTACAGAAAAAGTAAATGGCAATGGCTTACAAGTTTTTTTTCTTCTAACTGTTATGTTGGTGACATTTTTTATTATGGTATTACGTTAAATGTTAGAGCACTATGTAACATGTCTATCTGGGGGTCACCTGCTCGTCTTTATGGTGATGTTATGATTTAGGGTTCCCACACTATCCTTGAAATCAGTTTTCAGGACTTTACCAGGACATTTTTAGTTATGTTATCACAGCGTCAACAAACTGGAGAACACGTGACACGAAACACAATTACAAATCGACTCACTTGACGACTCATTCTCCACATTTGTATGGCGCCTTTGAGTCTCATGTTGCACTTCGAACACAGGAAAATAAGGAACGCCTATGTTACACCAAGGGATAAAAAGATGTAGGGGGGTTTGGGGTCGGCAAGAAATGTTCTACAAAATGTGTGTAATTTCCTACATTTTGGTAGATTTTAGCTGTAAAAAAAAAGCTCTAATAGTTGGCAGTAAAAGTTTCTGTTAATTTGATCGAATAATTCAGCAAAGCAGAGTGTGGAGACATTTTCAAGAACAAAATCTACATATTACAGGATATTTGGCCTTGATTCTCATTTTCCATGTCTGGAAAACACCTCCAGGCCAAGTTACAAGTTACATAGTGCAAATTTAAATTAAGTTCAGAATATGTTTTGTGTGTTGGCTAATTTATATCCAAATTACCTTTCAGATCTACAATTTGGCTCTTTAATATTTTTACTACTTTAATTTCAAGATGGATAATTTGCTAATGGAGTAAGAAACAACATACCGTTTTGTCCCTCTTTTCTCGCCGTAGCCTCTCCACACAGTGACACGCCCACAGCAGTAGCCCCGCCCGCCTGCAGTCTGAACAGCACGAGGCTCGTTTTTCCCAGCATGCACCACTTCCTGAGGGCCGTCACCAGGTTTAAGACGCGCCTCCACCTTCTCCGCACTCTCCTCTTCTTCTGCTGCTGTGCGTCGTCCTCGTTGGCCTCCAGAGCCTCCACCAGCGACCTCACTTCCTGTTCCAGCGCGTCGCGTTCGGCCAAACCGCGACAGAGAAACGCCTTCTGCTCCGAGAGACGCTGGAGACAAGTCTGAGGTCACAAGAAAAATGCACAAACAAAATAGAGATGGATAGAAATGTTATTAGTGGAGTTAAAAAAGACACATTACATGAACTTAAGTTTAGAGTCTATATGAAAACTATTATCAAAACTAAAAAAGTCAGCGTCTCCTGAATGTCTTTAGAATGATCTGGAGCTGTATCAGAACAAGTATAAGAGCACATATGGACCACTATGGAACCTACAGGACCACTGAGGGAGTACACAGATATAAGGACACATGGAAATAGAAAAGAAAGTACTACGATTTAATGTTGAAAATCACAATCTATTGTCTAAATAAAGAGTATTTTTTATTATCACTGTGGTATCGTAACTGCTATTCCTTAGTATCGAAATAGAGTTTGAAATCCCTCATCAGTAGTTTACTAAAAGTTTTATTTTGTTAGATTCATGCACCATTGAGTAATCCTGCTTTGCACTGCATTCAAGGCCTGAGTGCGTGAAACGTAAATATTCAAATTGTTATATTGTCTGCTTTTGACAACACAAAATAGTAGTTCCAAGTTGATCTCGGTCCAAAGGTTGATGGTGCAACCAGATGTGCCTCCCGTTTTGCCCAATTTAAGATACTGTCACATAAGTTTTAAAGGACTAGCTAATATTACAAACTAAATAACAAGTGTAGGACCTGTGTGTGAGTGAGGGCCCCTCCCAGCAGAAGACACGCCCACTGGAACCTTCCTGATTGGTCACATAGAGACGAGAGGTCAGAGGTCAGCGAGGTCACATGATCCTGCAACGAACGGCACTCGGAACGGCTCGACTGCGAAACCAAAATAGCCTTGTAATTTAACCGGAATGTAATTAATTTGGTTTTGTTTTGGTCAGAAAAAAATGATATTGACCAAAACTATAGAAATTATTTAAGTTTAGACTTAGACAAACTTTATTGATCCACAAGGGAAATGATTTGGACACAGTAGCTCAGACATCACAATATAATAAAATAACAGAGAAAAACACATAAATGGTAATAATAAATTATAAATAAGCAGCAAAAATAGCAAGAGACAGGTGTCAAATAAGACATAATTATATAAATGTATATGTACAAGTAAAAATTAAATTAAATAGAAAAACAGTAATAAGAATATCTCTCAGCTATATTCCAGAGAAAACAGTGCAAAGATGATATGACGATTGAAAGTTTCAGTAGTTTGTGACTATTACCTGCAGATGGCGCTGTAGCTCTGTCACTGTGTTTTGGTGTTTGCGGCTCAGATCAGCCTCTCGTCTCCTCACTTTGTCCTCCAGACGAGAGAGGACACTCTGCAGAGAGGACACCTGGACCAGAACAGAGACACAGGGTCAGTAATGGAGACATTTGTCACAGTGGGGGACAGGAGGACAATGGACAAACTGCTGTCCATCATGGACACTCCTTTAGACCCCACTCTTGATGGAAACCCCGCCTTTAGTGAGGTCTTTGCCAGAAACCTGTGGAGGTGGTACAGCGCTCGGGCCAATTTATCTGAGTCCAGTGTCCAGGCGAGTTCTTAAAGACGTCCCTCTGTGTCCTGCAGAGGCTCAGAAGATGGACCACAAAGAAACTAGGACTCCACAGGAGGGAGAGGAGACCAACAAGACCCCAGACCACAAAAGACCAGGAATCAGACCAGTAGGTCTGACCTGGTTTAATCCTGGGTTAGACCTGGTTTAGGCCAGGTTTCGTTCTAGGCTAGACCTGGTTTAGCCCGGGTTTAGTTCTAGTCTAGACTTGGTTTAGGCTAGACCTGGTTTAGGCCGGGTTTAGTTTTAGGCTAGACTTGGTTTAGGCCGGGTTTAGCTCTAGTCTAGACTTGGTTTAGGCTAGACCTGGTTTAGGCCGGGTTTAGTTCTAGGCTAGACTTAGTTTAAGCCGGGTTTGGTCTGTGAATTCATTAAAAAAAGTTGCAGTATGTGTCCAGGTGTTTGTTGTTGGTAAAAAAAAACAAAAACATTAAAATAAATAAATGTTAATAAAGAACAAATAAAATAAAAAAAACTCAAAATGTAATCGAAATAGATCCATATAATGCCATATTGTGGAACATTCCAGGTTGCCTGACTTGTAGCTGATTTGACCAAAACACAGTTAAAATCATTATATTTTAAGAAAAGATTCTGCTACTACTATTATTTTTAAGCCAGACTTGAACCTTACAGGCACTTTTTAGTTAATTACTAAAATATCATCTGCATGTCGTTATTGAGCAAAAAGTATTGAGTTCATTTTTGTCAATATTTCAAGATTAACAAAGAGTTTTTCATTGTATTTATTCACGTGCCCCATCTCACTTTTCTGCTATAGGAGGATGGGAGGGCATCTGAGGACATTTCTGACCTGGTGCTTAGCTTTGTGGAAGTCTGTGTTGATCTTCTCCACTCGTTCGCTGACTCGTATCCACAGTTCATCCCACGAGAGAGTTCCCATGATGCTTTGGGGCTGTAGATGCTGAAGGAGTGAGTGCAGTGAAGACACACGAGCCTGGTGAACACATTATAGGCAAGAATAAGTATAAGAATAAGTACAGTGGATTTGGAATGACATCACTACATTACATTCAATGGTTTAAGAATGATAAAAAAAATAAGGACATAGCGATTAACAATTTAAAACTAAATATTGCATCTCCAAAAAGTCCTCAAAATCTTGCATATAACAGGAAGCTGAGACCAACAATTTGCAAGTAAGATGGTGTGCGGGATTCCTCTCTACCAAAAAGATCATTAAAAACTCTTTATTCAGACAATATATTGTGATTTTCAGTAGAACTCTTGTTTTACCATGTGGCCTTATATCCGTGTAATCCCTCTGTGGTCCAGATAGGTTATTCAGGAAAGCTTCACTTCTGTCCTCTCTCTCTGACAACCACCAGTGAGGAAAGCAACAATAAGTCATGAAAATAAGTCTATAAATGTTGACCCTCTCTGCTGGAAACGATGTCGTCCGCGTCACAGTGGAGACAGAGGGGATAATGAATTTTGCTCAAACCCACCACAGTGTGATTAAATGTAAAGTAATGTAATAACAGGGCTCATACTGGGACTCGATCAAAGCGCGGAGGGAATGAGGACAGGGAAAGGACAACACAGCTCCAGGTATGTCACAAATTATGGATTATAAATATAGTGCAGTCAAAAGTATCCAAAATCAGATACTAATCGATACTAGAAACTCATTTGAGCAGGTATCGATAATAAAAAAAAAGTCACATTCAGAGGACAGAAGTGAGCCTTTCCTGAATCGCTTTAGAATGATCTTGAGCTGCATCAGAACAAGTATAAGAGCACATAAATAATATAATTTAATGTTGAAAATTACATTCTATTGTCTAAATCAGTGGTTCTCAACCTTTTTTCTTGAAGCCCCCCTTGCCTGTGTCCAAGACAAGCCAGGCCCCCCTAACCCCAAATCCTACCTGCATATACGCACTAAAAGAAAAAAGTGATTAACTACAAACTTTTATTTGCAAAAATTCTTCCTTAAATGTTATCAAGTGTATCTAACACACACACACACAGTTTAATTTTTGACAGCCAAACAGAATAGGTATAGCCCATTACAACAGAAAAATAATGACTCATTGTTAAGATATATCAGTATCTATATGGCTTTCTTTTCTTCTGTGTGTCACCAGGTGTATAAAATCTTCAGAAATAACTGCAAGGACATTTAACTATAAATTACCTAGGCTGAATTACCGAGCCCGCTAGCTGACCTGAGGATTGCCTGCGCAAGTTCAGGTCAGAGGTAATAAATACCTTAATGAATTTAAATGTGGACCAAAAATATGTTTTAATTTGAATTACACCGAATTTTGAATATCCTATTGGGTGTGTTGTTGGGATTCTATAATTTTAATGTGCACAAATATAATTTTGGTAAAGTCACAACCTCAACGCAGACGAAATTGGGCGGACCCCCTGCGATCTCTAGCGCCCCCCTTGGGGGGGCCCGGACCCCAGGTTGAGAACCACTGGTCTAAATAGTGTTTTTAGTATCATGGTATTGGAATCAGTATTGAGTATCGAGTCTATTTCTCAGTATAGAAATCTAGAACGTTTTGTATCGTGACAACAATTTGGGAAAAATCGAATTGCGATTTTTCTGACAAGCGTTGATTAGAATTGTGATTTCTGTTGTCCATGTCCAGGAGGATTGACAAAAAGACTGAAATACAATATGAACTGACAAACTAAGACAAGAATCACATTTCAGAAATAGTTTATACACATCTTAAAGGTGCACTGTGCAACTTTTTGGTTGGGGGTCCGTCACCTACTTGCTTGTTTCATTGCGCTGCCTGGAATGTCCCACAGTACGACTTTAAAGAGCTCTATGTATACATTTAATTACAGATGATTTATAGCTCAAAAACACCTAGAAAAAAACAGGCATTCTTTTTTTTCCTTTTCGTTTTTTTCACCCCATTTTTATTTTCTTAAGGTGACCCAGTGTAAAACATAATTATAAATAATAATAATAACTTTTAACTTTATCCAAACATGTTTTCATGTCCATATATATAGTTTTCTTTCTCAGAATATTTGATTTTACCTATAATTTCTTGACCCCCTTTTTATTCTTTTGATCAGGCATAATTCTTGTATCTTTCCTTCTTTTTTATTATCATATTCATTTAACACATTTAATCTTGTTGGTTTAAATTTCATTATTTAACATTACCATACTGTTTTTTTTTGTTATCGTATTCATTTAGCAGTTTTATAATATTAATTTGAAATTCATTATTTTTTATTAAAATTCCTGAACATAATTTTGAGGGGGTATATAGGCAAAATAAAAAATATAAAATACAATAATGCAGAAAACAGAGCAACATCAAACGTAGCTAATCGTTCCTAGAAAACATGACAGAACCCAAATGAAAGAAAAAAACGGCATTGTGACTGTGAGCGGGGTCGCCTCTCCACAGATCTGACCTGTACCTTGGTCTGGTTTGGTCTCCGTGAAGATAAAAAGGTTTAATGCCATACTGTGAAACATTCCAGACAAAGCAATAACAAAGCATCTCCATGGAGAAAAAAAATCTGACGGGCCCCCCACCAGAAAAGTTACGCAATGCACCTTTAACTACAGGGTTAGCAGCTTTTATGCAGAATAAAACAGATTTCGTTGTTTGTGGAGGAAATGATGGTACTTCAAAAATTGCAGCATTTATGATTTGCCAATTGCGTTCATTCAAATTTCGATTTCGATTTGACTGCGGCGAATCTTGCAGCCCTAAACGCACAAACACAGACCTCTTCCTGTTCGCGTTGGTGCAGTTTTACGCCGCGCAGTTGTTCCTCCATCTTGTCTCGCTCTCGTCTCCTCTTGTCTTGTTCTCGCTGAAGCTCGGCCTGAAGCTGGCGGCTTACGTTCGACCAATCACAGCCCTCCGTCTGCAGTCGGGTCACTTCCTGCTTCAGCTCCTCTGACAACTGCTCAGCTTCCTGTAAAAAAAAAAAAAAAAAAAAAAAAAAGTTCTGGATAGTAGATTCTGCAAACATGAAAACTAGCTCTGTTACAATTACAGTTCTGCTCTTTAGGGCTATAGAAGACTAAAGAAATTCTTGGTCGACTAAAGACTAAAAAGGGAGCGTGGCAAAAGTTCTCACAACTATCTCTGTGACCCAAACTGCACTCACAAGACTACACCTGCAGGGGGAGCTCATGCAAAAATGACTATTTATGCAAAGAAAAAAAAACAGGAAACAATGCATTCATATAAAGACAGATTAAACGAGTGAATCATGAGTTCATGCTTTTTTTTAATATATAAAGAGCAAAAAAATACCAAATCTTCAGCTAACGGACTCACTCATACAGTTGTCCCATATAAATCATTATTATGTAAATAAAATAATTAGTCACATTAATAATTATACTCATTTTATACATATAATATACATACTAATATATATACATACTAATTTTATACTATAAGACTATAATCATTTATACAAATTATACTTATTTATATTTATAATTATAATAATTAATCATTTATACGTAATACTATAATATAACCAAACTAATTTAGGCTGACTAAGACTCCATCAACCAATTAATCGATTAGATGACTTAAGGCCTATAGCCCTAATGCTATACTACTACTAAAGTATGTAACTAAAACTACTAAAACAACTACTATTTATACTTTTTATTTACTTACATACAGTACTACCCTCCCTCTGGAACTCACTCCCCTTCATACTTACCACATTATTCTTAAAATAAAGCATTCAATCTAAAATAATCACTACATACAAGTCTTTTTAAGGTTTTTATTGTTACTACAACTACTGGTATTACTTAGAGTTCAAATATTGTACTCACATTTAGCTCCACCACTACGACTACTAGTACTACAAGTCATACTACTACAACTCCATGCTGATGCCGGTGAAATGTACCTGTATTTGAGTTTTCTGTTGTGAGCTCTGTTTTTTCAGCGCCTGATTATCGTCCAGGAGCTGCTCAGAGGCAAACAGCAAATCCTCGATCTGAAAAATGAACGATACACCCTCCAGTGCTGTACACATCCGGTACACAACTTCAGGAGCAAAAATTCACACAAGGTTTAAAGTGGAAACACACTAAATCCACTTTGTTCGCTGCTAAAAGGTGTATACGGTGTTTTAAGATCATTATCTAAAATTTCAAATAATTTTTCGTGGAAATTATAGTGTAATCGATGTACATTTAGAGCTTGTCCTGCCTCCAGCGATCTCTGCAATATCCAGTAGTTGGTGACATCACAAAAGACTGCCGTGATTACAAACACCAGGCTACAGTCACCAGAGTTTATGCGTTTAGTAACTTTTATGTTTGTTAAGTAACTTTTAATAATTCTTAGCATTTTTCTAACAGTTTCGGTGAGTTTATATGTTCAGTTATTGAATTGTGAAAAACAAATATTGATATCAGGGCAAAAAAAACAAACAAAAAAACAAAAACAAAGAGTAAACATCTAAGCTCCTGACCTGTTTCTTGGCCTCCTCCTGTTTCTGTTTCTGGGAGCACAGCATCGTTTTCAGCTTCTCCATCGTCTCATCAGGACTCCAACTCCCAGAATCCTCTTCTGCAGACACAACAGAGTCACAGGAGATGTAAAATAATGTAGGGTTAATGCTAAACTAGAAATAAAATGTGATTATATTTAAGAGAGACTGCTGGGTGGATAATTACTGTAAGTTACCTAAATGCTGCTGTAGTGTTTCTTTTACATCTTGTACAAACTTTTTAAAGCTGTCCACATTCTCAGTCAACTGAAAAGAAAAAAGAGCATCCGTTATTTTATGATTATTTTTTAACTATTGTAATAACTTTGAATTGGAAGCACAGAACCAAAGAAGAGATTGAAGGATGTATTGAAGTTATATTGTTATAAACCTGCTGTAGCTGCGATGCTGTGCTTTCTTGCAGTCTCCTCTCGTCTTCAAGTTGCTCCTTAAGGCGCGATGTTATATGTTTCTCTGTTTCCAGGGCAACGTTGAGGTCAGAGGTCGTCCGTTTTTCAGTCTCCAAAGCAGTGCTCAAGTCAGATTTGCACTGCTCAAACTCAAGCTGCAACCTGGGGAAAAAAAAATAAAAAAATTAACTTATCTGAGGTGAAGCGCTGCAATGTGTGTGGCGTTCAGCTTCAGTCAAATGAAGCTCATTGAGGCTGGCAGTTATAAGGGTGAATTAGTAGCCGATTTGTCTGTTATTAATGTTCATATCTTGATTTACGGACAAAATAGTGAAAAAAAAAACACCAGGATCATGTAGAGCGGGTAAATATGAACATTTTAAGACCAAAATAACAAGGTTCACAGCAGGTGTTACAGAGAGATTTTTTTCAATAGAAAGAGAATAGGAGCCAGAGTCTATGGAGCCGGAAGTGCCCATGCTCACTTCTTATTTAAAACGCAGCAACTAGCGGGTTAGCTCTGTCCATTTATAGATACAGTCTCTGGTAGACGGACACTTTACCTGTACATAGTATTTGTGTACATTATTGACCTGTGCAGCTGAGCGAGCGTCTGGCTGCTCCTCTGCTGCTCCTGCTCCCTCCTTTTCTCTGCTTCTTCAGTGTGTTCTTTCAGTTGTTCCACGCTGCACGTCGCCTCCTGCAGGTTGGACCGCTCCACTGCTAAAACCGCCTCCAGGTCCCTCAAACGCAACTGAAGAAAAAATGTATCTTGAAGTAAATCACTTTTAGTAGTGTAGTCCTGATTTATATCCTTTTGTAGTCCTGGTTTAGACCTGGTTTAGTCCTGGTTTAGACCTGGTTTAGTCCTGCTTTACCTGGACTATCTCAGAGTTGAACTTGGATTCCAGGTGAGCAGCTCTTTCAGCCTCAATGTTTGTCTCCAAAGTCTTAATCCTCTGCTCCGCAAACTGTCCACACAAAGAAAAGTGTGTTTGAAATCAAAGTCGTCTCAAACATTTTCAATCAGAAAACCTGTAAATATTTGTCACCCCCTACTGGCAACAGAGGGGATTACATGCAGCCTCAAAGCATAACTGCATATGACATTTTTTGCCAAATGGAGGATGAATGAATGAAGATTTTACACCATAATACAACAAAAACACACAAAAAACTTAAGTCATCTTCTTGACTTGGCCATTTTCCATAAAAAACATGAAAAATGGCTCTAACGTTATTCAGTTGCAACTCCTCAGTGATTCAAGTTGCAACTAAATACAACTGATAAAAGAAAGCAATGACCAGCACTTCTTCATAATTATTTTGTGTAAATATTTCTTTTGAGCCATTTCCTGGTTACCTCCTTGTCGGCCCGGAGACGTTTCTCTCGGTCGCTCAGGTAACGTAGCTTGTCGGCATGACGACGCCTCACCTCCTGCTCCTTGTCCATCTTCTTCTGCAGCTCCTTCATCCTCTGCTCACTCTGCTCCAACACCTGCTTCTGATCCTGCACAACAGCACAACCACTGACCCCAAAATATCTCACTGTACTACAACATAACTTTACACTTTAAGAATTTTGATTTTATCTGCCCCCATCTGTATTAATTAATATTGTCTTATAGAATGCTGTGCTGTCTTTGGAAACCCAGCAATAATAACGACTGATCCAATTTTAATTACAATTATGATTATTTTAATAATGATAAAAAAAGAGACTGTTTAATACAATACATTGAAATGCATTGTTATATTTTAGTTTATCAACATGTCTTTGATTTTTTCATCTGTTCAAGCTGAGGTGGAGTGAAGATAATAGCCTGTATACGCCAAGGCAATGTTCTTTATAGTCGAGGAGTTTCAATGCTTTTTAAAACATAAAATAAATAAAAACTGGCATTGTACTGGATCAATATTGAGATCATTTTAAACCAGACAAAACTAGAGCAAAAGAAGGACTCAAGTATCACTAAACAAGGACCTAACTAAAGGGTGAGTCATGGGAAAATGGGCAGAACATGAATTAAATCGAGTATTAAAGACAATCAAACTAGGACAGAAGTGTGCCCTAAATGAGAGATTAGCGTTGATACCGTGAGGAGTGTGTGCAGTTGGCTGTTGTCTTGACTCAGTCTCTGTATGAACCCGTCTCGTTCCTCCACCTCCTGCTGCAGACTCTTCTGGTCCTGCTCCCGACCACGCAGAGTCCGGTCCAGAGCCACGCGCAGCTCCGAGAGGCTCTGCTCCAACTCAGCCTGACGATCTGAGAGAGAGAGACAGATTTAAAGCTCCTGTATTACACAAAATGGATTCTTGAGTGATTCAAGCATGTCCAAAGCTCAAAATGCTCTGTTCCACCTTGTGAGGTCATGAAACAGTCATTTTCAAGTTAACAGCTACCTAGTGATTCTACTGAAGGTGTATGAAAGAAGAACTCCTAAATGACTCCTGAATGAAACAAAATACAACTCCAAGTGTGGTGTTTGTGATGAGGAAACAACATTAGAACTCAGAATAGCTCAGAAAATTGCGTAATATGGACCCTTTAAAGTGGTAATAATAAATTATCTTTTTTTTTTTCATCTTACGTGGTGTTCTAGTGGCATTGTTGACAGCTCCTTGTATTTTTCAAGCACATTTATTTTATTAATTTTCAGATTTGTGACTGACTGATTTGTGAACTGAGCGTGTGCTTCCTCCAGTGGCCGCTGCATTTCAAGAGGCATGTATTTTAGTTAATAATAAATACAATTATTGGCAAATATGATTATAAATGTAATGTATTGTGATGTGAAGCTGGTGGACAATAGCTAATAACAGTTTAATAAATTGCTTAGTTAATCAATAAATGAACTGAACATAATAGGTTGTGTTCGTGTTTACAACATTCTAGACTCTTTACAGTTTGAGGACTTTTTCCATTCAAATCATGTATTTTACACATATATTATTATTTAAATACTTAATGAGTATAGCCACGGCCAGGGTGCTCATTCTTTGTTATTCTAAAACTCATAGACAGGCCCGTCACATTTTAGAACATAACCACAGGCGGTCTGTACCTGTGAGTGTGTCCCTCTCTCTCTGCAGGTCTCTGTTGGTCTGAGCCTCTTTCTCTTTTTCTCGGAGACAAACCGTGATCTGAAACTGAAGCTCCGCCCTCGCGGCTTCACCGCGCTCCACCGCCGCACGCAACCGGGCCAGCTCCGCCTCCAGAGAGCACACCTGCAAAACACAACGCCAGAAAAGTGATGTTTATGATTGATCAAATTTCAATTACAATTATTGCTCTAATCAGTTACAAAAAATTATGGAATTGAGTTATCAACATTATCAACTTTAACTCGCTCTGCTTTTATTTTATCTGTTTGTTCACTTCGCTGATGCTCCACCTTCTCTCTCAGCAAATAATCGTTTGAATAATCGTGATCTCAGTTATGATTAAAAAACAATTTTGTGGATTGTAGTTTAAATTCCAATGTAGTTTCTCACCTGCTGTGTGGTTCTTGTGCCGAGGAGGAGATGTCAAGAATCATTCAAAAAGACAGACGCTCTGATAGTGCAATACTATTTATTACAAAAACAGAGTATAGCCAATTAACAGACATAAGGTCTGGGAGATTACCTCTTGCCAATCTGGTATCGCCCCGAATGGATACTGACATCACATTATATAGATTTCTATTGGACGTCCCCATTGCACTCTCTGTCCGAAGACTTGAGCATCTCCAGATGTGTCCCTTTACATTACATATAAACATTTAGAAAGTGAACATTCCAAACTCAGCAACTCAGCACCTCGTAGCCTTAAGACCTTATAAGGAACTATAGGGTCCCAAGCTTCAGACGATGAACACCAGATACCACATATTCCCCCCTTCAAGACTAAAGTCTCGCTATTAATGACAAATCAATTAATTTCCTAGCTAAAAATGGACCAGTCTTGCATATTACTGATCCATGTGATCCCTGTCTGTACCTGCTGGTTGTGTGCAGAGGTCAGGTGTAGTTTCTCATTCTCCAGACGGTTCATTCTCCACCTCAGTTCTCTGGTAACGTCCTCCTCTGCTTCTCCTTTTAAACCCCCTCTCTTCTCTTTCCTTTTCCCTCCTTCTGTGTTACTGTCACTTTGCATCTCTCCATTCTGCTTGTCTGAGCCGCATCGGGACAACAGAACCTCCTTCAGCCTGTGCAGCAAAAAAATGCAAACGTCAAAATCAAATATTGCATCCAAAATCTTTGACTAAGATTAAAATGTGGTTGGTTTGTACACAGAGTTCTTCTCTCAAACGGAAAACTCTCTGTTCCACCTTGTTATGTCATGTGGTAATACAGAAAGTGCTCCACGGCGTTTTTAAACTCCATACACTTTCACTAAAATCATTGGGATCATTTCAGTCCTGGAATTGCCAATCTCTACTGGACTAAAAGGAGCTGTTATCGTGAAAACTACCGCTTCATGACATCACAAGGTGGAGCATTTTGAGCTTTGGAGATGTAGACAGATTGATAATAAAGGGTTACTCGAATGTGTGAATGAAACAAAACACAACTCCAGGTACAGAGGGACTGAGGGACTTTAGAAACATTTAGAAACTCCAGGTACATTTTGTAATATGGGATTTTTAACAACTGACATTTTAAATTTTACCAGATCACTTTTTTTGCCACTTTTTCCGGGACTAAAACAAGACAAAATCATAGGGGAAAAGAAGGACTCAAGTAAAGTTATCACAAAACAAAGACTTAACCAACATGAGTCTAGTTTAAACAGGAGGAGTAATAGAAAACAGGAAGAACATGGGCCAAATCAGGTATTAAACCAATCTAACAAGGATTTCATTGTAATAACATGATCTGTGTACATCTGAAACTCAAACTCCCGCAGCTACGTATCAGGTTATGAGTAAAACGCTTACCTCGTCACTTCTCCGGAGCTCTTGGATCTCTGTTCTGTCCCCCGGGGCTGCGCGCTGCTCCTCCCGCTTTCAGTGCGCCTCCCTCGGCCACGTTCCCTCCCACGTCCCGCTGCTTCGCCTGGCATCTCCGGGGGACGTCTTTACCCCTAAAAAATAAAATAAAATAAAACAGCAATCGCTTGGAATTCATTTGCCAAGGCACTCCAGTAAATAAAGACAAATTATAAAATGTTGTGTAAGATTATAAGATTTCTTTTTGCTTACATTAGCAGGTATCAAGGGGTTTTGTTGCTTAGAGTCGTCAAACTATCAACAAAACACAACCATCACGACGTGTATTTTCAACCTAAATCCTGTGACATTTCTAGGAATATATATTTAGCTTTTCATTGTTTTGAAAATGCGAAAAATGTAAGGATTTCTAACATTATTCTACTGAGATAAGTAGTGCAGCAGGCAAGAACACACGGACATTTCCATCGTAAACATTGCACTTTTCGACTAAGTAAAAGCTTTAAAACACTCTATTTATACGTGTTTTAAGAGGTCGAAGCGTGGACATGTCGTTTTAGGTTAGAAACTCATCAAAACACTGGTAAAATTGGTAAAAAACTGAGTTAAAAAATGAACTTACAGCAGGAGAAGCTGCGCACAATCCGTTTGAAACAGACGCCATCTTTAGCGTCTCTGCGTCACTTCCGTAGCAACTGTCTCCCGGGAAAAGAAGAGGATAGCGCCCTCTAGAATTTTAACCACAAACTTTTTAATATTTCTTAATTAGTGGTCCCAGATTTTTAATGTCGACCTAATTAACTTAATTTAAATGACTTACGTTATTCATGCTACTTTTGTATTTTTACTTGTAGATTCTTTAACACACATTTTTGGTATCTTTAATATATATATATATATATATATATATATATATATATATATATATATATATATATATATATATATATATATATATATATATATATATATATATATATATATATTTATTATTATTATTATTTTTTTTTTTATTTACATCCATCCATTTTCTTCAGCTTATCCAGGCCAGGTCACAAGGACAGTAGTCTTAGAAGGGTGTCCCAGACTTCCCTCACCCCAGACACTTCCTCCAGCTCCTCCGGTGGGACCCCGAGGCTTTCCCAGGCCAGCCCGGAGACACATAGTCCTTCAGGCGTGTCCTGGGTCTTCTCCGGGGCCTCCTCCTGGTGGGACGATTCCAGGGAGACGTCCAGGAGACGTCAGGAACAACAGTTCCTGACTCCCTCAGCTGCTCCTCTCGAAGTGGAGGAGCAGCAACTCTATGCCGAGTTCCTCACCCTATCTCTAAGGAAGCCCAGTCACTCTGCGGAGGAAACTCATTTTGACTGCTTGTATTCGTGATCTTGTACATTTGGTTAGTACCCAAAGAGATCACAAACAAATTAGCTTATCAGGAAGTGTTATTTTGTAGCAAAAAAAACTGTATTACTCCCTTCAATGCGCTCTGTACTTTGGTGTTGCCATTTTGAAACCTCTCAAACCTTCTCCCAGACCTGTTTCCTCATTACACTTCTCCCTTTTGGTTGTTTTTGTCATTTGTCGCCTGGATGTTCGTCTGAATTTTACATGAAGCTAAACTTTTGCTTAAATGTGTCACTTCAGGGCCCACTTATTTTACTTGGCGCGCGGTGCGTTCGTGTGTGGCTCCGAATTTAGGCCACATTTGTATGTTTTTTCGACCCCCATTCTGCCACGATGTGTTCAGGGTCCCCCGCTCCTCTCCGCCCCTCAGAAAAATCTGTGCCGCAGCGGTTCTTTCTTTGTAGAGCGTCCAAATGTTGTGTTTTTTCTGTTTTTGTCGTCAGGTTGAACTAGGACGTGAGGCAGGAGCTTCTGTGAATATTCATAAGGGACCGCCACAAAGCAAAAGCAGGGCGAAATGGAACGAAATCACTTCAGGACTTCCTTTTTGATCTAAAGGCGCACTGTGTAACTTTTTGTTTTGGTTGGGGGTCCATCACCTGCTTGTTTCTATGGATATGTCATTGCTCTGCCTGGATTGTTCCACAGTGTGACATTAAACAGTTCATTAAACACCTGATATTTATTCATTTACAGGTGGTTTTATAGCTGAAGAATACCTAGAAAAAGAGGCATTGCCGGGTCGCCTCTCCACAGATCTGACCTGTAACTGGTCCGGTTTGGTCTCCAGGAAGATAGAAAGGTTTCATACCATACTGTGAAACATTCCAGGCAAAGCAATAACATCTCCAAGCAAGCATTTGACACCTGAAAAGTTACACAATGCAACTTTAAAGGGCCTATATTTCGTAAATTTGACTCTTGTGACCTTTAAGTCATGTTAGAATGCAGTTTTCTCATCAAAAACAGACCTGGAGTTGTGTTTTGTTTCATTCACACATGTTTGAGTAATCCTGTGTTATTAGTCTGTTGCTCTGTTCCACCTTGTGATGTCATGAAGCGGTACTTTTCAAATTCAACAGCTCCTTTTACCTTACATACAGAGACAGGCAATTTCAGGATTGCAATGATCCAAATGATTATAATGAAGGAGTATAGAATTTAAAATAACAATAAACCACTTACCACATGACATCACAAGGTGGAACAGTGTGTTTTCTGTTTTCAGAGTGTTTTCTGTTTGAGAGAAGAACTCAGCCTAAATCTGCAGGGTTTGTGTGTTAAACATGTGTGAATGAAACAAATGAGGAAACAACATTATAACAGATAAAAAATTGTGTAATATGGGACGTTTAAACAGTCAATTTGAGTAATAAAGAACCTTTAAGTGCTATAAATAAAACACATTCATATTATTTGTTTCTCAAATACAACATAAAGGCTACTTAGTGATGAACTTTCTTATTAAAACTACATGAATCAATATAAAAGGACAGTTTCCTGGTTTTGACACTCTTCGTGGAGTGAAGTTTGTGTGTGGGATTATGATTCTCTGGAGCCTGTGTGGAGCAGACTCAGCAGAAGAGCAGAGTGGTGACAGAACTCAAACTCAAACAGAAATAAAACCACCTCGAGGCTTCTCCTTTGGCTGTGCTGAGTCTGCTGCTCTGTTGTTTGTGCTTAAACTTCACTGTCCCCCAACGCTGCACTGGAGTCACAACTTAAAACTACTCCTAAGTTTGCACACTGACAAGTTTTTAATAAGTGAAAAGCCATATGGTTCGATTTCAAAGATATTGTTCTCAAACTCTCACCATGGAGATGTTTTGTCCTGGAATGTTCCACAGAAAGCATAAACTCTCAATATAAAAACATATATGTCCTGTAGGGAAATTTGTTCTCTGCATTTGGCCCATCCTTCAGTGTTTAGATTAATTGGACCCTAACCTTGCAGACCAAGATGCATTCTCGCAGTATTTGTGAGTTGACAAACTTAAGAGAATCTATCTGTACCAGTCAGTTTCAGATAATCGTCTTGACATTCCACATTTTCTGATCTCTTTCAGTGAAAGCCGTTCCAGATCGATAATGTCTCAGAGTGACATACAGATCCATCTTCAGATCTTGGTCAGGAGTCAGGACAACCTTAACTGGAGGATTTGACCTATTGTACATGTTTTGGGTGGATGGGAGAAACTGATGTGAGTGTCTGATGGAAACTCACCCAGACACAGGCAGACAAACTCCACACAGAAAGGCCGGGGTGGAGTGCCGGATGCTGCAACCCTCTTGAATGCCAGTCCCTCAACCACGGTGCTGTGTTGTGCCTACAGTGCAGCATTTGGTCAGCTGGAAACACATTTTTAACACTGCGTCTCTCCTTCATGTCACTTGGCTCTTTGTTGTTTGAGGATTAGTGGTTTTCCTGTCCCATCTGTCCCCTTCTCTGGATTAAACCCTGTGATTTTATAAAGAGGAGCTGTGATTTGGTAAGCGGAGCTGAGTCTGAGTCCAGATTTAGGCCTAATCTTTGTCCACGGTCCTGGACACTCTCGAGGGGTGAAAAGAGAAACAGAGTCAGTGACATGTCTGTGCTTTAAGCATCATGACACCACGGCAACCAAAGAGAGACGGAGCTTTGAATAAACAAGAAAAACATATGAGCACATTAGGATTCATAAACTATTTTGCTGATGTTACAATTTTCTGGTCATGGTTCAAATATCAACACCATGCTGAAAGTAAAAAAAAAATGCCATAAAGTGGAACACATCTTCATGGAGATAAGCAGGTGGCAGACCCTCCAGCAGAAAAGTTACATAGCACACACTTAAAATAACAGACAAAGCCATCTTTATGTGCCAGTACAGCAAGAATTAGCTTCCTGTATTTCATTAAAACACAGATCAGAAAATTGTGTAATTTAAAACTTAGTGCTAACCTGACAGAGGCACAGGTCTGTTCCCTGCGGCTCAGGCCTCATATCAGCTCTTGGTCTCCTCTTTCTGTTTCCTCTTTCTTTACGGAGGCGGTTCTTGGAAGCTCCGGCTCCTCTGGGACCTGCTCAGACCTGGATCCTGGTTTGAAGTGGGTTCATTAGAACAGTTCTCTCTGCGGCGCGTGTGGCAGCTCTACTTTTCAATGCGTCTCATTTCATGGACGTGAAGTTTGAACATTTTACTAAGAAATATGTAAAAAATGCAATGAAAAAACACAAATCACCAGTCTAAATTAACTAAATAAAAACTTAAATGTCTTATATTACACAAAATTGACTCTTGTGAGCTTTAAGTCACGTTAAAATGTTGTTTCCTCCTCAAAAACAGACCTGGAGTTACGTTTTGTTTCATTCACACATCTAAGTAATCCTTTATTTATTAGTCTACCTACATCTCCAAATTTCAAAATGCTCTGTTCCACCTTGTGATGTCATGAAGCGATAGTTTTCACGACAACATCTCCTTTTACCTTTAGTTCAGTAGAGATTGGCAATTCCAGGGCTGAAATGATCCAAATGATTCTAGTGAAGGTGTGTGGAGTTTAAAAACACAGTGGAGCACTTCCTGTATTACCACATGACATCACAAGGTGGAACAGAGTATTTTTCGTTTGAGAGGAGAACTCAGCCTACATTTTTTGTACAGATTTTGATGAGAAAACAACATTATAACACATAAAACAGAGTAATATGGGCCCTTTAAATACATGGGAAATCTAAGTTTAATGCCACACTACAGAACATTTCAGTAACACCTCCCTCCAATAATAGTAATAGGAACCACTGACCCATCCACACGCACATATAGGGGTGAGGTGAGTTAAGTGTCTTGCCAAAGGACACAACAACCGTATTCTCCTGTGTACCAACTGTGCCACTTGCTTATTCACATATTCATGGGCAAAAAAGTAAGAGGTACCAGCGAAAAGTATAGTTTAAGTTGTGTTTTGTCCTTGTGGTCGGCTGGGGCAGTGTGTCTCCAGGGAATAGCGCCCCCCTGTGACATTACAGTTCAATTACAGCAGTGAGATTAGATCAGTGACAGCGGGAGACAGACAGAAAGAAACACTTCACTTTAAACACATGACTTTACATTACCACGACACCGCGATCCAAGGGACAAACCTATTCATATTTTTAATCAATGAAATGGCTTTAATTATTGTTCTTTCACGAGGGATAGTCTGGTATGTGCTCCCTTTCATTTCCTGACAGTCTTTTCAGCACAAAATTTTATCAAAATATCTCAGCACTCCTCCATGAGAAAAATGAGACACTGTTTTTTAGTGCAACTCTTTGATTATATATTTAACCTAAAATATACATGTTAGGTCAGCATTTATTTTTTGAGTCTAATGTACTTTTTACTATTTTTGTACACATTTTACTTGTTCTTCTTTATTATATATAGTAATAATTGATGTATAATGACTTTAATATGTTTATGGTCAAAATATTGTTTTGTTCTTTGACTAATTTGTTTATTTTTTAGGTCAGACATGAAGATGAGTCCAGATGCAGACACATTTAAAACCATAAACCAGGTCAAAACCTTTGCGTTTAATTACAACAAATTCTTCCGTATGATCAGAGGTGCTAGAGTAGCCAAAAATTGTACTCAAATAAGAGTAACGTTACTTCAAAATAATATTACTCAAGTAGAAGTGTGAAGTAGTAGTCCAAGAAATTACTCAAGTAAGAGTGAAAAAAAAGTATTTGGGGAAAAACTACTCAAGTATGTTATTGCTTTGTCTGGAATGTTTCACAGTATGGCATTAAACCTTTTTTGTCTTCATGGAGACCAAACCAGACCAAGTTACAGGTCAGATCAGTGGAGAGGCGACCCCGATCACAGTCAGAATGCCTGTTTTTCTAGGTATTTTTGAGCTACAAAACCACCTGTAATTGAATAAATGTAAAGTAGAGCTGTTTAATGTCACACTGTGGAACATTCCAGGCCGAGCGATGACGTATCCATAGAAACAAGCAGGTGACGGACCCTCCACCAGAAAAGTTACACAATGCACCTTTAAATTTTGTCAACTGGACATACTGGTCATGGTCACATTTTCACACGGCGCTTTTCCACCTTCAAGACACTCAAAGCTCTTTACATCCAGGAACCACTCGCACATTCACGCACACAGTCACACACCAGTGTACGCACACACTGGGGGGCGGGGGGGGGGTTAAGCGTCTTGCCCAAGGACACGACAACAGCACTCATCTGTGGTCAACTTGTATTCGCAATGTCACGCACAGGAAGAGTCATTTGGTGCGTTTAGGCTTAAGTACGTTAACGTGAATTATACAGAAGTGGGCGGGGCCAAAGGAAGCAGAGGAGATTCTATAAAGGAGGAGGAGAGGAAGAAGGGAATGGCATTTAACAAGAGAAGATGGAAAAATGATCTTAATAATAAAAATAATTGTGAAATAAATAGTACAACAGCAAAAGGAGCTTGAGTTGGAAGTTGTCTCGTCCAGTAAGAAGGTAAGTGTATTTTTGTATAGAATTGATTTTACTGAGTGCAGAATGTGTTTATTTTAGTTATTATATTTTGATTACATTACATCAGCATTTATTTACTTTTTTTTTTTTATTATAATCATTGTGTAATTTGTTGTTTTGCTGTTTTCCCTGTTTAAAGATACTACATTCTGTCATATGTCACATGGATAATTGAATTGTTATGGAATAGTGTATTTTAAATCACGTTAAGAATATTAGAAAACCAGGATCATTTTGAAGATTTGTAATTTGTTCATCTAAGTTTTTTCAAATCATTTTACAAACAAGTGTCCGTCATGGTGTAGTTATCCTCACTTTAAACCAAACATTTTGAAGTAATTAAGCAAATAATTTCGATTTTGACATGATTTATTACAATATTTTAATTTCACCTAAAATATTCATCTAGAGTCAGCGTTTATTTTTTGAGTGTAATGTACTTTTTGTTGTTTTTTTTCACACATTTTAATTTTTCTTCGTTGTTATATATAATAATAATTAAGGTACAGAGAATTTAATATTTTACGGTCAAAATATAGTTTTTTTCTTTGACTAATTTGTTTATTTTTTAGGTCAGACATGAAGATGAGTCCAGATGCAGACACAGAGGTAAAGACTTCACATTTAAAACCGTAAACCAGGTCAAAATTCAGGTTGTAATTAAATAAGAATTTGTTTAATTACAACAAATTCTTCCGTATGATCAGAGGTGGTAGAGTAGCCAAAAATTGTACTCAAATAAGAATAATGTTACTTCAAAATAATATTACTCAAGTAGAAGTGTAAAGTAGTAGTCCAAGAAATTACTCAAGTAAGAGTGAAAAAAAAGTATTTGGGAAAAACTACTCAAGTGTCAAGGGTCTGTCAAATGCTTTTCTCCGTGGAGATATCATTGCTTTGTCTGGAATGTTTCACAGTATGGCATTAAACCTTTCTATCTTCATGGAGACCAAACCAGACCAAGTTACAGGTCAGATCTGTGGAAAGGCGACCCCGCTCACAGTCAGAATGCCTGTTTTTCAAAGTATTTTTAAGATCTAAAACCACCTGTAATTGAATAAATGTAAAGTACAACTGTTTAATGTCATACTGTGGAACATTCCAGGCAGAGCAATGACATCTCCATAGAAACAAGCAGGTGACGGACCCCTGACCAAAAAGTTACATAGTGAACCTTTAAAGAGCAACATAACATCTGATTTATAATTTGAAAGAACAAAACATTAAATATAAGTCACAAAATCTGGTGTTTTCAAAGGACAACAAAAATGAGACAAACGAAACACAAATGTTGAAATCCTTAGCTTTTGTCACTTTAGACTCACTCACAGTGGGAAGACTGACCACAACTTTTACTCAAGTAAGAGTACTGTTACTTCAATAAAATATGACTCAAGTAGGAGTAAAAGTAAGCTGCTAGAAATGTACTCTAAAAAGTACAATAACAAATAAATGTCACTGAGAAATACACACCTGTACATATAGTTTCACCTGTCCTCCAGCTCAGTATTCTAGTCCCTGTTAAACCTTCTTTTCGATGTGTGCAGGTGCAGAGGTGCTGTGAGGGCTTCAGACCGGCTCCTCTCCAGACTCGGTCCTGTGAACTCTGTGGACATGGCTGGGTCCTCCACGGTGAGACATGAACTTTAAAGAGTGGCCATATTATGCTATTTTCTGGTCTATGTTATAATGTCGTTTCCTCGTCACAGACCTGGAGTCGTGTTTTGTTTGAACACACAAACCCTGCATATTTAGGCTGTGTTCTTCTCTAAAACTGAAAACACTTGGTTCCACCTTGAGTGCACTAAACGTAAAAGGAGCTGTTTACTACCGGTTCATGACATCACAAGGTGGAACAGAGCATTTTGAGCTTTGGAGATGTAGACAGACTAATAACAAAGGGTTACTTAAACATGTGAATGGAGCAAAACACAACTCCAGATCTGTTTTTGAGGAGATAATAACATCATATCATTGCTTAAAGTTCACACAAATCCATTTTTTGTAATTTTGTGTAATACAGGACCTTTAAAGGAACATTTTAATTAAGAAATAATGATTTAAATTAAAACAAATCAAATAATCTATTCTAGACTTTTCAAAACGACTCATATTATGAATTCAACTCTCCACTTACTTGGACATCCTTATGATCTCCTGTTGTGTTGTGTCCTCCTCCTGTTCCAGCCTTGGAGAAGCTCGGGCCCAGGCGTACGTCCGGCTGTGGCCCAGTGGAGGTGGCTGTTCCTGGGCTGGTGTTGGACCTGAGCTCCCTGGTTCTGTTTGGGGCTCAGGCAGTTCCCATCAGACTCAAGATCCTCCTCGACCGACTCTACAGCGTCCTCACACCTGAACAAGTACAAAGAAATATATTTATTTAAAGGTCCTAAATTACACAGAATTGACTCTTTTTCCTTTTGAGAGAAGAACAAAATATTCAGGTTGTGTGAATGAAACAAAACACAACTCCAGGTCTGTTTGTGATGAGGAAACAACATTATAATAGATCAGAAAATAGTGTAATATGAGCCCTTTAAAGTGCATAGGACAGGTTAGACTATTCATTTCATTAAAAAAAACAAAAAAAAACTTAAACATCCTGCACCTTCTTTTGAGTAATCACATTTAAATTCTTGTTTTCAGGTGGGCCACATCTTGCACACTCTGGGCTGGAGTCTGGGAGATTATGTTCGAGGATACAAGTTACGGGTAAAATTGCGCATTTATGTATAAAAAAAAGTGTAGTATATAAGTATATTGTGTGTAATAGTTGTTGAGTGTCTTAACTTACCAGTTAAATGCAAGTGAGATAAAAAAATAATAATAATAATAATAAAATCATATAATTTAACTAGTTTGTTTCTACTAATACCTGATATTAACCGATACCAGTGTACGGATGGAAATTGGCACTTTTTTCCGTAAAACACAGTTAAACTATCACACAAAAGACCAGACTGTGTTGTGCAACTATTGCCTTTATGTGCAACTGTTACTGGGGTCGCCTCTTCACAGATCTGACCTGTAACTTGGCCTGGTGATGTCTCCATGGAGATACATACGTTTATTGCCATACTGTGGTAGAACATTTCAACCCAACGCAATAACATCTCCATAAATACAAGCAGGTGATGGACCCTTTACCGGTAAAGTTAGCCAGTGCACCCGTATACATCCAATTAAAGGCCCAGGCAGGATATCAATATTTAAAAGCCAACACCCGATCCAGCAATTTCTTTAGTATCTGTGCCGTTATTGGTGCATCCCTTGTGTTATCTAATGAGTAGAACAAATGATCAAATGTTTAACTTTAATTTGATTTGTTCTGTTCGCACATAAACTCCATTTGGACACATCAGAAAAAAGTTCCAGCCTTTCTCTTCCTTCTCATGTTTTGTCTGCTCCCGTCTTTCTCCTTTCTCCTCCTGATGTAGCTTAACTGACTCTTCTCTTGCAGGACTCCACGGGGCGCACTCTGGAGCACTGGCTGATGGCGAGTCCACTGGAGGAGCAGCTGATCTTGAAACAGTTCCTTCGTTTTGGAGAGACTCGCTCCATCGTTGAGTTCATGACCAGCTCTTCTGAGGAAAGTTCTCTGAGAAAACCCTGCACCTTCTCCACTGGTCCACACAAGGTACGTTTGAGTAACGTACAGACCTGTCATGTTAAAACATTACAAAGTCCGATATATTGTTTAAGGGATTATAATGTTGTTTCCTCATCAAAAACACACCTGGTGTTGTGTTTAGTTTTGTTCACACAAGTTTAACACACAAACTTCTCTCAAACAGGAAACATTCTGTTCCACCTTGTAACGACATGTGGTGATACAGGAAGGAAGCGCTCTGAAGGGGTAGTGACTTAACGTGGAGAGCAAAGAGAAGAGAGACTCAGAGCGTCAAAAACAAAAGTGAAACTTATAAAACATGTTAATACGTTGTTTTCGGTTTCAGTTTTCACTTTAAATTCAGGTTTCTACAGATCTGGTCTTGCTGTTATCTAAAACTCAATTTACAGTTTTCATTTCTCTCCACAGGATCATATCTCTTCATTTAATTCCACAACACAGAAGCCAAATGTGACCAAAATGTCTGAAAACCGCACGATGTTCTTTGTCAAACCGGACCCGGACAAGCTTCTCCAGACCATCGGCCCTGAGCCTGAACATGAGCTGTCTTTCTCTCCTCTCTCCACTCTCTGCCCATTCACTTTCTCATCTTCAACAAAACTTACCCATAATTCAACTCCATCACTTTCCTCCACTTTTTTCTGTCCTCCACTGCCCCCTGCTGGCTCGCTCCTCTCTGTGCCCCTCTCTGGTGCTCCTGTGGTGGGTCGGAAAGGTCGGGTCTGCTGCGGAGTCTGTGGAAAGAGCTTCTATGACAAAGGTTAGTATTCGCTCAAGGTTAATTATTGGTCAAGCCATGGACATGTTTAAATTTTCAGATTTAAACTAAGAGTAGATACTAAAAACTATAGATTAGACTTAGACTTAGACTTTGACAAACTTTATTGATCCACAAGGGAAATTATTTGGATACAGTCGCTCACACATCACAATATCATATAATAACAGAAACTAACAAAAATAGATGGTATAGCAAAAAGAGCAAGAGACATGTGTCAAATGAGACTTAATTATACAAATAAAAATAAATGTATACGTACAAGTCAAAATAAAATAGAAAAATAAGTAATAAACTATAAATAAACTATAAAATCAAAAAATTATAGTGTCATTATAGCAACTTGTCTTATTACTGTGAAAGTAAGTAAAGCAGTAATTAAAATAACTTTCTGGGTAACTACTATGTACATGTAATTGTATACTGCAGTAATTATACATACTCAACAGGAGAATTACTATGATTACTTACAGGGATAGTCTGTGTGCAGTGGAAGAGGTATTTACAGTGTATCACATACTGTAGTAATTGCTAGTAATTGAAAAGGTGCTAACTGCATTAATTACTATGTAAACAGAAGGCTAATATTGCTCTTGGTGTTGTAATTACAATGTACTAGATTGTCAATAGTACTATAATTCCTATAATGTAAGAGGGCCAATCTATAGATACATACAGTTGGTAAATTCGTGGTAATGTAAAGTGGTAATGTAAAGAAGTATGAATTAATTAGTTTATATAGCGCCTTTCATGACATCCAAAGTGCTTTACAGTGCATTATTCATTCGCTCCACACTCATGGTAGTAAGATGCTATTAAAGCCACAGCTGCCCTGGGACAGACTGATGGAAGTGAGGCTGCCAATCTGCGCCTCCAACCACCATCAACACTCACATAAACACCACATTTACGGGTGAAGTGTCTTGCCTAAGAACAATAGACTGTGTATATAAATGGGCATAGCTAACACGCTAGTCGTCGTGTTCCAAATAGGAAGTTCGGATGCGGCTCTTCCAGCTCCTACTGTCCCTGGCTCCCATTGACTTGCATTGGAATATTGTGGCTCCTCTCTCTGTAACTGCTGCAGTGAACCTCGTCATTTTGGTCTTAAAACGTTCATATTAAGCCGCTCTACATGATCCTGGTGGGTTTGTTTGTTTTTTCGCTATTTTGTTCATCAGAAATTCCTATTCATAATATAGAGTCTGTCTCCAAATTCGCCCGTGTAACCGTTAGCATCGCAAGCTTCAGTTGAGTGGCGCTAAGAACACAACAACAATCTGATGAGGTCAGGCTTTGACAAGTTTACTGTATTACTGTTATTTTTGTGCATGTTTCAGGAACCCTAAAGATCCACTACAACGCGGTGCATCTGAAAATCAAGCACCGCTGCACTGTGTCCGGCTGCACCATGGTCTTCAGCTCATTACGAAGCCGCAACCGCCACAGCGCCAACCCCAACCCCCGACTCCACACCTGCTCTGCACCTGTCAGTCTCAACAGAACTGTACCAGAGACCACCAGCAGAACCGGCGACCACAAACTCTGGCTACACACGCAACAAAACAAAAACATATTCACCCAACAGGGTCCTTCTCCTTCTACGCAAGTCCATCTCACAGCAGATCAGAGCAAAAAAGAACTGAACTCTGTTTCCTTTCTCAATCCAAACTCTTTTGAAGGCAGAAGATGTTGTGGGATGTACGATTATAATGTAACGAAAAGGCAAGATTTGAACGGTGCATCGCTACCACAGTGGGAGGTGGCGCCCAAGAAAAAGCCAAGAAAATCCAGCAAGCCATTAAAAATAGAGAGACAGAAATTTGAGATGTAAGAATTCCGTGTTTTTCGATCAGTTGTTTACACTGTTGATAACCCCAACCCTAATATCACAGATTGGAAATGAGTTACTATAATAAAAAATGCACTGATTGAAATAAAGTACATATCTTGAGTTAAAACATAAAAAAACACCTTCCCAACCTTGAGAAATATGTTGACAACAAACCAATCATTCTCTGACCATTTTTGCATGTTCAGGAGTCGCCCACTAAGCAGAGGAGTACCACAAGGTCCATTTTAGGCCCTTTATTGTTCTGTTTGTGCGTGCTGACTCACTGAACTCATGTAAATATTTCCATCTCAGCATTTTCATGGTCTTTTGCATCAAACCAAATAGAAGCTAATGATGCGTAAGATAAAATAGTGCAGAATTTGCCTTATGGAAAATGTTTTTATCATTATATTTTACTGAAACATGCAAAGTCTGATCACAACAAGTTCAACTCAAGCCAAAGAAACACCACATTTGTCTGCGCTCCATACCAAGTCAGGATCGTATTTTATTTTGTTTTATTATTATTATTTTTTTTTATGTAATCGAAGGAATTTGTCAGGAGCAGTAGGCCATTGCAGTGGGATACCTGGGTAACCTTCAATCTTAGCCAGTAGTTGGAGGTAAGGTTTCGACAAATATTTTAGTTTCTGTTGTATATTAATTAGTGAAATCATTCAAATAAACATTTACATATTTCATGACTTATCAGATGACATCGAAAGCGGAAAACTCCACCAATTCTTCCCACACTGGAGATTTGTTGGGCTTGTGTGCGTCTTCCTATGTTTTGCCAACCTTCTCGGCCTGGTTCGTGGTCTATCTGCTCAGCTTTCCCGTTTTCCTGAAGGCTCTGTACGTACTCTACAAAAAATGGAAAAACCCAACCCAACTGAGCCCTTTTGATGTTTTCACCTTACATACGATCACAATGGAGATGGTTAAAATACTCGGTCTGAGCGGCCTTTATTATAGCATCACTAACGTGGCTCTACACGTAGTGGTTTTGTCGTCGATCGGCTTGTCCATGCTGACTCGCTACGGACAGATTCACTTAAACTGTCTCACCTGTATGGAGCGCTACCTGGCCGTGGTTCATCCAATCACGTACCGGCGTTTGAAGGAAAGGGGCGGAGTCATGATCCGAAACATCTGCATTGGTTTTGCCTGGTTGTTGAGCGCTGGACTCGCCATTCTGGTGTACGAACAAAGCCTGATGCTTTACAGCCATATTTTCACTTTGCTGTTTTCTCTGAGTTCTCTGGCGTTAGTGTCACTTTGTACCGTAGCAGTTTTACGTGTTCTGATTCGGCCAGGCCCAGGTGAAGGGAGCCGAAACAGGCAAACAAGTAACCGAGCAAAACGACTGGCTTTAAAAAATATGACATTCATTTTGGGGGCCCAGTTTGTTAATATTTTAAACTTCACCATATCCGTTCTGGTGAGCATATCGCCACAGATCACAGTGGACCTGTGTTTGCTGTTTGCCAACTCGCTGTGGTTAGAGATGCCCAATAGTCTAGTACTGCCTTTGCTCCTTCTGCACAGGGCAAAGAAAGAATAAAGAAACTAAACAAATAAACTTGAAAAAGAAAATTTTAAGATTCTGTTTTTTAGATGTATAAAAGGTCTGGCCCCTCCCTATCTCTCTGAGCTTCTGTCTGCCCGTGTTCCCAGTAGAACCTTGAGATCAGCAGACTAGATGTTTTTAGATGTTCCAAGGCCCTGGCTAAAACTAGAGGGGACCTTCGCTGTAGCTGGTCCCAAACTCTGGAACAGTCTTCCTCTGGGTATCAGAACAGCCCAATCTTTAAATATTTTTAAATCGTTGTTGAAAACTCATTTGTATGCACTGGATCTCAACCTGAGTGGGACATTTGTATTGTGTTGTTTTGTTGTGTTTTTGTACGTATTAGATTGCACTTTGTATTGCCTTTGGCCATCTGTGGTTGTTTTTAAACATGCTATATAAATAAACTTTACTTGATTTGACCCAAAGGTTGGCGGTTCAAATCCCACTTCCAACATAATCTCGACAAACTGCTCTCCATCATGGACACTCCTGCTCACCCACTGCACCAGACTATGGAGGGACAGAGGAGATAATACTCCCTACAACTGTACAACAACTCACCCACTGCACCAGACTATAGAGGAACAGAGGAGATAATACTCCCTACAACTGTACAACAACTCAGCTACTGCACCAGACTATAGAGGGACAGAGGAGATAATACTCCCTACAATAGTACAACAACTCACCCACTGCACCAGACTATAGAGGGACAGAGGAGCTCATTCTCCAACAGGCTCCTACAGCTCCACTCAAACAGTGAGAGATACAGGACTACATTCATACTATAATACTCCCTACAACTGTACAACAACTCACCCTTATGTACCAGATAATACTCCCTACAACTGTACAACAACTCACCATTATGTAACAGATAAGCCTATGTTCCTGTCAATCATCATCATCAGGTTTTTACCTTACTTGTACATATACATTTATATAATTATGCCTTATTTGACACCAGTCTTTTGCTATTTTTTTTTTATTGCCGCTTAATTAGAAGTTGTATTGCCATTTTCTATATTTGTTACTCTTTGTTATTATATTATATTGTGATGTTTGAGCTACTGTATCCAAGTCATTTCCCTTGTGGATCAATAAAGTTTGTCTAAGTCTAAATCTAATCGAGTCGAACGGTCAGATCTGCCCTACAGGTTGGTGGTGCGATTCCAGCTACCACATATGAATGCTATTGTTGTGTTTGTGAGCAAGACACTTACCCACCTCGCCCCCACTGTCTGTGTACACTGGTGTATGAATGTGTGTGTGAATGGGTGGTTCCTGTGAGTGTGTTGCAGGAGGTCACCTTTCTCTGCTTGATAATTAATTTGAAAACCAAAATGCAAAACAAATTTCAGACAAATCCTACATATGACATTTTATTGGCACTTTTTTGTGTTTATTTCTCTAATCAAAACAGAAGCTAACGTCTTTGTGGTTGAATTTACAGTACAGCTTTATTTTGAGATAATGATGAGTTAATACAATGCCAATGCCTACTAATGTACATTATTTATTTATTTATATATCTATTAAAAAATAAAAATTCCAGCATTTTAAACTTCTATATATTTCTGTTTGGCACCCTGTTGCGCTCCACTTTAACAAAATAGAAGGTAATTATGTGTGACAAAAAGCAGTGATGCAGAATTTGCCTTGTGCAAATGTGGGTCATCGTTTTAAATGAAACATTCAAACTCAGATTACAGCAGCTCTGCACAAGGCAAAGATACACCAGTGCTCTCAGCGCTCCACACCAACCCAGGTACGTCCATTTAAAGCAGACCTATTCTGCAAAATCAACTTCTCAGAGCTTTTAATCATGTTGTAGTTGTTTCCTTATAGTTGTTTCACCATTTACTCATCCAAAGTTGTATTTGGAGTGATTCGTGCGAGTTTAATCTTTAATCACTTAGTTTCAAGACGCCATTTTGTCGATCAACTCACGTCTTCACCGGCATACATCCGCTGCTCTGTACTAACTTTGGTCTCCAGTTGTATTTTCTCAGTTGGTGATACACGTAGGATTTGGCAGAATTACGTCATTTTGGTACAAATGAAAAACAATCTGCTACTCGCTAACAGGCCCATTGACAGAAATTTGGAGCCCGGGGCAAGAAGCCTCACATGGGTCCCCCTCTACTATTAAATAAAAGGAAAAGGTTCCAATTCTAGGGCCTGGGACAACAGACCTCTTTGTCCCCCCCCGTGTATATTGCCCTGCTCGGTAGTGTGATGTGCAGCTATCCGCAGGAAGTGCTTTTTGATGTTTACAGTGACGTCAGCTCCTTTTAGAACTCAGCAGTCTTGTTTCTTTTATTAGATGAATACTGTGATTTAAAATGTTCAAATTATAACATAATGACCCGCAGGTATCATAGATTATAACTACATAGCAGACACAAGCACAGTAGGTCTGCTTTAAGACAATTTATTCAGTTCTATATAACTTTATTTACAGTGTACTCTTCTTTGACCCGTCCTTCAGAGCTTCAGTGTTAGCAGTGGAAAGTACCTAGCAGGAATTGGTAGGTTTACAGTTTTATTTTGTATTGTCATAAATCTTTACAATAATATTTTACATTTGTTTTCCTTGCTTTAGTGTTTTCAGATGGCGTTAAACGCATTAAACTCCACCAACTCCTCGCAGATTCAACCTCATGGAGACTTCTGCACCTCTTCCTCAGCTAAGGAGACGTTCACAGCCTGGTTTGTGGTCTACCTGCTCTGTTTCCCCGTTTTCCTCTCTGCTCTTTACGCGTTCTTCAAAAAAAAGAAAAATTCTATTCAGCTCAGCCACTCGGACATCTTCACCTCACATATTCTTATAATGGAGGTGGTTAATATGGTGGGAAGCTGTATTGTTTTCTATGGCATCTATGCGAGTGACCGCGACACTTTGGTTTCCGTGGCGATTTGCGTTTCCATGTTGACTCGATTTGTACAGATGTTCTACCACTGTCTCACCTGTGTGGAGCGCTACCTGGCCGTGGTTCATCCAATCACGTACCTGCGTTGGAAGAAAAGGGACGGCGTGCTCGTAAACACCTGCACTGGTTTTGCCTGGCTGTTCGGCTTTGGACTCTCTGCTCTAGTGTACAAAAAAACACTTAACTTCTATCATTATATTTCAAGTTTGCTGATAACAGTGTTTTGTTTAGTGACAGTGTCATTTTGCACCATATCTGCTCTCTGTGTTCTGATTCGTCCAGGGCCAGGGGAAGGGGGTGGGAACAGGAACAGGAAGACCATTAACCAATCAAAACGAGCGGCTTTGAACACCATGGCGTTTATTTTGGGAGCTGAGTTGGCGAGTATTGTGAACGAGATTCTTTTCTGTGTGGTGGCTCTTTTGTCCATCACTTCTGTGGACATCTGTCTTCTGTCTATAAACTCGCTTTGGTTTCAGCTCCCGAACAGTCTGGTGCTGCCTCTGCTCTTTCTGCACAGAGAAAATAAACATGTGGAAAAACACCAAAATGTAACTCAAAATCACAAATAAATGGGTGAATAAGGTGAATAAGAGTTTTACGAGAATTCTATGTGTGAAAGAAGTTGATATGTTTTGTTTCTGTAACATCATAAAGTCTATTTTTATGTTATGTTATGAGTTTCCTTTTTTCCATTTGTCTATTTCATTTGCAATTTTTCATTTGTTTAGTAAAATAATAATAAATGTCAAACATTTGCCTTGAACATTGCATTGCACGGATTTCAGCACAGGCCGCTCCGGTATGAGAAATATGGTCTCATCAACTTACTGTAATAGGCTCATTATTAGAGGAATAAATACTGACAAAAATACAGCAGAAAAAAGGAATTTATGCATTTGTTTGCCATTTTTTTTTATGGGGGAGTACCCTGCGGCTCCCTCCATGTTTGAGTCACAGTTTTGTATAGCACTGTATACGTACTGTGTATATTTAAACACAAGTTGATAAAAGGCAGAGTGGTTCAGGGCTGGTGCTTTGAAAACCCTCCTGCTCCACTCTGCCCCTTTAATGTTCAGAGAGAAGACACAACACACCAAAACACTTATTTTTATTTTCCTCTAAGTGTTTATTTCTGCAATATTAGCATATATATTTAGGCAAGGTGTGTTGATATGCATTGAATTTCTCTGGTTCAGAGTTGTGACTATCTGGATGACTTATTAAAACAGCTTGGAACAGCTAAAGACAGAAAAGTGAAAAATGAATGCTTTTATTGTTGATAAAATATTTGTATTACATTTCTTTGCACTTATTTCATATTGTCATAAAATGTAATTTATTTACATATAATCTCAGTGAAATGCCATGTTTTGCATACGAGCGACATTATACAGTATTATTTTGCATTTCAGACAAATCATAGTCAAACAAATCACCTCCTGCAACAGTTTTCCATAAAATCATGATTACTAAGTTTTATTTATTTATTTTTTGAACCTGTTTTTGCAGGCAACAAGGCACCAAATCCATTATTAACTGTTAATGAACAACTTGTAAATGTGATAGAATCATGGTGCAATATAACTAATAATGATATCACAAAGAAATGTACATGTACTAAGCCAACTGCCTGTTTAATTGTAACAAAACAAAACACTTTTATGTTGTAACTTTTTAAGCATGTACCTCAAATTTTAGTTAAATTCTATTTAAATTTTGGCCACACATTCAAATCACAGACATTTTGCTTTTCCATTAGTGGTCTATAGTTCTTTCTCTGTGCAGAAACAGCAGTGGGAGCACTAAGCTGCTGGCCAAACCCAAAGTGTGGATGACATCATCAGACACTTGTCTAAAGATCTGTTAAATATGAACAGTATTTGAAAAAAATAGCCAGTGTTTATTAATAGAAAATACTAAAATCAGAATAAAACCTTGCAGCCCCTGGGCGGAGAAAACAAGTCCTGTAACAGAATTAAATGTGAAAAATCAACCAAACAAGGACGACTTGAGAGGGGGTAGATCCACCCAGAACAAAACGGAAAGTGCTACCACACAATCACAACAATACAACTTAAAAACCCAAAGTGCAAACTAGAAGGAACGGGCTAGACCAATCCCAAGTACGACCCGGGAACTTAAACCCAACTAAAGCTAAAAGCCCAGGGACGGCAACATTAAAACCACTTTAAAAATAATTATGTAACAGACTTTTAAACAGAAACAGAACAAAACAAAACCATAAAAAAAATAAAGGAAACAAACAAACAAAACAAAACAAAATAGTTGTAGACCAATCCTGCGATATAAAAAAAGACAGACAAGTGTTAAAAGGATTAACACTATGTTAAAACCCTTTGTAAAAACAACACCTGTCTGTACCCTAACCCCGTAGAACCCAGACATAGAAAAATTTGTTGGAAAAAATCATCCGAGCTAAATTTTAGTCAATGGGGATGGGTAAGAACAAAATTTGTCAATATTTTTGGTAAGCAGCTTTCATTGACCAAATTTGATGATGTAGCACATTTGCAACGTTGGGCTTTTCAGGCGGCATTTTGACATAAGAATAGTAACTACTACTAACTAAAAAAAACAATAAGGCTATAGTAACTTTATTGAAATTGAAATATTGAATACAAACTGCAAACAGATCAGGCAGAACATTACTCAACATGGTAAGCCATGTAGCAATTGCGCTTCTTGTTGAAGCACAGGCGAACCTTGCACTTGACACATGACGTGTCAGTGAAACCATCTTTGCACACTTTGCATCTGCCATGGTTGCCGACTTTTATTGGCAAGTGTCCAACATTGTCATGGCGAACATCATCCGGTTGATCTACTCTGGATGCCCTCGGAGAGTAGACTGTGGCGACTTCTCCAGTTGGCCTTCCTCTTTGTGCCACCAGCACATTTGTCATTATCAGAGCAGTAGCTAGAGCAGCCTGGAAGTTGCGGTGTTTCATGATGTCCTTCTTGGGCATTGCCAGGGCACTGCAGTGTCTATGATAGAGCAACCATGCTTGAACAAGTGCAGTAGTGACTGTGTGCCAGAAGAGGTAGATGTACCATCGTCTGGCCTTCATCGGGTACCTGTACTTCGAAATGAGGCAGTCTAGGAAGTCAACACCCCCCATCAGACTATTGTACACCTTCACCACGTTTGGTCTGGTGACAAGAGTGAAGTCCTTTGCTTTATCCCAGCATCTGACACTGTCTGTTAGTTCTGGACCAAGGTAGGATGAGACTAGCAGCACAGCACGATTATCGTACCATTTCACAGCGCTCACACCATGTGTAGTTTCCACCCTGTAGTCAAAGCTTCCTCTTCCCTCCTTTTTGAGATCTTTCTCATCTTTCAGTCTACAGTTCTTCAGCCTATTGGTCCGTGCTGTTCCAAGGTAGTATTGGCCCTGTCTTGCAGTAGCTGGAGGCAGTTTCTTGTGCTTCACTGGTGGTAAATCGGCAGGTGATGCGGTGTCTTCAGTGTCACAAGCATGGCTCTCACTGTCAGTGTCTGTAGCATCATCACTTGAAGGCTCATCATCCCCTGGGCCTGGTTGGTAATCCTCATCATCATCACTATCAGATGCAAGTTCCTCTTTTTCACTCTCATTACCGTTGTCCAGCATTGCCAGGACATCTTCAACATTGTACCTTTTTGCCGTCTGCCTGAGAAAAATAAAAAATGTAGAATTAATAGTTATTTAGCACCTTGATGCAATAAAAAAGGACACTGATAATTTATGACATCAACACAAGTCAATTGTAGTCCATTGATCCAATGAACAAAATGTGCAGATGATATACTAACACAGACCTAGGAACCCAGTGTTGCATATTTGCAACGTAATCAAAACGGTGGAACCTACCAAAATACACTAATATAAAACTGAAAGACTATGACATGTCTTAAGTCTGTAGGTATTCCTCTGCCTAAATTGATAAACTTCAAATTGATTTCTTACCTTGACATTGGACAGTTTGGTGTCTGAACTTGAGAAGCCAAAGAGCATGTGGCTCACATGCCGGCAGACATCTTGGATTTGATGGTGACACCACAGACCACTAGATGGCAGCACTCAATGTAGTGTATTTGCTTCTTTGGGTTCTTGGGTACATGAATTAGTTAATACATTTAAAAAAAAGACTCCTACTTTTTTGCCATGACCTTTGAATTATATGTTGCATATTTGCAACAGAGGGTGCTATGGGGCTAAAATCTCAGTTACACAGGGGGAAAAGATCTGCCACCGGTGACTTTAGCTCTAAAAATACAGTTAAAACCCATTAAAAAGGTTTAAAAGAGCTAAAATAGTTCAAATGAGGGAGAGCGTTAAATTCCTACCTGACCATAAGTTTGGAGATTTCTTTCAAAAACACTGAATCTCCCTTTTTTGAGACACAATACACACAATAGCACACACCAAACAGTATCACACAACCAGGGAATGTCGATGACATCAGCTGCAGTGCATCAGTGTATGATTCTGTTCAGAGTGCGACAGTTCCAGGAGCACTGACATTTGAAAGAAGACTGAAATATGAACTGATAAACTTATACAGGAATTTCAAAACGTTTGGGTCTAAACTACAGGTACAACAAGACAGACGACGCTGTTCTTTGCAGAGAATATTCTAGTATCTAAACAACTGCAACATTCACGAGTTTAGATAAGATAATCCTTCATTGTCCAAATTTGTCATGGGACAGGGGTTCACATGCTGTAACACAAAGACTAAGATTTGATAATTGCAGCAACATGTATTGGAATTTTGTTACATCTTGGTTATTTTTTTCACTATTTTCTGGTTCTTTCTCACCAGACCAGACTGCACCAGACTGCTGGGAAAACTTTATTTATTTATTTATTTATTTTATTATTATTATTATTTTTTTTTAATAGGTTTTCATAATAAAACTAAACTTTAAACTTTAAAACGCCACAGTACAAACAAAAAAGAAGAAATAATATAAATAAATAAGTATATATACATATACACATACATACACACATACATACATGCACATATATTGTATACACACATACATATTCATATATATACACACACACACACTACCATGTATTGTTTTATTGTATTTTATATTTTATTGTTTTATTGTATTTTATATTTTTGCTCCACCGGAACAAAATTAGAGTCTATCTTTAAGTCTATTTCTAAATTATTATTTTTTAGCCATTATCCATTATCTTGTTTTATTGCATGTTCCATTTTCCTGCTGTTCTTGAACTGTGCGTTGCAACACTGGAATTTCCCCACTGTGGGACTAATAAAGGCATATCTTACCACATTCCAAAATCTGAAGTGTAATTATTTTAGTTAACTTAATGAACTCAAAAATGGGGACCAGATTTTGAAGTACGAGTCCAGTGCATGATTTTGTTCGTAAAGTTTATATTCCAGCTTGGCCACCAGAGTCATTTCATTAAGCCAGTTTATAAAGAACGGTGAGTTGATGATTTCCAATCCCGAAGTATGAGTTTAACTGCTGCAAACATCCAATCCTAATGATTTTTTTTGTATGAAGCAAGTGACTGCTGGGAAAACCTAACCAAAGCGTAGACGTTATCATGACACATGGCTGTATAAATGTAAATAAACTCGTCCTTTCACCAGCGCATTCACCAACCGCACCACCAACACTGCCGAGATGGCTGTTATGGCGTAAAAATCTGACTTCTTTGATTGGATAAGCTGCTTCCTGGTTCAAGGATGATTGTTTGATTCAAGGAGAAGTATGAATCTTAAAGGGCCCAATATTACGCTATTATATTGTTGTTTCATCATCATAAACATACTGGAGTTTTGTTTCATTCACATTGTGTATATTTAAACACACAAACCCTACTGCTTCTTCACTAAAACAGAAGAAAACCTTCGTTCCACCTTCTGATGTCACGTGGTACTACAGAACGTGCTCCACTATGTTTTTAAACTCGATAAATCTTCACTAGAATTATTTGGATGACTTCAGTCCTGGAATTGTCAATCTCTCCTGAAATAAAAGTAAAAGGCAGCTGAAAACTACTGCTTCATGACATCACAAGGTGGAACAGAGCATTTTGAGCTTTGAGGATGTAGACAGTTTAATAATAAAAGGTTAGTCAAATGTGTGAATGAAACAAACACAACTTTGGGTATGTTTTTGAGGAGGTAACAGCACTTTAACAGTTAAATTAAATTTAAGTCATTTACAGTTGGTACAGTGTTATAACAAGCAATAATATTATTCAGGACATGAGCCATTTATTGACATATTTTATTAATTTATTTTAACATGATGCTCCACAAAATTCTAGCTCTAAATAAAGATAAAAAAAGATCAAAAATAAATACAACGTTGTGAAAATATACAGCTACATTTCCAAGACAGTGCAGCTTATTTCTGTCCTTGCTCTAATAACCTCTCAATCTAGAAAAGTCTTCATTATTATCTGTATTGCTGGGTTCACTCTCTCTACATAGAATCATCTCTCTACATTATGTAACTTTTCTAGGAGTGTCCACCAGCGGCTTGTCTCCATGGAGATGCTTTTGCTTTGGCTGGAAATGGCACAATATGGCATTAAAATGAGCTTTTTCCATGAAGACAAGCAGATGGCACCACAAAGCCGAATTACAGGTCAGATCTAGTGCATGTTTGTAAGGGTAATATGTTATAATCATAGACTGTACATAAAAATGGACATAGCTAACTCGCTAGCCGCCGCGTTCAAAATTGGAAGTGAGCATGGGCGCACTTCAAAAGTCTCGCTCCTGATTGGCTCTTTGGTTGCTATGATACTTGCGGTCAGAAATCCAAATGTGAAACTCAGCTTCAAATTCGCCCAAATAGCTGCCGGCCTCGATAAGCTTCATTTGACTGGATTCAAACGCTCTGGGTGACGTCACACTCCCCTCGTCCACGTCTTTGTGCAGTTTATGGTCATAACACTAAAAACACCCATAGTGAAATAACTGCTAGATAGCTACGCTTAATGGCATACTGTGGAACATTCCAGGCAAAGCAATAACATCTCCATGGAGACAAGAAAAGTTACATAGAGCAGCTTTAAGTGAAATGACTGATGTTTTGGTTCATAACTTGCTTTCGATGGTTCCACAGTCCTTCTCTGAGACGCAGTTGGAGTCTGGAGACGAAGGTCCGACCTCTGGGTTTTCTGAAACTACAGACACCACTGCAGTTAGTACTAAAGAAGTACAAACAAACATGCCCCGGATACTGCAGTAAAATCACAGGGGGTGTGTGGCAGAGTGGTTAGCTTATCTAATCTAATTATCTATCTATCTATCTAACTATCTAATTATTGGTTCTATCCCCATAAAACCAAAACAAAACACAAACTAAAATGTATATATTTGGAAGTCCCCTGTCATCCATCTGAAATTCTGACAGAGAATTTCCCATCTTGAGAGACTGCAGGGAATAGCAGATGCCACAGAGGGGCGCCAGTGGCAGAAACTGGCATTGCCAATGACAGACTGGCAGCTTCACTTCTGTCACTCTGCCAGATGTACGAAAAGTGCTTTATAAAATCTGATTCATTATTATTATTTTGATATTATTTTGAAAAACTGCTGTGAGTAGTATCTTTGCATATTAAATGTTGTGAATAAATAAATAAATACATCTAATGAATTCAAAAACACCAACATCAACAAAGCAGTTCTTGTCTTTTGCACTGACCTTTGCTCTGCTGCTGGAGGAGGCGAGGCCCTGAGAGGCCGATCCCTAAAGCACCAATGGGAGCCGTGATGAGGATCGCTAACACGGCTAATGTTAGCACATCCAGACCATACTTCACCAGGACCTCGTCTCCCACCTCTCGCGCCATGTCCAACGCCTTTGAACCGATCGCAGCCTGGAAAACAAAAACACAACTCCAGCTGTGTTTGTGATGAGGAAACATCATAACAGATCAGAAAAGAGCGTAATATGGACCCTTTAATGTCCATAAATGTAAGTGTGGGTGTGGACAGGTGAGGTGTGGGTGTGGACAGGTGCAGTGTTACCTGGACAGTAGCTTTGGGGAGCCAGGCCACTGCGATGAAGAACTTTTCCTTAAGGTTGAATCCTCCGAAGTGAACGAGGACAAAGGTGACGAGGACGCGGATAAACAGGCCGATAAAGAGACAGGCCACGCCCAAACCTGACGTCACAATTAACAACTAATTAAAAGGCCTAAAAACGTCAGCTGCAGTATAAATAGTTTTAGTAGTAGTAGCAGTAGTAGTATTTACAGTAGCCACATTAGTAGTAAGTGTAATAGTAGCTAGGCCTGGGCAATTAATCGAATAAATTTGATTACTTTAGGTTTTTTAATAGGGGTGGGACATTAATTAAGATTAATTAATTACAAAGAAAATAATACATAAAAATATTCATGCATTTTATCGCAGTTTGCATGTCAAACAACGCGCAACGTTTGTCAGTGCACCATGTCGAGGTACGCCAATTATACTGACGCACACAGTTTGGACTATAACAGTGGAGCATGAACACGCTCTGGGTCTGCTGGACGGTAAATTTTTATTTAAAAAAACTACCCGAGTTCGAGAAGAGTGTGCGTATCACAGAAGCACCCCAGTCCTACGAAACATGTCACAGCGAGTACAGAAAATGAAAAAAATGAGTAAGTCAACATCGTATGTACATTCAGAAGGCGACAACTTAAAGTCAAATGGCACTTTAACTTCAGTCTCTTCAATTTTGGACAGGGACCTTTGTCTACTATTTTGACTATTTTTCAAAACATTTTTCCAGACATGAAAAGAGAGGCAAATATTGTCATGCGATTAACTGAGATTAAATAATTACAAAGCCTGTAATTAATTAGATTATTTTTTTAATCAAGTCCCACTCCTAGTTTGTAATAATCAAGATTTAGAAAAATTGCAAAATCGTGAAATTGAGGATTATCATGAAACAAGTTTACTCCTGAGTTTGTTACTTGCAAAACAAGATATTGTACAATTATAAATATGGAACTGAAGGCGGTTTATTATAGCATATAATAAAAATGAAACAATAAAAAAATAAACTGCGTCCCCTGTTTGAAATCATTAATCGTCCAGTGTGCGCAGTTTTTTTTTCTTACCCACAGTGCTGGTAAGTTGTAGTAGTAGTAATAGTAGTAGTAGTAGTAGTAGTAGTAGTAGTAGCAGTAGTAGTAGTGTACCTACCCACAGTGCTGGGGCTCAGAGTGCTGATAGTGATCTCAGCTCCGATCAGACCGAACAGGAGCGGCTGAAAAACATCCCAGGACCGGCCCACCACCACTGCTACAGGAGCCTGCAAGGGACAAACTGTGAACCAAACTAGAAATAAACTAGTAAGAGACACACAGTGCATAAGAACAAGGTCTAAACCTGGATTTCACTAGAACTAAACCATGAGTGAACAAGAACTAAACCCGAGCTAAACTAAGACTAAAACAGAGCTGCTACCAGAGCCTGCAGGGGACACAGCAGCTAATAACTGGGTATAACTAGAAATAAAGCAATGCCGAAACTAAACCATGTCTGAACAAGGACTAACTAGAACTAAGCCAGGATTTTAACAGAACTAAACATGAATGAATCAGAACTAAACCTGAAAAAAACATAGCTGCTTCTGGAGCCTGCAAGGGACACAAAGCAGCCAAGAACCAGGAACGGCACCAGGACTAAACTAGGACCAAACCAGAACTCACCCAGACCTAACCAGGTCTAAACAAGGACTAAACAAGAATAAACAAGAACTAAACTTACTTTATTGACCCTCCAGCTCAAAGCGGCCACGAAGGACAGAACCAGGACACACAGACCCCCGGCTCCGGCAAAGCCCACGACGTGAGAGAGAAACACTGAGAAGACTGAGAGTCCGAGGAGCAGTAGAGACCGGGTCCAGATCAGGTCCTCCTGGAAGAGAGGGACAGGGTCTAAACCAGGACTAAAACTGGACTAGTAGTAGTAGTAGTAGTAGGTAGTAGTAAGAGGTAGTGGTTAGTAGTGGTTATACTGTATCTTGTCATCCCTCAGTTGTCCAGGTAGGTTCCTTGGTGGTCTGCATGTAACTAGGAAGCGTTTCAATGTCCGATAATCAGGAAGTCTTCGTTAGCATGCTAGTTGTTGTTAACTTTGAATTATTAGGATGCTCAGAATGCATTTTATCTTGAGTCCAGACCTGGTCAGAGCTGGGGAACAAGCAGAGGAACAGTCCAACCAGGAGACCAGCCAGAACCCCTCCAACCACCTCCAGGAGACCCTTCAGAACATTCATCCACGTGGAGCCTGGAGAGACACAGAGATCGGGTTAGATCCAAACCAGGACTGAACCAGGACTAAACCAGGACTGAACCAGGACTCTGACTTTTAAAAGTCCTATATTACGCAAAACTGACTCCTTGTCAAAATAGCAATGTGGTCTACTCCATTCAGTGTAGTGAAGACTGCAGTGAGCGCTACATTGGAGAAACAAAACAGCCACTTCACAAAAGGATGTATCAACACAGACGGGAAAACCAGGGTGGGCCGCAATCTGCCGTACATCTCCACCTAAAAGCCACAGGCCACTCCTTTGAGGACAGCGAGGTCCAGATCTTGGCCAGAGAAAAGAACTGGTTTGAGAGGGGAGTTAAAGAAGCTATTTTTGTCAAGACAGAGAATCCTTCCTTGAACAGAAATGGGGGTCTCAGACATCATTTGTCTCCCATCTATAACTCTATCCTCAAACCTAAATCAAAACAAACTGGGAAAACAATGGGACTAGCCAGGTCAGGTCCAGAGGTGTGAAAACACCCATCATGGCCCTGAATGGATATGCTAACTACTCCCCCACTCCCACTCCATATTGAATAGACTCACATGACTAACAGAAACTGTAAACAACTCCATATTGAATCACCTGACCAACTGAAACTGTATTTAAATATGTGTTGTCTCAGAGTAATTTTCTTTGTAATTAAGCTCCTCCCTTCAGGCAGATATAAAGCAGTGTCCACCAGCATCTGACCAGAACTGAGGAAGCAGCTTGGATGAGCTGCGAAACGTATTCAACCAAATAAACTATGTCCAGTTGACAAATTAAATTTTCTCCTTTTTTTGCCATGGATTCTACCTGGACGACTGAGGGATTTTATATATATATATATATATGTCAAAATACTGTTACCTCATTAAAACAGACCTAGAGCTGTGTTTTGTTTCATTCACCCATGTTTGAGTAACACTTTATTATTAGTCTGTCTACATCTCCAAAGCTCAAAATGCTCTGTTCCACCTTGTGATGTCATGAAGCTGTAGTTTTTAAGTTATCAGCTCCTTTTATCCTTTTACCCTCTCAGCTGTGGACTCCCCCAAACCTCCTTATATCGGTATCAAATTGGCTCCCCAAAATCCATATCGGTCGAACATTAAACGAACAAAAAGAGATGTTACCTGTGGAGAAGGCGATTCCGAGGCAGGTGGAGAAACCGGTGATGGCCAAAATGTCGTCAAAGCTGCCGGCCGCCATCAGGAGTGTGGGGATGCCCTGGAAATGTAACAGAATTTATTTAGAGACATTTTGTTTAAAGTTAAAGGTCCTGTATTACACAAAATTTAAGTCATGTTCCGATGTTGTTACCTCATACTGTTTGTTTCATTCACAGGTTTGAGTAACTGTTTATTATTAGTTTGTCTACATCTCCAAAGCTCAAAATGCTCTGTTCCACCTTGTGATGTCATGAAGAGATAGTTTTCAAGTTAGCAGCTACATTTTACCTTTAGTTCAAAAGAGACTGGCAATTCCTGGACTCCAAATGAAATCCAAATGATTCTAGTAAAGATGTATGGAGTGTGTTTGTGTGTTAAACATTTGTGAATGAAACAGACATGTGTTTGATGAGTAAACAACACTGTAACATGAGTCAGATAATCGTGTAATATGGGATTCATTTAGGCGCAGTTATTTGTTTGCTGTTTTGCCTTCACATTCGCAATGTTCAAATCATTTCAGATCATCCATGTAAAGCTTTTGTCACTTTAGACTTCCTCACAGTGGGAAGAGGAAGCACAACTTTTATTCAAGTAAGAGTACTGCTACTTCAATACAAATATTAATCAAGAAGGAGTAAAAGTATGCTGCAATTTCTTAAAAACTTACTCAAGTAAATGCAACTGAGCACTACCCACTATGATTATTAGAATTATGCCCTTGATTTAAGTAATATTTTTTGTTTCAAACAGGTATTACAAGTTAGAAATTTAAACATGAAACTGAACAGTTAGTAGAAGAGAGGAAGAGAGAGGGAGAGGGAGGGAAAGAGGGAGAGAACTTTATGAAAATGACTATGAATGCAGTGCCCTCTTGTGATCAAACTAGGAACTGTCCATATTAGTGAAGAGTGAACAGTTGATCAATTCTAAATATACTTGAAAACGTAAGCGTAGAGCGAGAGGACGGGGACAGTTCACCTTGTCCACTCCGTATCCCTCCTTCTGCAGCAGTAACATGGACGGCACCACCACGGCCGGAGACACAGCCGCCAACACAAACCTGCACCACACAACAACAGGGGCATCATAAAAAACTAGAGCGATATATCGACTGGCTGATATATTGGACCGATATTTGGACTTTTTAGCATATCGGCTGTTGGCCCTAAAGGTGCATTGTGTAACATTTCTGGTGGAGGGTCCGTCAAAGATGGATATGTCATTGCTTCTAACACAGTATGGTATTAAACCTTTTTATCTTCATGGAGACCAAACCAGACCAAGTTACAGGTCAGATCTGTGGAGAGGCGACCCCTCTCACAATCAGAATGCCTGTTTTTGTAGGTATTTTTGAGCAATCAAAGCAACTATAATTGAATAAATGTAAGGTAGAGCTTATTAAAATCATACTGTGGAACATTCCAGGCAGAGCAATGACATCTCCATAGAAACGAGCAGGTGACGGACCCCCCACTAAAAAGTTACATAGTGCATCTTTGAAGCCCCATCACAGGCCAATATTTTGTTTTGGTGGATCAGCTGCCTAAAAATACACACAAACCTTTATTTTAACACTTTATTACGAAAAGAAAACTGCATAATGCCATAACTTCTCGTAGGGGTTTTTTTGTGTTAAAAAACAAAAAAAAAAAAAAAAAAAAAAAAACAGAATAAAATCTGCCCCATATCTTGACCCAAAAATATCAGCATATCAGAAAATACCCATATCAGACAAAGGGTTTTGTTTTTATTTTATTCAAAATTAAAGAAGTATTATTTAACTTTTCTCATGGAAAGTCCACCACCTGCTTGTCCTTACTTTCCCTGGAATGTCCCACAGTACGGCATTAGCAAGCAGATAATGGAAATGTTTTCAAGCAACAAAAACATCTCCAAAGTTAATATACAACTGCAACTGAATACATGAAAAAGTATATGTAAGGGTAAGGCTGCAGTTCCCCAGGTGTCCACTGTGGGTGTAGGTGGCAGTGTTGTTGTGCTTACCCCAGAATGAAGCCCCAGGTCCAGGGCAGGTTCAACAGGAAGTGAGAGACCACGGCCACGATACAGGCTTCAACCAGACACGGACCCACCGCCAACCGGATACAGACCGCTTTAAGACGCACCAGAGCCTGAGGACAGACGAGGGACAAGGAGGAGAGTTAGAAGAGAGAGAATAAACGAGGGACAGAGAGAGGGAGAGGAGGAGGGGTTAGAAGACAGAGAACAGAGGAGGGAGAGAGACACAGAGAGAGGAGAGGGGTTAGAAGAGAGAGAAGAAAGGAGGGGATGAGTGAAGGAGAGAGAGAGAGAGAAAGAGATGAGGATGGGTTAGAAGAGAGAGAAGGTGAGAGAGAGAGACGAGGGGGGTTAGAAGAGAGAGAAGAAAGGAGGGGGTGAGTGAAGGGGAGAGAGAGAGGGGAGGAGATTAGAGAAGAACAGAACAGAGGAGAGAGAGACAGAGGGAGAGAGGAGGGGTTAGAAGGGAGAGAATAAAGGAGAAAGAGAGACAAAAAGAAAGGGAGAGAGAGAGAAGGGGTTAGCAGTGAGAGCATAAACGATGAACAGAGAGAGAGAAAGAGAGAGAGGGGGGTTAGAAGAGAGAGAACAGAGGAGGGAGAGAGAGACACAGAGAGGAGGGGGGTTGAAAGAGAGAGAAGAAAGGAGGGAGTGAGAGAGAAAAAGGTAGGGAGAGAGGAGGGGTTAGAAGAGAGAAAATAATGAGGGACAGAGAGAGAAAGAGAGAGGGGGTAGAAGAGAGAGAACAGAGGAGGGAGAGAGAGACAGAGAGAGGAAGGGGATTAGAAGAGAGAGAAGAAAGGAGGGAGTGAGTGAAGGGGAGAGAGAGAGAGGGGAGGGGTTAGAAGAGAGAGAATAAATGAGGGACAGAGAGAGGGAGAGACATGGAGGAGATGAGAGGGTCAGAGGAGCAGAGGAGAGGAGCAGAGGAGAAGATCAGAGGAGCAAAGGAGAAGGTCAGAGGAGCAGAGGAGAAGGTCAGAGGAGCAGAGGAGAGGGTCAGAGGAGCAGAGGAGAAGGTCAGAGGAGCAGAGGAGAAGGTCAGAGGAGCAGAGGAGAAGGTCAGAGGAGCAGAGGAGAAGGTCAGAGGAGCAGAGGATGGTTCTGGACCTGTGGGTTGAGTCCGAGTCCGGCTCTGGTCAGGATTATGGCCAGAGCGATGTTCCTGAGAGCAGAGGACCAGTGCGGATCGATGTAGACCGCATCAGAAATGTACGGAACATTTCTCAAAACCAGACCAGCCAAAAGCATCCCTGAAACATACACCGAGTCAGGACTAAATCAGGACTAAAACAGGACTAAAACAGGACAAAAACAGGACTGAACCAGGACTAAACCAAGACTAAATCAGGACTAAAACAGGACTAAAACAGGACTAAAACAGGACTGAACTAGGACTAAACCAGGACTAAAACGGGACTAAAACAGGACTAAAACAGGACTGAACTAGGACTAAACCAGGACTAAAACAGGACTAAACCAGGACTAAACAGGACTAAAACAGGACTAAAACAGGACTAAAACAGGACTAAAATAGGACTGAACCAGGACTAAAACAGGACTGAACCAGGACTAAACCAGGACTAAACCAGGACTGAACCAGGACTAAACAAGGACTAAAACAGGACTGAGCCAGGACTGAGCCAGGACTAAAACAGGACTAAAACAGGACTGAACCAGGACTAAACAAGAACTAAACCAGGACTAAACCACAACTAAACCAGGACTGAACCAGGACTGAACTTGGATCAAAAGTGGACTGATCCTGAACTAGCCAAAGACTATACCAGTACTAACCTGGGACTATATCAGAACTAATCTAGGACTATCCCTGAACCAAAACAGGTCTAAATCAGGACTGTAGAACTCACCAAGCAGTGGGGGGAAGGGGGGAAGTGTGGGAAACTGGACCAGTCCCATGAGCTTCCCTCCGAGGACGGCACAGATGAAGAGGATGCTCAGCCCGAACAGGTTCCCCCCAGGCAAGCACTGAGAACCTGTGATGGACCAGACCACACCAAAGAGCAGGGCCAACAGGCAGGCTGTGGACCAGAACAAAACCAGGGTTAGACCAGAACCAGGACAGAACCAGGACAAAACCAGAACCAGGACAGGACCAGGACAAAACCAGGGTTAGACCAGAACCAGGACAGGACCAGGACAAAACCAGGGTTAGACCAGAACCAGGACAGGATTAGGACAGAACCAGGGTTAGACCAGAACCAGGACAGAACCAGGACAAAACCAGAACCAGGACAGGACCAGGACAGAACCAAGGTTAGACCAGAGCCAGGACAGAACCAGGGTTAGACCAGAACCAGGACAGGACCAGGACAGAACCAGGGTTAGACCAGAACCAGGACAGAACCAGGACAGAACCAGGGTTAGACCAGAACCAGGACAGAACCAGGACAGGACCAGGACAGAACCAGGGTTAGACCAGAACCAGGACAGAACCAGGACAGAACCAGGGTTAGACCAGAACCAGGACAGGACCAGGACAGAACCAGGACAGAATCAGGGTAAAACCAGAACCAGGACAGGATCAGGACAGAACCAGGATAAAACCAGAACCAGGGTTAGACCAGGGACAAGATCAGGTGTATTCTGGGTAAATTGGGTGGACTTTGTAAAGTAATCATAGACTGTATAAAGAAGTAGACTAAGTGAGTGTGACACCCACAGCGTTCGGCTCCAGTCAAATGAAGCTGGTGGTTGCTGGTGGGCGAATTTGGAGCCAGGCTCAATATTAGGAATGGGAATTTATTTACAGACAAAACAGCCAAATAAAAACACCAGGATCATGTAGAGCGAGTTAATACGAACATTTTAAGACCAAAATGACGAGGCTCACAGCAGCAGGTACAGAGAGAGGAGCCACAATATTCCAGTGTAAGTCAATGGGAGCCAGAGTCAGAAGGAGCCGGATGCACGTCCATGTTCACTTCCCATCTGGAACGCCGCAGCCCGCGCGTTAACTATGTCCATTTATGTACAATCAAGGAAGGAACCAGCAGGTGGCAGTGGAGCAAGAACTATAAAGGTTTCCCAGCAGTCTTTGAGCCCCCTCTAAGTTGCTCACTTCCATACATTTATTTAATACATTTGTATTAAATTTTGCCCAGAGGAGTAACTGAGCCCCTGGTGCTCCCGGTGCCCCTTATGCCCCCTGTGCCCCCTGCCCTCCTGTACCCCCTGTGCCCCTGACTGAGCCTGGCCCGCAAGCTTTGAACTGGTATGTTTAAACTAGTCTATCCATACATAAACAAATATGACTGCTTATGTGATAAAAGAAGCATTAAATTCTGTTAATCTGAGATGAGAGAAATGTCATTCTGTTCAAAATGACTGATATCTGTAGAAAACTGTTGTGGAATTTCTAAACTGCAAAGAATAAACTGGAGAGTTGTCTTGAATCAAAGAGTCTGATTTATTAAAGCAATTGTGCACAATTACACCCTACTGTCCCTAACAGAGGCATCTGTCCCTGGACCGGTAATCAAGACAAAGCACACAGAGTTTTTATACCCCTCGGGGGGGCATTGGACGAAAGAGTGATGCAGATACATAAGTCAAAACATAACACTTCTACGAGGACAGGTCAGCACAAGGCTATTGAAGGTACTGACCCCGTGTTTAATGATTTGCGCGAAGCAGGTGTCATTGTGCCATGTGAATCTGGAGGTGTGTGAAGCCCTATTTTTCCAGTTAAAAAACAATGTAATCCTGGCGAGAATCAGAGATGGTGCTTCACTATTGATCTGAAAGCTGTGAATGAGGCTGTGGAGCCTGTAGCTGCAGTTGTACCCAACCCATACACCATTTTGTCTCAGGTGCCATCGGACGCTAAATATTTCACTGTTGTAGATCTGGCGAATGCTTTTTTCCTCAGTCCCAGTACATGAGGACTCACAATTTTGGTTTTCTTTCCAGTACAAGGGGAACATGTACAAATTCACTAGGCTGTGTCAAGGCTTTGTGCACTCCCCCACATGGTACAATGCTGCACTGCGCGACTCCCTAGCCTCACTCGGGTAGGGTTCACTAGTCCGAGGGTTCACTAGTCCGAGGGTCCACTAGTCCGAGCTAACCTTAACCAGACTTTGACCCCTTGTCTAAACCTAACCCTAACCCTTACCCTAACCTTAACCAGACTTGGACCCCTTGCCTAAACCTAACCCTAATCCTAACCTTAACCAGACTTTGAAAGAAAAAAAAAAGTGGATTGGGGTTTGACCCTCGGACTAGTGGACCCTCGGACTAGTGGGTAGTTCCCCCTCACTCGAGGTGTCACAAGGTACGTGTATTTTGTAGTACGTTGATGACATCCTCCTATGTGCTCCAAACGAGGAGCAGTGTAAGCGCGGCTCAGTGGCCCTGTTACAACATTTGCAGAAGGACACAAGGCTAGCCTATCCAAATTACAATTTGTCAAAGAGGAAGTAGTCTTCCTTGGTCACGTGATCTCTGCTAAAGGCAAAAGTATTTCTACAAAGCGAGCTGCAGCCACCCAAAACATTCCAAAGCCTCAGACTAAAAAACAGCTCATGTCCTTCATAGGCATGTGCTCCTACTGTAGACAATTCATTCCAAATTATTCTGTTATGGAGGCTCCTCTCAGTGCACTGATCCATGGTAAAAATCTCAAGTCCAGTGACAAAATCACTTGGACCAATGAGGCAGACAAATCATTTTGTGAGTTAAAACAGGCCTTACAGTCCCCTCCAACTTTAGGCCTTTTACCCAGACGAACGTGACGGTTGCATGGTGTCTGTCTTGCTACAGTCGCATGGGGGTGTGCTACGACCTGTTGCTTATTTTTCTGCTAAGCTTGATGCTGTCGCTGCTGGGTTACCGCGATGTTTGCGTGCCGTGGCAGCAGCTGAGAAGGCTGTCCTTGCGTCACGTGACCTCGTGGGGTACTCTGACTTGACCTTGCTGGTCCCGCATGCTGTTTCTTTCATTTTACTGGAGCAGAAAACATCACACTTGTCCTCTGCACGTTGGCTCAAATACAATGCTATTTTGCTGGAACTACCTAATGTTACGGTCAAAAGGTGTACTCAACTGAACCCTGCTGCACAAACAGAGTGCTGTGTGTTCTGACTATGCCACAGTGGCTTCAGGGCCACTACCATCCCACTACTCGGCCCAGACTGCTGAACTCATTGCTTTAACCACTGCATGTAAACTAGCAGCTGGGAAGTCTGTGAATATTTTTACAGATTCTCTGTATGCTTTTGGTGTGTGTCATGACTGGGCTGGGTTGTGGAGACACAGAAAGTTTTTGAAATCTGATGGTAAACCTATTTTGAATGCTTCACAGGTTGCTGATCTACTCAAGGCTATTTTATGGCCATCTGAGGTGGCAATTTGTAAATGCCAGGCTCACACTAACCGCCCTGACCCCAATTCTCTAGGAAACAGGAGAGCCGATGCTGCTGCGAGGACTGCGTCTTCTCGCCCTTTGACACACATACACTGCCTTTCTAACTCAGATGCTATGACTCTGTAGTGGCATCAGCCATCCTGTACGGTGTGGTCTGCTGGAGCAGCAGCATCACAGAGAGGGAGAGGAAGAAGCTGGACAAGGTCATCAAGAAGTCCAGCTCCGTCCTGGGCTGTCCTCTGGACTCAGTGCAGCAGGTGGGGGACAAGAGGGTCCTGGCTAAGGTCATCTCTATGCTGGACCATGAGTCTCACCCCCTGCAGGACGCCCTGTCTGCTCTGGAGAGCAGCTTCAGTGATAGACTGATTCACCCTCGCTGTGTGAAGGAGAGATTTCGCAGGTCTTTCCTTCCTGCTGCTGTCAGACTGTATAATGAACACTGTTAACACTGAACATGTGTCATTCAACTGTATCTATGTGCAATACTGAAGACCTCCAATACAATTCACTTATGTCATTTACTGATATTTATCCTGTCTGTACATAAACATAGTCATATTACTGTAAATAACATAATATACTGAAGTCACTTTACTGAGACTTACTCTGTTCATATGCTGCACTGTTACTTTTATTGTACATAATAGTATTTTTGGTATTTTATATTTTATATTTTGTATTTTATATTTTTGCTCCACTGGAACAAAATTAGAGTCTATCTTTAAGTCTATTTCTAAATTATTATTTTTTTAGCCATTATCTATTATCTTGTTTTATTGCATGTTCCATTTTCCTGCTGTTCTTGAACTGTGCGTTGCAACACTGGAATTTCCCCACTGTGGGACTAATAAAGGCATATCTTATCTTATCTTAATGTTGACATTCTTTCCTCCTTATCAGCTATGCAGACCTTGGCTACTCAGGCTGAGTCCGCACTGTAGGCCAAGTGTGGGGCTGTGAGGCGTGAGGGGGTCTGGATGACAGGCCATGCCTGCCCTCACACTTTTTCAGACAAATGGCCATACTATTCCACGGTCGCGACCATGCCTCAAAAGGGGGGATGATTTAGATTGTAACACAAAATTGGTTCACGAAGGGGTTTTCGGCTTATGCCCAGAAGTTTTGTCAGTCATGTGCCATTTGTATGGCAAACAATCCAGGTAAAACTAAACCAATCCCTCAGGCTGCACATCCACCACCAATACGTCCGTTTGGACACGTCCAAATGGACTTTATCAAGCTAACCCCATGCGAAGGTAAGAAGTATTGTTTGGTTTTGGTTGATGCCTGGTCACGACACGTGGAAGCGTTCCCATGTAAGCATGCTTCTAGTCATGCTGTGGTTAAAGCTCTCATAACTGAGATTGTGCCACGGTGGGGCATTCCAGAGAAAATTTCAAGTGATAATGGGACGCATTTCGTGGCCAGGATAATTGAGGAGGTGGGCCAGTTTCTAGGAATAGATCTCTGCAGACACACGTCATATCATCCTGAGTCTGCAGGCATGGTAGAGAGGGAGCATGGCACTTTAAAACGAAAACTGGTCAAAATCTGTGAAGCCGTGTCTTCACAGATTTTGACCAGTTTTCGTTTTAAAGTGCCATTCTCCCTTTCTTGGGTCAAGGCTCTCCCACTGGCCCTCATGTACATGCGAATGAGGGTGCGAACACGGTGCAATTTGAGCCCGTTTGAAATATTGTTTGCCAGACCCCCTAACCTTGGTTTGGGCCCACCTCCCAGGAAGCTCCCTCATAGCTCTCTGTGTGATGATGATGTGCTGGCATATTGTAAAGAGATGAATGCGCTTTTGTCTTCCATTTCTGTGCAGGTGAAGGCTGCGGTGCCTAACGCGGCCACGACTGTCCTCCACGACATCAAGGTTGGAGATCTGGTGCTGGTGAAGGAGACCAGGCGTAAGCACTGGCGCTCACATCGCTGGGCAGGCCCTTACGTTGTCCTATTGATCACCGACACCGCGGTGAAGGTCGCACAAAGGGGGACTTGGATACATGCATTGCACTGTCGAGTGGTCCCTAGTCTAAAGGAGAGGGCCGAGGAGATCCCGTGCGACCCAGGTGAAGGGTGCAGCACCCCCGCACCCGAGCAAAGAGGGGTGGTTTCGCAAACTGCCTCGGACGACGCTGTAGCTGAAGCAGGCCGGCAGGACGCCGCTGCCAACTCTGGGAATGAGGGGAGACCTAGCGCTACCTTCAACTCCAATACAACAGAGCCAGACCCACAGGTGGGCTCCTCTAAACACAAGCCACGCGGGAGACCTCCTGGGGCTCGAACGGGGGCCAACCGACCTCCACCTGCTCCTACTGATTGTGTGCTGAGGTCTCGTGGTGACAGAGGCTTACTCATCCATTGAGTTTTATCACTTTATTTCCTAGCGTTCAGCTTTAGCCATATTCTTGGGTGATATCACCCACAAGAACAGCTGCGTCTATTTCTTAACTGTGTTTATGTAAACTTTGTATTTTGATTGATTAAGAATAAAATGTGATTTTATTATTATCAAAAGGGGGGAATTGTAATGGAAATCTTTACATAACTAATTACGTAATCAATTTTATAGGTTGAGTATAAGTTAGCTCTGTGATTTCTAATGAACTGGGGTTGTTAATCAGTCATATAATGTTTCTTTGTGGTATTTTTCCACTGGATTCTTGTTTTTATTACTTGTTATTCTGCTACGAATGTCCCAGCCTAATGCTGACCTGTCCTCGCAGAAGTGTTATGTCTTGACTTACCCCCAAGGGGTATAAAAACTCTGTATGCTTTGTTTTGATTACCGGTCCAGGGACAGATGCCTCTGTTAGGGACAGTAGGGTGTAATTGTGCACAATTGCTTTAATAAATCAGACTCTTTGATTCAAGACAACTCTCCAGTTTATTCTTTGCAGTTTAGAAATTCCACAACAAAACACACTGAGATGATTCTGTTTTCCCGGCAGGTGTGGTTCCCCCAGTGTGAGTGGCTGAACGCTGTATTGTAAATCTAAAAATATCTTTAAATACAAAGCTTTGTTATCATTACCTTTTGTTATGACGAGGTTGAGCAGTCCTCTGGGTCGGGGACATCTCTCCTTCAGGGTCTCACATACAGAACAGCACCCCCTCATGGCGTCCTGAGGAACACACAAACGCAAAGACCAGATGCTTATTTGTTTGGTGGTTTTAATTTTTAATTAATTTGCTGACTGCTGTTTTTGCTGGTAGTATAATGGTTTAGTGCTGGTTTAGCTCTTGTGTGTAATCCTGTTATGGTCCTGGTTTAGTCCTGATTTAGAACTGGTTTAGACCTGGTTTAGACTTGGTTCTCATGTGTTGGGAGTGTGAGATTTATGGCTCTGGCTGATAACCTGTGACCGCTCTAAAAACAGAACTTCTAAACCAGGTCGAGTTTTACTTTTACGTTTGACAACAGAAAGAACTGGACTAAACCAGGACTAAAGCAAGACAACACCCGGACTAAACCAGGACTGCACCCGGACTAAACCAGGACTGTGCCGGATTAAACCAGGTCTAAATCAAGACTTCACTCGGACTAAACCAGGTCTAAATCAAGACTTCACTCGGACTAAACCAGGTCTAAACCAGGACTATACCAGATTAAACCAGGTCTAAATCAAGACTACACTCGGACTAAACCAGGTCTAAATCAAGACTGCACCCGGATTAAACCAGGTCTAAATTAAGACTACACTCGGACTAAACCAGGACTACACCAGACTAAACCAGGTCTAAATCAAGACTACCCTTGGACTAAACCAGGTCTAAATCAAGACTTCAGTCGGACTAAACCAGGTCTAAATCAAAACTACACTTGGACTAAACCAAGTCTAAACCAGGACTACACCGGACTAAACCATCTAAATCAAGACTACACTTGGACTAAACCAGGTCTAAATCAAGACTACACTCGGACTAAACCAGGTCTAAACCAGGACTATACCAGATTAAACCAGGTCTAAATCAAGACTACACTTGGACTAAACCAGGTCTAAATCAAGACTGCACCCGGATTAAACCAGGTCTAAATTAAGACTACACTCGGACTAAACCAGGTCTAAATCAAGACTACACTCGGACTAAACCAGGACTACACCAGACTAAACCAGGTCTAAATCAAGACTACCCTTGGACTAAACCAGGTCTAAATCAAGACTTCAGTCGGACTAAACCAGGTCTAAATCAAGACTACCCTCGGACTAAACCAGGTCTAAATCAATACTTCAGTCAGACTAAACCAGGTCTAAATCAAAACTACACTTGGACTAAACCAAGTCTAAACCAGGACTACACCGGACTAAACCATCTAAATCAAGACTACACTTGGACTAAACCAGGTCTAAATCAAGACTACACTCGGACTAAACCAGGTCTAAACCAGGACTATACCAGATTAAACCAGGTCTAAATCAAGACTACACTCGGACTAAACCAGGTCTAAATCAAGACTGCACCCGGATTAAACCAGGTCTAAATTAAGACTACATTCGGACTAAACCAGGTCTAAATCAAGACTACACTCGGACTAAACCAGGACTACACCAGACTAAACCAGGTCTAAATCAAGACTACCCTCGGACTAAACCAGGTCTAAATCAAGACTTCAGTCGGACCAAACCAGGTCTAAATCAAGACTACACTCGGACTAAACCAAGTCTAAACCAGGACTGCACCGGACTAAACCATCTAAACCAAGACTACACTTGGACTAAACCAGGTCTAAATCAAGACTACCCTCGGACTAAACCAGGTCTAAATCAAGACTACCCTCGGACTAAACCAGGACTGTTTCATTCCCACATTTTTAACACACAAACCCTGCGTATTTCTTGAGGAGAAAAAAACATTCTAACAGAAACAAACAAAAAAAGAGTCAATCTGGCGTTATACTCCTCTTCACAAAAACGTCATTGTAGCTATTGTTTTTAGCCTGATTTAAACAACTTAATAATAAATTATCAGTATATTTATACAAGAAGTTTTTGGTCATATTTTTGGTTGTATTTTCTGAATACATTTTCAACCCCAGATTTGGATGGGGAGCTGTAATCTTAAAAAGTTTGTTAATCTGATCTGAACTGGGCATTTAAAGCTGCACTGTGTAGCTTTTCTGGTGGAGGGTTCGCCACCTGCTTGTTTCCATAGAGATTCTCCTGCTGTTATTGCTTTTTTTAAGATGACCTGCTCTATAGGGACCAAGCAGATCTGTGGAGAGGCGTCCTAACTCACAGTGAGAATGCACGTTTTTCATGGTAGTTTTTCTAATTCAATAAATGCAAGCCAAATGTGTTTAATGCCACAGTGTGGAACGTTCCAGGCAAAGCAATAACATTTCCATGGAGACAAACAAAAGCAAAAAGCAGTTTCAAATTTTCCCATTTTTTTCATCCAGATTTGAATGGTTCATGATTTATTTTACCATATGTTTATCCCCATATCCCTGAAGCAAGTTCCAAATTTGAAAATCTCCCAACAATGGAAAATTCTCATATAAAATTCTATATTACACAAAATGGACTCTTGTGAGCTTTAAACCATGTTCTAATGTTGTTTCCTCCTCAAAAACACACCTGGAGTTGTGTTTTGTTTAATTCTCACGTGTTTGAGTAACTCTATCTTATCTGTCTATATCTCCACAGCTCCTTTTACCTTTAGTTCAGTGGAGATTGGCAATTCCAGGGCTGAAATCATCCAAATGAATCTAGTGAAGGTGTGTGGACTTTAAAAACACAGAGGAGCTCTTCATATAATACTACATGACATCATATTTCAGTTTGAGAGAAGAACTCAGCCTAAATATGCAGGGTTTGTGTGTTAAACATGTGTGAATGAAACAAAACTCCAAAAAACAACTTATAACATCAATCAAAAAACAGCATAATAAGCTCCCTTTAACCCATGAACTGTCATTTTTCTATTTAAATAATGATTTTAATGTAGGGAAAAAGCAAGATATTGTGGTAAAAATATTAAACCTGTAAAATGCTGTTGTGTTGCATCACTGGGTAAAGTCCTGCTGACCCCTGTCCAGTCTAGATTACAGTTTAACTCATTACCTCCTGGCTCTGCTCCTCCTGCGGGTCTGATGAGTCCTGGGTCCGGTCTGTGCGGTCCGGTCCTGGTTTAGTCCGGTTTCTGGACTTGGTCTGGCTCCCGGGCTGCACATGGATCTGACCGCACCCCTCTGCCCTCTGCTCCTTAGCCCCGCCCTGCTGGAGAGTCATAGAAATGGAACATGACAGACGTGACAGCGCAGGGGATTAAGGAAAATATGTGAAAAGAGTGAAGAAAGCAGGTCTGTATTATGAGAGCAAATAAGAGCTGATCCAGGACTAAACCAGGATTTAAAGAGGATTAAACCTGGACTATAGAGCAGATCTAAAACAGGACTACACCAAGACTAAATTTGGACTAAACCAAGACTAAACCAGCATTAAATGTGGACTAAACTAGGATTAAATCAAGACAAAAAAACAAGACTAAACCAGGACTACATCAGGACTAAACCAGGACTAAACCAGGACTAAACCAAAAATAAATTAGGATTTGACCAGGATTAAACCAAGAATAGATGAGTACTAAATCTAGACTAAACCTATGACTTGGTGGTGGCTTCTGCTGTCCTCTACGCTGTTGTCTGCTGGGCCCCGAGCAGTACAGAGCGGGACAGGAAAAGACTGAACAAACTAGTCAGGAGGGCCAGCTCTGTCCTGGGCTGTCCTCTGGAGTCTGTGGAGGAGGTGGGTGAGAGGAGGGTGCTGGCCAAACTCACATCCATCATGGCCGACACCTCTCACCCTCTGCACCGGACTGTAGAGGAACTGAGCAGCACCTTCAGTGGCCGACTGAGGCACCCTCAGTGTAAGAAGGAACGCTACCGCAGGTCCTTCATCCCCACTGCTGTCAGACTGTACAACTCCACTGTGTAACACATGCAATAACCTGTGCAATAACCTGTGCAATAGCCCGTGCAATAACCTGTAACCATGTCACCTCATCAGTAACCGCCTCCACTGTCCTCAGATTATATATTTATATATTTGTATATTTGTATTCTTTTACATATATATATATTATATGAGATATGTTTTATTATATATTTACATTTCTTTCACTCCCTGTACATAAGAGCTACCTGATGTTGTAAATATGTTAATATTTA